>LR756403.1:515390-532494 GCA_902729485.2 Mus minutoides | reverse complement strand
AAAAAAAAAAAAAAAAAAAAAAAAAAAAAAAAAAAAAAAAAAGAACCAAATTCTGAATGCTTCAATTGCTGACATATATGCCTTCTTAAAGCCATCCCCAAATACTTTCAAAATTTCTATTGTTTTCCTATAACTGAACTGACTATCTGGAGGCCTCCTGACCTATGGTACCCACTGTTAATAAGCGATGTTTACAAATTTGCACTACACCTCTTAATCTGCTATCACAAAGGCTTCCATAGATGTGCTAACAGTGGTTGATTCTAGAACATGCCAATACCTCTCAAGAGCCTTTTCCTCCTTAAGTTTTCATCTGAAATGACTCCTTTTATGCCAGGACCACATACTCTTTCTAACAGACTTGTCTTTTCCTATTGCTCTCTTCTCTAACTGTGAAATTGTTTGTTCAATCTATTATGGGCCAAAGACTGTGGTAGTTTCTAGAGAGACAGCCTTGAAAACAAACTGAAGTGGATCATGGTTTACTGAAACCCATGGGCTAGTGATAATGACTACTCATGTGCTATGAAGGATCTTACTTTTCTTTTGCTCTTTCAGCTGCTCTGCTTCTAGGACAACTATTATCTTTATTTTATAATCAACATATTATTTGCCCAGAGTCACAAATCTAAATTAAGGCAAGATCTAGGATTTAAAACCCAGTCAGGCTATACAGACTTTGCTCTTAACTTCTAATATACTTTGGGCAAGATAATTATTAATTTATCTCATCATCATTATCATCAACTTGATAGAAACCAGGGTTATCAGGGATAAGATTTATTTTATGTATATGTGTACATGGTAGCTGTCTTCAGACATACTAGAAAAAGGGATAGGATCCAAATACACGTGGTGGTGATACACCAAGTGGTTGTTGGGAATTGAACTCAGGACCTCTGGAAGAGCAGTCATAGCTCTAACCTCTGAGCCTTCTCTCCAGCCCTGAGACATAATATTTATAATTTAGAAAATGTCTCTATAAGATTGGCCTGTTGGAACATCTTGGATAATTTTCTCGATTAATTATTGGTCTGGAAGTGCCCAGTCTATTGTGGGCAATACTGTTCCTAAACAGGTGGTCCTGGAGTGTATAAGAAAATATCAAATCTAATAAGCAGCATTTCTCCATGGTCTCTGCCTCCTGCCTTGGTTTTTTCAGACTATGAGTATAATCTTTAATAAAAATAAACCCTTTTCTCCCCAAGATGCTTTTGTTTGTAGTGCCTTATCAAAGCAATTGAAAGCAAATTAAGCGTCCCTCAAGCATAGTCCACAAGGTTGCACAATTTGTTAATTACCAACATTTGTATCTGCCTCACTCTTCTACAGACCTTTATATAACAACTCAGCATCCTTCCCCGAGACTTGTTTCTCATCCTGCTACTAGGAACTGAGATTTAAAAAACTATGTATGTGCATAAGTCAATGTAGAGGAGGTAGAACAGAGGCATTCTGTGTGCTAACAGCTTTTATGAAAAACTCAGTAGGCCAAAACTGCTGTTATATTGCTCAGATAAAGAAACTTACAGAGGATAATCACATAGGGAAATTCCTTTGAGGCTGCTGCCTGCCAGGTAGCTCTGTCTTTTAACTAAATAATGATAATCAACTTAGCCCAAACAGGACTCTTCTTGTGCACTGGAAGTCTCTTTGGTTCTAAACAACTTCTCAAATGAAAGAGTGGTTAACACTAAGACAGCAGGAAGAGGGGCTTTGAGTGTGGGATGTCCCTGGCAGCAGGGATTCTCAGCAAATCGCCACAAGAGTGTTTACTGGCTACATTCAAAGAAATAGCTGGGCTCTGCTCACCATGCTGTGCCTTTTGAATCATTTCTCTGATTGTGATGCTTGCTGTATGCTGTACCACCCCCTGTATTTTTTAGCTGAGCTCTCCAACATGAAACATTAGACTTCTGAGAGGCAGAAGACAGGGAACATATTCCAGCTTCCTCTCTGTACCAGGTACCAGAACAATGACCTCCACCCTACTGGGCAATTCCTAAGCCTGTTTTCCCAAACTAGGGCCACAGCTTGTGGCACATTTTAAATCATAATTTATTTCCTAGCATGGAATATATATATATATATATATATATATATATATATATATATATATATATATATATATATATCTTTCAATCTTCAAATGCCTGTAAATTATATCATCCCCCCATAAAATGCCAATCTGCTTAAAGCCAGAGTTTGGGGATTCCTTTTTGCTTGTTGTTGTTTAGATTTTGCTTGGCAAGGACAAACCATGTGGTGTTGATGACTGATGTCTGTGCAACATAAAACCAATGAAGGGAAGCAACAACACCCTGCCATTCAACTGCCTGTTTAGACGCTACTTGACAATAAAGAGCTAACTTGACACTTCACAGAAAACAGAATCACAAAACTGCTAATTTTCCCATGGTCATAGTCTGCACTGCCCATGGTTGTAGCTATTTACCAAACATGTCTCTTTTAAATGTAATGGAGCTTTTAAAAACATTAAAATTTCATGTGTCTGATGATTCTAGCCACATTCTAAGTGTGAAATAGCAAAATGTGTCTAGTGGCTACTATAAAACATCTTAGGAAGCTGTTGAACAATATTCAGATAATGAACTTATTGCCATCTATTAGGATTTTTCTGTTTGGTGCAAGTTAAATAAACATCTACTATGAGCCAGTGATTGCATCTATACTTTAATATTTCATATATCATAATGATGGGTAGGTGGTGGGTAAATGTATCATTATGAACTAATGCAAGGCAAAGGTGCTAAGTGTCCATACTGGCTGGTTTTGTGTCAACTTGACACAAGCTAGAGTCGTCAGAGAAAGGAGCCATAGTTGAGGAAATTCTTCCATGAGACCTAGCTGTAAGGCATTTTCTTAATTAGTGATCTATGGAGAGGGCCTAGCCCACTGTAGGTGGTACCACTCCTGGGCTTGTGGTTCTGGGTTCTATAAGAAAGCAAGCTAAAATCCCACTAAAATCAAGGACAAGACAAGGTTGCTCATTCTCTCCATATCTATTCAATACAGTACTTGAAGTTCTAGCAGAAACAAAAGGAGATAAAGGGGACACAAATTGGCAAAGAAGAAGTCAAGGTATCACTATTTGCAAATGATATGATAGTATACATAAGAGACCCAAAAGAATCTACCAGAGAACTTGTACAGCAGATAAACAACTTCAGCAAAGTGGCTGGATTTAAAATTAACTCAAACACATCAGTAACCTTCCTTTATACAAATAATAAACAGGCTGATAAAGAAATTAGGAAAACAACACACTTCACAATACCCACTGTAGTGGTTTGTATGGTGTGTATACATTAGGCCCAGGGAGTGGCACTATTAGATGGTGTGGCCCTGTTGGAGGAGGTGTATCCCTGTGGGTGTGGGCAATAAGACCTTCATCCTAGATGCCTGGAAGCCAGTATTCTGCTGGCAGCCTTCAGATCCTCACCTGTAGAACTCTCAGCTCCTCCTGCACCATGCCCTGCTTAGATGCTGCCACGTTTTTGCCTTAATGACAATGGGCTGAACCTATGAACCTGTAAGTCAGCCCCAATTAAATGTTGTCCTTATAAAAGTTGCCTTGGTCATGGTGTCTGTTCACAGCAGTAAAACCCTAAGATACCAACAAATACTATAAAATATCTTGGTGCAAATCTTACAAAGAAAATGAAAGATCTGCATGACAAGAACTTCAAATTCCTGATAGAGTAAATTGAAGAAGACCTCAGAAGATGGAATGATCTCCCATGCTCATGGATGGGTAGGATTAAGATGGTAAAAACAGCCATCCTACCAAAAGCAATCTACAAGTTCAATGAATTTCCAATCAAGATTCCATCACAGTTCTACACAAACATGGAAAGAACAATTCTCAATTTCAAATGGAAAAATAAACAGGCTATCAAACACAATTCTTAACAATAAAAGAACTTCTGAATGAACCAATCACAATCCCTAACCACACACTGCACTACAGAGCAATGGTGATTAAAAAAAAAATGCATGGCATTGATACAGAGACAGACAGGTAGATTAATGGAATTGAACTGAAGACACAGAAATAAGTCCACATACTTATGGACACTTGACCTTTGACAAAGAATCCAAAAACATACAATGGGGGGAAAAGAGCATTTTCATTAAATGGCGCTGGTCCAACTGGCATTTTTATGTGGAAAAATAAAAATAGATCCACATTTATCACCTTGCACAAAGCTCAAGTCCAAGTTGATCAAGAACTTCAACATAAAACCAAATACACTGAATTTAATAGAAGAGAAAGTGGGAAAGAACCTCAAACTCATTGGCACAGGAGAAAATTTTCTGAACAGAACACCAATGACTGAGGCTCTAAGATCAATAATTGATAAATGGGTCCTCATGAAACTGAAAACCTTTCGTAAGGCAAAAGACAGTCAATAGGATAAATTGGCAACCTACAGATTGGGAAAAATGTTCTCCAACACTACATACTATAGAGGGATAAAATGCAAAATATATAAAGAACTCAAAAGAAGCTAACTTCCAAAAACTACATAACCCAATTAAAAATGGATTATGGAGCTAAACAGAATTTTCAGCTGAGGAATCTCAAGTGGCCAAGAAGCACCTAAAGAAATGTTCAACATCCTTAGTGATCAGGGAAATACAAATTAGATTTAACTTGAGATCCTACCTTACACTAATCAGAATGGACAAAATCAAAAACTCAGGAGACAGTTAATGCTGGCCAGGATGTGGAGAAAGAGGAACACTCCTCTATTGCTGGTGGGGTTGCAAGCTGGTACAACTACTCTGGAAATCAATCTGGGAGTTTCTCAGAAAATTAGAAATAATTAGACCTGAAGTCCCAGCTGTACCACTCCTGGGCATATAACCAAAAGATGCTCCAACATATAACAAGGACACATGTTCCACTATGTTCATAGCAGCCTTATTTATAATAACTAGAAGCTGGAAACAACCCAGATGTTCCTCAACAGGAAAATGGATACAGAAAATGTGGTACATTTACACAATGGAATACTACTCAGTTATTAAAAAAATGATGACTGCACAAATTTTGCAAGCAAATGGATAGAACTAGAAAATACCATCCTGAATGAGGTAAACCAGATCCAAAGAACATACATGGTATGTACTCATTGATAAGTGGATATTGGCCCAAAAACTCAGAATACCCATGATACAACTCACAGACCATATGAAGCTTAACAAAAAGGAAATCTAAAGTGTGTATGTTTCAATCCCACATAGAAGGTGGAGGTAGAATGAAGGAGGGTATTGGTAGGGAGCGGGGGTTAAAATGAGGGCATCTTCAAATATAGGAAGAGACAGGAGAGAAGTCCAGAGGTCCAGGAGAATGAATAGAAATATGTAGCAGGAGGGGGTATGGAACAGAGGAGGGGAAATCACTAGTTCCAGATGCCAGGGATGCGAGAGGCTTCCAGGATGACCATTAGCCAAAACACCAACAGAAGGAAGATAGAACCTGAAGAGACCACCTCCAGTAAATAGGCATGGCCTCAATTTGAGGTACAAGACCACTCTCCCATCTCAAAAATTTAACCCAGAATTGTTCCTGTAAAAAAGAAAAGCCGATACAAAAAAAAAAAAAAAAAAATGGAGCAGAAACTGAAGGAACAGCCATCCAGAGACTGTCCCACCTTGGGATCCTTCCCATCTGCAGACACCAAACTGACAGTATTGCCTTGTCAATAGTATCTTCAAAGGACTTCTTGAAGACAGGACCCCAGTAGTGCTGTCTTCTGAGAGGCTCTGTCACCACCTCACTAAGACAGATGAATACACTCACAGCCAACCATTGGACTGACTGAGCCTGGGGACCCCAATGAAAGAGTTAGGGGAAGGACAGAAGGAGCTGAAGGGGATTGCAACCCCATAGGAAGAATAACAATATCAACTAACCGGACCCCTCAGAGCTCCCAGAGACTAAACCACCAACCAAAGAGCATACATCGGTGGGTCCCTGGCTCCTGCTACATATATAGCAGAGGATTGCCTTATCTGGCCTCAATGGGAGAAAAGGTGCTTATTCCTGTGGAGGCTTGTTGCCCCGGAGAATGGGGCTGACAGAGGGTTGAGGTGGGAGTGAGTGGGTGTGTTGGGGAGCACCCTCATAAAGGCAAGGGAAGGGTGGATGGGAGACTGGGAAGTAGGACACTAGAAATGTAAATAAAATAATCAATAAAAATGAATAACTACATAAAAGAAAGAAAGGTAGAAGGGAAGGAAGGAAGGAAGGAAGGAAGGAAGGAAGGAAGGAAGGAAGGAAGGAAGGAAGGAAGGAAGGAAGGAAGGAAGGAAGGAAGGAAGGAAGAAAGGAAGGAAGAGAAACAGCAAGTTGAGCAATCGTGGGGAGCAAGCCAGTAACCAGAACCCTTTTTCTGGCTACTGCCTTCACCAGCTACTGCCTCCAAGTTCTTTCCCTGTTTGAGTTCATGTCCTGACTTCCTTTTATGATGAACAGTGATGTGGAAGTGTAAACCAAATAACATCCTTCTCCCACCCCATGAGTGGGATCATGTTTCCAACACAACAGTACAAACTGGAACTAAGACAGTGACCTAATTGTGGGAACAAAGAGAGAAAGGATATCTGACTGAGGATTGTGGAAAGTCTTATTGTATAGAATGTGGATGGGTCTTCTGTTGTAAATTTTTTTAATATATTGGTTTTAAAGAGAGGTAACAGGGAAAGGAATCTAAAAAGCTTATTAGTGCAAAGGGTGTGGAGGTGTAAGTTTTAGCTCGACATGTGCTGCTGTGCATGTAACATAAAATTTCTCTTTTATTTAAGATATATAACATAATGTTTTGATATACATATGCTCACATAATTATCATTTATGTATATATGCAGTAACGGCATTTAAAATCTCTGAGCAAATTTTCATATATGATAAACTATTATTAACTATAGTCTTCCTATAAACATTAAGTTCCTAGGATTATTTGGTCCATATAACTACAAGTGTTTATTCTTTGACATTTCTTTTTTTTTTTTTTTTTTTTTTTTGGTTTTTCCAGACAGGGTTTCTCTGTATAGCCTTGGCTGTCCTGGAGCTCACTCTGTAGACCAGGCTGGCCTCGAACTCAGAAATCCGCCTGCCTCTGCCTCCTGAATGCTGGGATTAAAGGCGTGCGCCACCACGCTGGCCTTACTGTGACATTTCTTTCTCCTCTCTGTGCCTGAAAACTTCCCTTCAACCCCTTATTTCTATGTATTTACCATTTTTAAAGCTTCTACATAAGAGTGAGATCATATATTTTTCTTTCTGTTTCTGGATTACATCAATTAATTTAAGATTGTGTTTATATTTGTTGCTAGATCCTGATTATCGAGCTCAAAGTTCAAATCTACTTTTTTCAAAACATTTATAAAACCCTGTAATGTAGGTTATTTAATATTTATTATAAGAACATACTCAACATTTCCTTGTGATTTGAAGATTATTTTAAGATTGCAATCCAGGTATTGCTGCCAGCCTGATGATTACATATATGAGAGACTATAAGCAAGATTCAATTTATTAATTTATAATAGAATGTACAACTACCCACTGTCTGGGAGCTTCTGTCCATACTGTCCCTGTAGGCAAATTTATATAAGTGGGACAAAATTAGAAATACAAGATGGCTTTGGTGAGCTTGAAATATAAGCAAAAGGAGTTAATTGAATGTTCCTGATACCTGGTGTCATCCAGCCATGACAGCCTAATGTTTCTATCTGAATGTAACTAGATGATCCTCTCTTAAATGCAGTATATATTATGCCTTTCCTCTACACTGAACGTGTAAGTTTCTTCTTTCTAAGGTCAATAAGTCCAAACACCTGACATTCAGGACCCTTCTTAATCCAATCACATTTACCTAGATGAATTTATCTCCCATTAGGAGTACATAAAATAAAATCATTTCATGCTTCCACTTTGATGTGATCATTTTAGCAAAGCCATTTTAATGTTAAAACCTTTTGTTGATGTTGCCTAGGTGAAACTGTTATCATACTGAGATATTTGGCAGATTCTGAGACACAAACCATTTATCTGTCAGGGTTTGTTTTTTTTTTTTTTTTTTTAATGATCAAACAGAGCATGTTACAATTTTGATTCTCAATCTAATCCCAATTCCTTCCCATAACCACACAAACATATTTCATCCCATGTTCTCATACCTTGTTCAGTAGTTGCCCAGAATTTATTAAATGATGTGAGTGAATTTTAGTTAGTGCCTTCTTTGTTCTCTATGTTTATTTTTATGTCCCCATCACATCATAGTGAAGTCATTCCCTATTCGTTTGGATCTTATTGTAAAGAGCTTTTTAAGGTATTTTCTGGGCTGCCCGAATTAGATACTTTGACTCATTGTTAATCTCTGGGTATAGATTCCAGTAAATAATCAATCCGTCTAATCACTAACAGATGATTTAAACAGTTTTGAAACAAATGTTCTAGGAACCACTAGCAATATCTGAGCTTTTCATTTTTATTGGTGTTAATGTTTAAAACATAATAATGCTTGTATTGTTCCTGAAATGAATGACACTTAATGAAGTCATTTCACCACAGAGGCTTGCCACTAGTATCCATTTTGATTATGGATGAGAACAAGAGATTTTTATTTAGACCAGCACAGTTTTGTTTTTGTTTTTTGTTTTTTTTTTACTTGTTAGATCCAATGCAGCATTAATAGTACATATCATTCTTTTCTCTCTCACAATGTTAAAATGTTTTTGCGACTCCCCACAACATGTATCCTATCATGCATCGTGATATGCTTCTTTTCCTCTATCCTCCACAGTGTTTCATTCATTTTTAAGACAATATTTCATGAAACTACCATCTCTTCTGAAAAATTCAACTCGTTCTTGTTTTTTTCTTTTCTGATAGAGACACAAAGATTTTTCTCTTTCATAGGTGGAAGCAAGCTAAAAGTCTTCATATTGAAAGCTTAATTTCTAGTCTCTATCTCACTGCCATGAACTTCAGTCTATGAGATATTCATCAACCCAAAAAATGCTGCTGTTATTCGTGTATTTTTTCAAGCCTGAGAATGGAAGCTAACTTGAATGCTTCTTTCTTCTTCACTTTTACACATAACTTTCTATCAAGCTTCCTTAATTACAGTTTTAGGTGCATTGCTTATTATTATTAATCTTGCTTCCCAAAATCTATGTATCTGCTTGTTTTCTAATTATGGTCTCTATGTTTGTGCTTAGTCAACTTTTCATTGCAATTTGTTGTATAAGTGCACAGGAGACATTTAAAATTTGATCTTGTTTTTGACAAGATCATTAGAAATGTCAAAGGAATGGGGTTATGTGTTACTATCATTTATTGGCTTTTATTTTCTTAGAAAATATAAAGATATTATATGATTCATTTGAGAAAATGCAAGTTATAAATTTCAAGAAAGAAAAACTCTTTTGCAATCTATAAACCAGGAGCAATGTTCTTATTCTTCATCTGCTGATGAATTATTAGTGAAGTCTGTCCCCACAATTAAGTTATAGAATACAGAGGTGCTGGCCTTTTAAAATGGTCTCAGCATGAAATCCCTAGTTCTCATCAACCTAATCCACATGTTCCTGAGTGGCCATTAAACTTCATGTCTCATTTTTATTGAACAACAAATTTGCTCAGGTAAACTAAAATGTAAATTAGCTCTTCAAGAATTGTTAGCTGGAGATATATCTCAGTGGTAGATCACTTGCTCAGAATGCATATTTTCTTCTTAGTACATAAAACAATGGTGTATACATGTGATACAAAGTGTCTTAGTCAGAGTTTCTATTCCTACACAGAACATCATGACCAAGAAAAAAGTTGAGGGGTAAAGGATTTATTCAGCTTATACTTTCCACATTGCTGTTCATCACCAAAGGAAGTCAGTACTGGAACTCAAGCAGGTCAGGAAGCAGGAGCTGATGCAGAGGACATGGAGGAATGTTACTTACTGGCTTGCTTCCCCTGGCTTGCTCAGCTTGCTTTCTTATAGAACCTAGGACTACCAGCCCAGAGATGGCACCACCCACAATGGGTCCTCCCACCCTTGATCTCTAATTGAAAAAAAAAATGCCCCAGAGCTGGATCTCATGGAGGTATTTTCTCATGGGAGTCTCCTTTCTATGTCATAACTCTAGCTTGTGTCAAAAATCGCAAAATCAGCCAGTACATCAAGTAGAGGCAAGAGTTAAATAAACAGCAGTAGATAAAAGAAAGTCTCTGTCCTCATGGAACTTTGTATCACACTTGTCTAGGTTATTTGTTTGAGAATTCCTAAAAAGTATCAAAAACTTTTAAATTGCACATTAGGATGACAAAGTAATACCATTTAATGTAATACTAGACCATTGTATAAATGCCCCTGTATTAATTAATTTCTGTCAGCTTGACACAAACTAGGGTCATGTGGGAAGAGTAAACCTCAATTGAGGATTTACCTCCTTCAGAGTGCCTTCTGGACAAATCTGTGGGGTATTTTGTTGATTAATGATTAAAATGAGAGCATCTAGCCAACTGTTGGCCGTGCCAACCCTGGACAGGTGGTTCTGGTTCTACAACAAAGTAGTCTGAAGAAGCCACGAGGAGCAAGCCAGTAAGCAGCATGCCTCCATGGCTTCTGCTTTAGTTCCTGCTTCAATGTCTCTGCCACAAATGCCTGCCCCATTTCCCACGAAGCATTGAACTATAAAGTATGAGCGGAAATAAGTCCGTTTCCTGCCCAAGTTGCTTTGGTCAGTGTTTTGAGGCAGAAACAGAAAACAGACAAACATATCACCCAAGGATTATTTCCTGTTTCAGTTGAAGATAATTTGTTTGATGTTATTAATCATTGTTTATATCCCATAACCTAAAATGTTATATTAACATTTGATAATATTCGTTCTAGTAGATAAACAAATGATTTTGATGTGGTACAAAAGATAACTTCCTATAATTAACATGTTTTTTTTTTTAAACCTGTAGGATGGTCACCTATTCTGTGTCTAACCCAACAAAGCTATTTCCCTATGCCTCTCCTCTTATATTGTAACAACGTTGTTCCTCTAATTTGCCTTTGAGACAGCTTTTCTGCTTTGTTTATTCCCCCGATGAATAAAGAAAATTTCTGAAATATCCTCACATTTATATGAGAATTATATCTACAGCTCTTTATAAATCACATTTTGACAAAACACTGACAATCTTTTCTGCTGCAAGTTCTGATATTCATATGAAAGGATAGTTGTTTTGTTTTATCCCTCAATACTAGATTGCTTATAGTAAAGCTTTTTTCTCTTCATACAATCTCCAATATTTCACCAAAAGTACATATCTCTGTGTTATGATCATACTTGCCTGATTTCAGTTCTAGTAGATTATACATTTCTTCTCCTCTCTGGGATTTTGCAGAAACTTTTCTGTCTCTGGAACTCACCAATTTAACCCACTTCATGTTTGCTTAATTAACTTCTACTCATCCTTCAAATCTCAAAAGTTATTTTTTTATGAATTTTTCTTTGAATACCACTACCCCATCCTTAAAATCAATTTTTAATGCAGTGAGCCATTCCTCCCCAAACACTTACCATGCTGTAGTTCATTAATTAGGTAATATGTTGTTTGAAGTCTGTCTCCTTCTAAGATTGTAACACAGCTTCAGATAAATGTGAAGAGACCCCATTCTCACAGTTTTATTCTCAGTTCTATATAAATATCCAGAGCATAGTTCCTCTTTGTTAATAAAGCATTTAATGAACTAACAAATCATCATATCCTTTACCTCTACATGGGTAGGTCTCACCCCTGATTTTACCTAAAATTTAATGGCTCTACTATTTGTCATCTCCCATCCTATCAGTTATGAGCATAGTAATGAGCTGTTTCATTTTCTCAGATAAGGATTTAATAATTTAATTATTCAGGTCAAAAACCTTCACAAGTAAAATAGACAGACAGACAGACAGACAGATAAAACTTTAGAATAAAAATGGAATTTCTTTGAATAATGCAAGACACCCAATGATCTAACTAGCTCTGTTTTTTGTTTATTTCTAAAATCACTTCAGCCTTGTCAACTCTTTGTGCTCTAAGAAGATGATCTATTGATTAACAGCTTTTATATATTGTGTGTTTATTTACAATTCTGAGAATTGAACTGTGGACCTCGAGTATACTAGATAAATTCTTTGCCACTGTTATATACTTAGTTCATTTTTGCTGATGTTTAAATTTGATACTGTCATTCACCCTTACGTTCACATAGTCTGCACCACCCTTTCCTGATATGTCCATCATTTAGTAAAATCACATAAGTGTGCGGAATCCTCAATTACTCATTGGGGAAAAGATAATTTCTCAGTCCTGATTCTTTACAATAATTTTCTGTGGTATATTCCACATACTCTAACAGAAAATATAATACAAATTCACATAACCAGAAAAATAAAAAAAAATATGCGTGTTAGACATGTTCTGAGGAACTGATGAGACAGGCTGAACTGGAAACTATTTGCTAAGGAATTTTCTAAAAATCAATTCCAGCTGTGTACACTGCAAGGATTAACATATTTAGGACTTTCAAATAATCACAAGAATGAACCAAATAGAAGTCTATTTGAAGAAAAGAATAAGGATACTTCATCAGAGATTATGTGTGTTTTATTTAAATGTTTTATTTTTGTAATTCCATATATAAGTTCTATACTTATGTCATTTCTACTGTTTTTTCCTCTCTTCCACCTCCTCCTGTATAGATAGTATCTTCTCCTCACATTCATGATCTCTTCCTTTTTATTATTACATTTATATTTTATATAAAATCCACTGAGTTCATTTAGCATTGGTCATATGTATATGTGGTTTGCAGTTGACAATTTGAGATTGGATAACCTCACTAAAGAAGGCTGATTCTCCTTCTCTCAGCAATTATTAATTTTCCATAGCATTCTCTTAGGAAATGGAGTTTTGTGAAACTCTTCCCATTCAAGATGCAATGTTGACTGGTGCTGTTATTCTATACATTTTATTTAGGCAGCCTTATTGTTGAGACTTCAGTGCTACAACTTCCCTGTCATGTTTAGAAGACAACATCTTCCAAGAAGCATCCTGATCTTTTGGCTCTTAATAATTAATTGTTCCATTCTGTGTCACAAAATGTTCCTTATGCCTTAGATGAAGGGATTATGTTGTACATGTACAATTTGGTGTTGTATATACCATGTTCACTTATTCTCTGCATTTTGACCAGTAGTCTCTATCTGCCACAAAAAGAAACAATAACCATAAGTTACTAATAAAGGAATAATTTTCAAAGAGGACTCACATTTATATGCATGCATACACACACACACACACACACACACACACACACACACACTTGGTATTCATATCTGTAGCATCTAACTAGCCAACCTAGAAACCTAGCATCAATAGATACAAATATAGAGCTAATGAATGCATGTATTAATATATTCAACAAAACTTATACAGGCCTAGTTTTGAAAATTGTCTGACAATAGTCTTCCTCTAGTACATCAGACTAGACCAAATCAAATGGATTCTCTGCTAAGTGACATATAATTAAACTGCACTTCAAAATGAGTCATTTCTCCTTTAAAAAAGTGATTCAAATCAACCCAAATTAGCATATTAACAGTGCCCCCTCTGTTTACCCAATAAAAAGAGGACTTTGAGATGGCCAATGTTTGTTTCTTCTCTACTTTTGCTTTCTTCAACCCTTTTCCATCAATAAGGCCAATCTTCTCTCTTCAGTTCATTAGAAAGAACATCCATTGTATTTTGTAGGATAATTTTTGACTGATTCTTCAATCACAAATAAAAGCCAATTGTGTTTACTAGCTAAGTTCATTATAGCTTTGCCTTTTCACAGATATGCTAATCTTACTTTCTCGCACAAAATGATAAATCCTGGAAAAACTAATTTTTAAAAGTATCGACAATTTTTAAGTACTTTTACGCACTGTCCTTGTTTTACCAATGGTCAAATATGAAGTTTTACTTTCATTTTTTAAAGTATTTATTTATTTAATGTATGCAAGTACTCTGTCACTATTTTCAGACATACCAGAAGAGGGCATAGGATCCCTTTACAGATGGTTGTGAACCACCATGTGGTTGATGGGAATTGAACTCAGGACTTCTAGAAGAGCAGTCAGAGCTCTTAACCGCTGAGCCACCTCTCCAGCCCTACTTTCGTTTTGTTTGTTTGTTTGTTTGCTTGTTTTTTGTTTTTTGTTTTTGTTTTTTTTTTTTTTTTTTTAGATTTGTTTTAGTTGTGGTATGTGTCTGTGAGTATGCACATGCACATGCTCAGGTGTCTATAGAGGGCATAAGAGCATCAAATTCCGTGCAGTTAGAATTACAGGTGTTTGTAAGTGGCCTGACATGGGTGGCTCAGAATGGAGCTTGGGTCCTCTGCAAGAATAGCAAGGCCTTTAACCAATTTATCCAAATCTAAATCCCAAGATCTTATCTTCTCCCCTCCTCACTTCTCCCCTCTGATCTTTTCCCCACTCCTTTATTTATAGTCCTCTTCTGGATGATTTCAATAAAGATTAAGATATTAAAATATTGTTTCCTACCATGCATGACTAATGACATATGCTTTTAATCTCAGCACCAGGGAGGCAAAGGCAAACACATCTTGAGTTTGAGGCCAGCATGGTCTACATAGTGAGTTACAACATATTCAAGGCTACATAAAGTGACCATGCCCCCACCAAAAACCTAATAGATACCCACAGTACTAATACTATTTCTATTTTGGCAAGTTTTTACATTAAATCTCTAGACTTGACCTTTACCATGAACTTCAGACTTAGTCTACTGTTCTTTAAACATGGATATCTAACAGACAAACTAAATATTTCCCTAACTAAACATTTGATTCTTAAGATTCCTTCGCTAGCTTGGCCCACAGACATCCCATATCACTTAACGGCAATTTTATGCTTCTTGTTTCTTAGAACACAATTATGAATTAATATTTGATTTTTACATAATTTGCAGGAAAATGTGTGGATTTTGAATGTATGATATTGAGTATACTATATATATATATATATAGTATATATATAGTATATATATATATAGTATATATATAGTATATATATAGTATACTATTATATATATATATATGAGTATAGTATAACACATAGAAAGGAGAACAGGAGAGGCCATATATTAGCTGCAGAGGAAAGACTAAGTCCAGGTAATGAACACCTGAGTCAGTAAAGAAGATGTAAAATTAATTGATAGTCTATTTCTAAATCCATCATGCATTTTGGGGGTATTGATAGTAAATAAATGCTTAAAAATACACTCAATAGTGAAAGTGTGAATTTCACGATGACAAGCCATAGCAATAAAATGTCTATTGTATGTTTATTCAAGTTCATTGCGCTATTTTTAGTATACTTAATTTTGGTGAGGCTTTTCTTTTTGCAAGTTCTCTATAATAGTGCTTTAATTAAAATAAAAACACTCTCAGTCTACTAATCTAGTCTGTTGGGTCAATATTCAAAATATAGTTTATCCAGAAATCATTCATTTATAACTACTTCCACCATTATCACCTAAGCCTGATCATTTTCTCTTAATCTTTGGGCTTCCACTTATCCTCCACCCAGGCCTTAACTATTCACTCTATGAATAGTATCCAGAGTAAACCTTTTAAATATATATTATACCACTGCACTCTTCTAATTCAAATATCTCAGTGGTTTTCTAGTTACTTATAATAAAATCTAATATCTAGACATAGTCTACATGATCTAGTAGTGGCTTCATTTCAGATCTTTCCTTCCAGTAACATCATCAAGCTGTTAAAATGGTTTCTTGCTTCAGAGTTTCTTCCTCTAGATCCAGTTTCTTCCTCTAGATCATAACTACTGACTTCATTTTCTTCAAATTTTGCTCCCTTGGAAGCAACTTCCCTGACTCCTTAAATCAAACACTTCTCACCTTAAAATACTACCAATTCGTTCTGCTTCATTTTCCTTCTTGCATTTTAAATTCTTTCAATTACTTATTTTCTGTCTCTTTCACTATATATTACAAGATTTATTGTAGTTGGCATTATTTACTTGTGTTGAGTATTAATTTCTCACACTCAGAAAAGCACAAGAAAGACAAAAATATTTTGTATTGAATGAATCAATGAGTGAATAGTGTAAAACATGACTAATAAGACTAAGAAGTATAATCAGCTGCGCCATCTTTCCTCTGAGCCCAGCGGACACAGCTAGGGACACCCCAGGACTTTAAGATCGCATTGGGGTTACGCGTAAGTGCAGAGGTGGTTTTGGGAGCAGCGGGTCAGCAGTTCCCCCCACGGGCAGGATCCGAGAACTCCGCCCCACCGGAGGCTGGGCTTCTCCCAGCCAGAGCACTCGCTCCCACCGCGCCATCTTTCCTCTGAGCCCAGCGGACACAGCTAGGGACACCCCAGGACTTTAAGATCACATTGGGGTTAGCGTGAGTGCAGAGGTGGTTTTGGGAGCAGTGGGACAGTAGTTCCCCCCAGGGGCAGGAACTGAGAACTCCGCCCCACCGGAGGCTGGGCCTCTCCCAGCCAGAACACCCGCGCCGCCGCGCCATCTTTCCTCTGAGCCCAGCGGACACAGCTAGGGACACCCCAGGACTTTAAGATCGCATCGGGGTTACGCGTAAGTGCAGTGCAGAGGTGGTTTTGGGAGCAGCGGGTCAGCAGTTGCCCCCACGGGCAGGATCCGAAAACTCCACCCCACCGGAGACTGGGCCTCTCTCAGCCAGAGCACCCGCCACCCCGCCATCTTTCCTCTGAGCCCAGCAACTCCAGGACTTTAAGACCACATCAGGAGCTCAGGGCCCGGGCCTCAGGCTCACTGCACTCTATAGGCTCTTTCGGGACTCCCCAAGATATCTCTGGAAGTGAGGTGAGCAGGGGAACACAGCCTCTGTTCCGGCCCAATCTCGTGGAACTTGAGACATCAGCCAGGAGATTGATAAAGGCCCAGGGCAGAACAGCAGGTCCTTTCTGGTCTGCACCAACGCCAGGTCTCCTCGGACAGAGATGGCAGGAGG
>LR756403.1:481732-512472 GCA_902729485.2 Mus minutoides | reverse complement strand
CAATACAGGGGAACGCCGGGGCCAGGGGGTGGGAGCGGGTGGGTAGGGTAGCAGGGCCGGGAGGGGGGAGGATATAGGGAACTTTCTGGATAACACTTGAAATGTAAATGAAGAAAATATCTAATAAAAGTTGAAAAAAAAATTAAAAAAAAAAGAAGTATAATCAATGGTAAATGATCAAATAATGCACTAAGTTTTCAAGAAAATTGAAAATCTACAACAGATATTTAAATAATTGAGTTGCATATTAGATTTTGTTTTATAAAGTAAAAATTAAAGAAATTATATTTATGCCTTCCATAAAGTTGACAATTTAAATATATATAGCATGTGCTACTATCTCGCCGGCAAGAACGGACACAGACACCAGGATCCTTCTGCAGCAAGCGTTTAATGAAGTTTAATGAAGATGGAGACACCGAGCCCAAAAAAGCACTGCCTATATATACCCTGACGCGTCGTGTATGCTTCTGATTGGCTGCTCACTCACCATACCCCGGGATGGGCGGTGACTCGGCACACACTCACCTTCAGCACATGCTCTGTCGACCTGTTGACTGGGGAGAGCACAGGATGTGTCTCTCCACATATTGTCTCTTAATATTTATTTGGAATGAATATTATATAAAGTTACAATTTTACATTGTTATTTACAAAACCCTTACATTTTGTATAATAGTGCTTACAAGTACAAAGCTTTGACAAGAGTGCTAGAAAAGTAAGGGGTGGGAAGAATGGGGAACAGAACATTTAATTGGAGGGTACTGAGTTACAGCTTTTGTGGAGACAAGAAGTTATGCTGTGTTACTACACAGTAGGATTACTCTGAATAACAAAATGTGTTGCACATTTCAATAAAAGATAAGAAAGTTATTTAGAATGTTTTCATATTAAAACAGTAGTTTTTGAGGAGATGGGCATGTATATCCTAATTTTAGCTTAACACAATACATATGGATTAAAACACAATAACCTGCTCTATAATTTTCTTGTTTTTTTTTTATAAATTAGCTAATGAATGTTAAAATGGAAACATTGGGATATTATCATAAGGGAAAGAATAATTATAAAAATACAATTACTTGATTACTACAAGACAAATTTATTTTATGACAACATGATATCATAACAGCATGTTATCTAGTCTGACTCTAAAACATATAGCAATAATTTATATTTATAATACATTAACATTTTAATATATAATTATACAACAAAGAAAATATATAAATGTTGATGAATTTGTTCCTAAATCTTATAAATTTTTATGGATATTTAAATTTAGCACTTAAAATGAAAAGTAAATATATATATTTACAATAGATAAATAAAAGATACTGCAAAATAAAAATAATAATGTAATAGTTGATGATATAATGATCTAAAGTAATTTTTACTTAAAATTATTTCTACATGTCATGATTTGTATTAGTTTGATTTATACATAGAATCAGAAATAATAGAAGCACACAGAGACACACCTAGTCTCCTCTCTGGAAGCATGGAGGATTTGTTCCAGGATACTCAAGAGGCATGAAAATTTACAGATGTTCAAGTTCTTATAGAAAATGGCATAGCATTTTTTATAGCAACTCAACATGCCTTTTTGTGCATTATAAGTTATTTCTAAATGACATGTAACACTTAATGTCATATAAATTGTACAAAAATAGCTATAGCATTCTCTACAGCGATGAAAAGTACAAGTCCCTAAGAGTCTGTACATTTTCCAAATCAACATACGCTTTTACATATTTCTATTAGCTGTTAGTTGAATGAACAGTGTACAACCAGCCAATATGGAAGGTGAACTATATGTATCCCTGTGTATGTGTGTGTGTTCATAGATAAATATATGTAGAGAGAACAAAGAAATAATCTTCAAATATTTGACTAATACTCTGATGAAGCTAAAAAGTCTGAAATCTATGAGGTACTGGAGACTTAAAACTCTAGCTAGAGTTAATTCTATAGTTTTGAGGTAGAATTTCTTCTTTAGAAACTCATTGTTTTAAATCCTTTTTTTTTTTTTTTTTTTTTTTTTTTTGGTTTTTCGAGACAGGGTTTCTCTGTGTAGCCCTGGCTGTCCTGGAACTCACTTTGTAGACCATGGATTACACTAGATCTGACCCAAGTATATTACTGGGGTCATTTCCTTTAGCTAAACTCAACTGGTTGTACATGTTAACCACACATAAAATAATATTAGTGTTTGTTAAGAAATAGGGTATAATAGCCTAGCCAACTTGGTACACAAAACCCTTGATAGTCATTTTTTGATCATTTTAATAACCAATACCTGACATATCCACCTATAAGAAAGAAAGGCTTATGTTGGGTTCCAGTTTTAGGCTTATTCCTTCATTAAACTTAGTCTCCTTGTCCTTTAACCTGAAACAAAGAAGCACAGAATAGCAGGGAGTATCTAACAGAGGATGCTATTCATTTCATCTTGGTCAAGAATCACAGAAACCAAGAGGATACAGGGTCCCCAAATCCATTTCACAGGCAAATCAACATCTGATTGAAGACCTCCAATTATTCTCCATTTGCAAATACTTTTACCACTTTTTAAAAGTACCACATGATAGAGCCCAAACCTTTAAGACAGAAGTCTTTGGTGGACACATAATAAAACCACAGCACTAACCACCAGAATAGCTGTGTATGTAAAAATTAGAAAACATTTCCCTCTACTTACATAGAGGCCTTTCTAAATGATCACATATGACAGAAACTTCAGTTATAATATACAGATGATAAAATGCTTAAAAGTCACGGGTACAAACTAATAGTTTTTCAAAAAGATAGCCGCAGAAATATTTTTTATGAATCATGAATGAAATTTCTAATGTGTAAAAGAGGCAAAGAAGTAGATTTTTATGAAAAATATGTGGGACTCCTCAGAGCCTATCCTTTCTGTTTATTGCCAATCTTAATAGCAATTGCTGCCATGAACTATAGAATACATTTTTTGAAGGTTGTTGGTGTGTTGGTTCTCTAAACTCAAATGCTTGTTAGGGCAAGATTAATAAGAGAAATAAATAATGTCTACCAGCAATTAGCCCTTGACTGCATTGCCTGGGAGAATATGTATAGTGGTACAAAATGTAGAGTTTTTGGCATACAGAATGGTCTTTCTTGGTACTTGATAATTGATATTTTAAGGAGCAAAACATTATGGTTCAAGTTGACAGATATAATATTTAATTAAAAAGTTAGTATTTTGGGCTAACATAAGAGGCGCTTGCCTACAAATATTACAAGATATTTCATCACACTGGAAACCCTGAGAGTGTGTTATTCATTGGAAAAACCTGTTTCTCATAGTGTTGCTCAGCACTAGCACACACCTTTAATTCAAGAGTTTTTCCTTTTGTTGTAAAGAGAATTAAACAATTTCAATCATTGGTCAAGAGGCAGAACAAGCAACCAGTTGACATTGAATGAGCATGGGAAATAAACAAAGACTTGTAGGGAATTGGGAGGATGGATAGAAAGACACACAAGAAGTAGAAAGGATGAACACTGAGTTTGAAGGGCTTTTGAGATGGTGGGGAGGAGAACTTCCTTTTGGGACATCGACTGTGAAGGAAGTTCAGCTGGGTGCCTCTGAGGTGTCGGGCTTTCAGCCCAGCATCTGACTCTCAAGTCTTTATTATAAAATTGAACCTTTGAGAGTTTCTAAAAATCTAGATAAAAACCTGAAGATAATCTGAGTTTGATCTCTTGAACTATATTTTTCTGTAAGGAGAGATCAACTCCTGCATGTTATACTGTGACCTTATTGTGAAACATTTCCTAGGGAGAAGCTACACACATATCTACTCACCCCAAATAGGGAGGAAACCCACAACAAAGCAAAGTACAAATACTTTCAAAGTACAACTTGGTAAACCAATGACTTTATTGGGATTCCTTAAAAGAGTATGGATACGGGGTTACTTACCAGAACAGAAATCAAAGACAGCTACATCACCAAAGTCCACCCTGGCATGGGTGACAGTTCATCAAAGCACGAAACCTGAAGCACACTGTACACCTTTCTAAAGAAAACCTTTCCAACGGACTCAGTTGGTATTATCTTCTTCCACACAGCTCTGCAGGCTTCTGTTTCTTCCAGGTCGCTAGTGTGGTATCAGTCTACTTTTCAGCTTCTCTTTCTGAGAAAGACTTTCCAAAATCTTTATTGTTTATTCCTGAGAAGTAGGAGTCTGGCAAACCTGGTCAGTTTCAGGGACTTTTGAAACTATATTGAATTTTTTTTTACCTCCTGGCATAAGGACTGAATGTTTCAATCTCAAAACTGTTAGAGAACAGACTTCCACACTCAACCTGTGGAATTGTTTCCTTTCTACATATGCTCATTCTCTCATCCACATTCCCCTCCATTTCTCTTTTTCTCCTTCTATTTCTCTCTCTCTCTCTCTCTCTCTCTCTCTCTCTCTCTCTCTCTCCCTTGCTCTCCCTCTTTTTCTATCTTTTTCTGTGTATTTTGCCTTTTTTCTGTGTATTTTGAGATGACTAACTTTATGTTTTAACTTTAAATTACAGTGCTTAAGATATATATATATATATATATATATATATATATATATATATATATATATATATATAAAATAATGCCTCTAACCTGTAAGCACCACTTGGACAAGGACAGATAACTTCCTAGAATGCTGAAGACGGTTGTTCATGTAAGAGAACAATGTATTTCTGCTTCTTTAAATGAGTCTTGATCACATCAACTGTACAGGAAGTGCTTGATCACATGTAGACAGAAGGGAGGTGGCAGGAAATACATGAGGATATATACTTGCCTCTGATTGGACAAAGGCTGAGAGTATATAGCTTTGTAAGGTTTGCCTTTATAAGTTCCTGACTAAATAATTTGGTAGCATACTCTGTGAATCCCATGTATGAACCTGGTCAGTGTTCACAGTCTTAGCCAATATTTAATAAAGCTTGCTCCAAATTGGAAAAAAAAAACTTATGAAATAGGCTCCAGTGGGATTAATATTTTCTGGGTTCCCCCAGCCCACCCAAATTATAAAACTAGACCTATACTACAGGACTCCAGAACTGAAGGACAAATACACACATTGAGAGTTTTGAAGGTTCTGAGGCATGCTTTTGGTTTCTCAGACTACCAAGAAGATCTTCTGTACTGAGAGAAGCAGCAAGCACCTGTGGTTTTGTTGGGGTCCTGATTTGGAACAAGGAGAAGTCCAAGAGGACCCAATACTCTCCTGCCCAAGGCCAAATGGAAAACATTACACTACTCACATGAGGTTCTTGGTCTGTTTTTGTGTCTTGTTTATCTTGTATTTGATTTCATTTTTACTGTCTCCATCTCTTGTACTTTCTCTGTTCTGTGTTTATTTGTTTTGTTTTTGCTGTCAGCCAAAGGGGTCTTCAACCCTCTCGGTGGAAGAATAACCATGAACTAACTAGTACCCCCTGAGCTCATGTCTCTAGCTGCATATATAGAAGAGGATGGCCTGGTTGGCCATCAGTGGGAAGAGAGGCCCCTTGGTCATGCAGACTTTATATGCCCCAATACAGGAGAACTCCAGGGCCAAGATGTGGGAGCGGATGGGTAGGGGAGCAGGGCCCGGAGGGGGGAGGGTATAGGGAACTTTCTGTATAACACTTGAAATGTAAATGAAGAAAACATCTAATAAAAGTTGAAAAAAAAAAAACAAAAAAAACAAGAGAGCAAGATAGGTGCTGAGCACCCCTTTTATGGTCTTCACTGTTGCTAGGTAACTGGGGAGGAGTTTAGCCTAAAGGTCAGAAGCTTGGGCCATTGCTTACTTGACTGACCATGCTTCTCTTCTGGGGGATGTGGGATGTGGTACCTTAGGCAGGGGCCGGAGTTCCGGGAGCTTAAGGAAACGCCTACCGTGTCATGTAGGTGAATTATGACCTTCAGGGTTCAGACCTCAGCTCCACTGGAGACCAGCCTGCAATTCCCCACAATGCGGTAATCACTTCCACATGTAGATGAGGCATCCCTGACATCTCAGACCAAGCCAATTGACAGCATCTGCTGTCAGACCACAAACCACCCCAAAACTGTATATAGGATCCTATCCAGAAAGAATAAAGGTATGAGAGTGTTTACCATAAGAGCTGTAATACAGATAAGGAAGACAACTGCTCTTCAGAAGGTCTTCTGCACTCCCCTCACTGGCTAGCTAAGCTTCCACTGAAACAGCCTGGTTTGGCTCCTCTCAGCACTGCCATTGTGGCTTCTCAGGGCAATAGCAGTGACAGCAGCCATGGAAGTCCCCCTCCCTGCTCATGCCCATTCCCCTTCGCTTGAACCCTCCCACCTGGCCCTAGCAGAGATCTCTGCAGAGAGCCTCAGCTACACAGGCCCACAATTAACAATACTTATAATTTAAAGTTTTATTTTGATACTAAAAAAAAAAAAAATTCAAGCATTCTTATTTCTTAAAGCTAAACCTAGTAGGGATAGAAGTTTGAATCTAAATTTTATAAAAGCTACTAACTTATTGTAAATGTGAAAAATAATTAAGATATGCAAATTGATATTTACCTTATAGATTATCAAATTTTTTAATGTGCTCAGAATTATGTTCATGGTCATGCTAAATACCAATGTAATTTATTTATAGAAATAGGCTTCATTTAGAGCCTTCTGTATTTGTTTTCAAGGTTAAGACTAAATCAAGTAACTAAAAACAGATATACTTAATAGCCTTCAAAAGTTGTCATGGATCTGCTGAATATGGCATTTAAAATATTTAATGGAAAAAGATTCCAGAAATACCAGCACCTATTGTCAACCCTAAGGTCTCTAAAGAAGACAGGTGGAGCACAGACCTAGTTGGTGATGGCATTAAGCCCTGGGGAAACTGTCTCATGTCTCAATTGCTGCCAGGGCCCTGAACACACTGTGAATACTGTTGGGTTGGCTTCCTTACTCTGCTTAAGTCAGGGTAGGCCCCCTCTCCACAGTTCCTTATCCACAGAAAAATCACTTATACCTTCTGGGTCTATGAGCTGAAGGTCTATGCTTTCTGTGCAGCAACTGAAGATTTAATGCTGTCCTACATAATAGTTGAAGATCTATGACCTCTGCCCCACAATGAAGCTACTGAGATCAAAGGTACCTAGTAGGGTAATTTTACAGACAGCTGGTAAGTCTCTAGAATTTTAATCAATACAGAGCAAATTTGGTGTATACTTCCTGCTATAACTTATCTACCTAAAACTTTTATCTTTTTGTAAATATAAAAGTTCATGTAAGCTTTAGGGAGTCACATTTTAAATCCATCTTTCACTGGTCAAATGGACTCCAGATAAATACTCTTGTCATGCTAATCAATAGCCTAAGTTTTCCCACTAGCCTCTTCCTGAGGGTATGTTTTCTCTCTTCCCTAGTCATTAGACTCCCCTACTTGCCCAATTACAAGGACTATGGGCCTGAAAGTTTCAAATGTAAGTTTTCATTTAATTTCCTAGATATAAACTTCTAATCTATATCTGCATCTTCAGATTTCCACTTGGCTGGCAAATACCATCCAGGAATCAGCTGCAGACTACAAACTGCTCTAGAAGTGTTCTACACCAAGCTAGCCCAAGGTAGTTCTATGAAATTGGAAAGCCCTGGACTTGCTGAAAGCTGATTTGAATCAGTTCAGCTGATGTGATTGTTATGTCTTCTCAGCTGAGTCAGCAAAGCTGATGCTTTAGAGTAATGCCTCATTGCCAGAATCCCTTTCAGGCTTTCAGCTAGCATTCCAATCTTCCAGGCCCTGATAATACTGTCCTAAATTCAGCAGGAAGTAGTTACCGAGGAGAATATGTTATCTCTTATCCTCAACAAAAGACTGAAATGTTATGGCCATAGGAAATTCATTGACCAAGGGGACAAAATGGCTACTTACAGAACTTATTGGCATACCAGGAACAGTAGTTATTAAAACCAAATAGACCCAGATTTATCAACATGTAGATTCATTAGATGAAGTAGTTCTAAATATGATAAGGCATTTAACCTGCTTTACGTTAAGCAAGGAGATTATTGTGTGGCTTTAAGAGAAAATTATTTCTATACAAAATTGTGGGGCATTGGGCTATACACAGACAGTCTGGTCTCCAGTTGAGCTGAGGTCTGAACCCTGGAGTGGTGATAATTCATCTACAAAGGCATTCCCTCATGTCTCCTGGAACTCTAGCTACTGTTGAAATTATTACCCCCTCAGCCCCCACAGGAGAAGCGTGGCTAGCATAGACAATGTGCCAAGCTTCTGACCTTCAGGCTAGACTCCTCCCAGTTACCTAGTAACAGTAAAGATAAGAGCCCACCATAAGAGGGGCTGTTTGGCCCCTCCTCACTCTCTTACTCTCTTCTCTCTTCCTACTCTCCTCTCATTCTCTTACTCTCTCTCCCTCTTGATATCATCCTCTTACTCTAGCCTTTCTTCTCTCTCTCCTTTTCCCCTTCTCTCCTCTTGGCCATGGCTGGTCTCTCTCTCTCTCTCTCTCTCTCTCTCTCTCTCTCTCTCTCTCTCTCTCTCTCCACCTTCTCTCCTTTCTCCCTGCCTTTCTACAATAAAGCTCTAAAACCATAGACTATCTCTGTTCATCAAGGCCTGCTGTGCTTGGACTATGGGATAGGCTTTCTCCTAATGAGCCGTTTCTAATCTCCCAATGAAAGGCTTTCCTGTGCTCCAGTCAAGGCCCAGACTAATGACTATCGCCTGCGTGGGAACCTCTCTTCCTCAGCCCTCTCTCCGTTAACCCCTGTGCACAGGGTGTCACCCCAGGGGCCCTGGTTTTGGGGACTGCCCCTTGTCCACCCCCAACCGAGTAGGGTCAGTGGCTTAGATGTCCACCCAGGGCCGAGTGGAAAGCATCTGGCAGCCCTCCCATGTCCACCTGCCCAGAGCATAGGAGGAACTCTGGCCAGACATGGGCTCCTCACTCCCCTTTCCCTAACACCCCCTTTAGTTCCCACACCGAGCCACTTGCTAATTATTAGGGATAATTTGGCGGTATTAAAAAACAAACCAACAAACAAAATGGCAGAAAAGGGGAACCAGAGATAAAATAAATGACTAGTTTGCATTCTAATAGTATCTCTGATGTGAGCCTTTGGCCCTTCTGTTTATGCAAATTATTGTTGACCCTTGCATCCTTAATGCTTTAGCAAGATGCATGAATTCCCATCATGGTGCATTTAAGTTGATTAGATTATATTAGATCCCAATATAAACAGATACTCACCACAGACTCAAGATTTGACTCAGGATACAACTCAACAGGGAATGAGATGGCTGACATTATTCTTTAAGCTTAAATTACTGTACTTAAGAGATCTATAAAACAAAAATCCCTTTAACCTGTAAGTTTCACTTTTGCAAAGACAGATAACTTCCTGGAATGATGAGGTCTCAGGTAAGAAAACACACTACATTTTTTTTTCCTCTGTAAACAAGCTTAGTTGCCCAAACTGCACTGGATGTCTGCTTAATCACATAAAGGCAAGTATGGATAGGCTAGAAGTGCATCAGGTTGTATCCTTGCTCCTGATTGGATGAAGACTAGAAGTACATAACCTGGGGGGGTTTCCCTTTATACATCCCTGACTAATGGCACCATTCTCTGGGTATCATGGGTATGGACTTGGCCAGTATCCATGGCCAATATATAATAAAGCTCATTTCAAACTTGGCTTATAAATCTGGTAGTGGTCTTATTCTTACCCAGTGGGATTAACACTTTTAATCCCCTGTGTGAGTTTTTTATTAGTTTGTCATTAATGTAAAAGAAGTTTAACACTATATAATGTAAAAGTAACTTATTTGCCAGATATAATTGTAGTCTCAGAGGCTCACTGCTCAATAAGCTCACCCTTTCTAATACATTCTGAACTCTGGCTGGCTGGTTCAATTCAACTTTTCTGGCCAAAACTCTTCTCCAAGCTGACTGATTCAAACTGGATTCTCTCAGGTTCTTACTTGTTCTACTTGGCCTCAAACTAATTTTGGCAATGTGTTCAAATCTTCTTGTTTCTTCTCATTATCTGGCTTGTTCTGTCTTCACCTGCTATCTGTCTGTAAAGCTGTTTTGGTAAAACTGCCCCCAAACTGACCTCAACCAAATTCAACTGCCTTGCCTGACTGAACTGACTCAACTGAACTCCACTCACTGAACTGCCCTTTAATTATCTGTCACTTTCAAACATGGCTCCTTCCTTCTACCAACTAACCTTACCGTAATTTCTGGATTAAAAATGTGTATTAAGGGTATGCCTGTATGCTAGACAAATCCTATTACAATCCAGGGTGTGTATGCACTCCAACTAGATCTAGAAGACATTTGGATATGATACCTATACTTATAAGTCATGTTGCTGGACTAAAATTCCTTTACAATATAACAAACCCATAGTATTACAGACCATAATTATTTAGCTGTTGTTGATTTTTGTCTTTTAGAAACAATACTAAATTAAATTCAGCTGTGTCAACCATCAATGACATTTTGCTTCTATACTTTCTACTGCCAATTCTTAAAATATGCAAAATTTATATTTGTTTTAATGTGATAAAACAAAGAACTGGAATAAATTTATTATTTGGTGCTGGCCTTTTGTTTTAGTTTTGTTTTTCATTTGATAGTTGCAACCCTTTTCCTGTCTTAAAAAAACTTCTGCCTTTCACAAGCTCAATTTTATGATGTACTTTTTTCAAGAGAAAAAAAAATTCTTAGGTACAATTTAAGCTTCAAATTTTCATGTTCTAAATAGCAACATGATTAAAAATTTTAGATAATATTTTTGATAATGAAATATGGTATAATCTTTCAAAAATGGATTAGTTGCAAGTGTTTCCCTTTCTTCTTCCTCCATTCATACACAAATACATGCACATAGTAGCAACTGCACTCTGTTAAATAATTTTTTTTCACAATAATACAATTATCTTTCCTTTCAAGAATATATACTTCCAAATCCTACTGGAGAATAAAATTATATTGTACTAATTTATAGAGAACACAAAAACTGCTTATTTATGAGGAAATGAGGAAGATATGAAAAATTATCATTGAGCACTTACAGAAAAAAAAATTCTTCACACTTCAACGATTTTTTCCTAGTAAGTGTGGATGTTGTTAGTTTCCTTTCTTTATTTACTCTAACAAGGCAGATTCAATTTTCTCTCCCACTCAAAATAAAATCCACCACATTGTGATTACTTGAAACATAATAGAGTAATTAAATAGAAAAGGTGCATGGAATGTTTATGCAGCTCGCACTTGGTCATGTGAACATGTTCAAGGTTGCTTTGCATTGGCCAAATTCCAATCACTGCAGCAGCATCTGTTACTAACCAGGTTTATCTATCTTTTGAATTCCAGTTGCATAAGAGAGTACAATTATGTGGTATTTGGGGGAAATATTTTATATTTTTCTATTGGACAGAAAAGAATAGTAAATATGTCAAAATAACAATTTACAAAAGAAAGATATCATTTGAAACAGAATAAAAAGTGTTTGATCTACAGTCTTTGCATGTTTGTACTAAGTTAAAAGGATAGAAATGATGAAAATGTGCACTGCTCTCAGCATGTCATAGCTAGCACTACATGCTTGAAATGTGATCTTTGTTTCAGCTTGGGCACCCAGAGAAGTAGACATGAATAAGAGATGTCTTTATACAGTGTGTACTACTTAACAGGTACACCTACAGACAAAGGCTTTTGTAAACAAAATCATGAAAGGCTTTGTACTCCAAAGGTTATTGCTTTGTATTTCTGTTCAGTGGTAAGAAAATAAGGTATGTAGGTCCTGTCAGAGGCTTGAGAGAACTGAAAGAATTGGTTTCCTGAGACATATACTTTTTATTTCCCAAACAAACACATAACTTGCAAAATTATTTTTGAACAAGAAGTAATATTTTGATCTGCAGTTTTCTGCCTTCGTTTATAGCTATCCTCTTTTCTGCAATTATTCTGTATAAATCCCATCAATATTCTGAGAGGCTAAATTAACATACCTCAGAAAATGCAGCATATATTTTTCTTACAAAAGAAAAAGGAACACTCCAGATATTTGGACTGTCATTCTTTGAATTTATTTTGTTTTTCTTGCTAATGTTATGGAACACTCTCAGATCTGAACACATTTAACTTTATGAGAACCATCCTGATACCAAATTATTAACAAGATAAAAATGAGAGTTTGTTAGAGTGACTTAGAATTTTTGATGGACTCAGTATGAAGCTTTCAATAGCCACAACCAATTTTAATCCAAATACGTAAATAAAAACACTACTTTTACATGAAATTCAAGGTTTCCTAAATCAAAAATGTTTGGTTTCATTACTATTCTCATGTAAATCCGTTGGGATGCTTGTTAAAAGTACAGATTTCTAGACCTTACCTCAGACCTCTTGAATCTGATGACCAAGAGAAGGATCTAAGTTTATAAATTTTTAAGAAGGTGTTTGAAAAAACACTGTTATAGCACTAATGAGATATGCAAAAAAGGCTGTAGTATAATGCGTGTAGGGACAGGCATTATTTTGTTCAAGATGGGACACATTGAGAGAATGGGTGGTGCTAGTCAGCCATATACCAAGACAACTGACTAAATGGTTTCTTTTAGAAGAAAATATATCATATATCAATATAATATTAATTCAGACATCTATAATACTTCTAAAAATTCATTTTATTTTTGTTACTTAGAACAATGTTAGGTTCAGAAAGAAATTTATTGGAGGGTATATTGCTCAGTGGTAAAATTCTTGCATAGCCCATACAAGACCCTGAGTTCAACTCCTCTTATGAAAGAAAAGGGGAGTACCATAGTCAGGATTTCAGTTGCTGTGAAGAGACACTATTGCACAGCAATCTTTATAAAGGAAAACATTTAATTGGGGGTGGCTTACAGTTCAGAGATTCTGTCCATTATCATCATGGTGGGATGTATGGTGGCCTGCAGACAGATATGGTGGTGAGGGGTATCTGAGAGTTCTACATATGGAACTGCAGGCAGCAGGAATAGCAAGTGAACTAGGCCCTAGTTTGAGCACAGAAGACTTCAAAGCCCACCTCCCACAGTGGCATGCTTAGTCCAACAAGCCTACACATCCTAATACTGCCATACACTATGAATTATGGAGGCCATTTTCTTTCAAATAACCACAGGGAGGAAATGAATTAATAGAAAAAATTAATTCCTATATATTATCTACTTATCTATCTATCTATCTATCTATCTATCTATCTATCTATCTATCTATCTATCCATACATCCTCAACTGTGGCCATATTATGACAAGAGTGGTACATTACTGTACATTCTGTGGGTTTCAACAAATGTAGACTGATATATATATATATATATATATATATATATATATATATATATATATATATATATATACCACACAGGGTAATTTTCCTGCCCAAAAATTCTGTAATGTTCCATTTACTTATTTTTTTTAAGTTTTTCCTGATCCCTAGCAACTAATTTTTACCATCTATAATTTTGTCTTTTTCTGAATGTCTTAATGTTCTGAAACTAAGTTGTCTTTCAGATTAACTTCTTTCTCTTCTTTTGTTTTTCTTCCACATCTTCTCATGGCTTGATAGCACAATTTCTTTTTAGAATGGAATAATACACCATTATCCATATGTGCCAGGTTGTATACATACTTTGTACCTACTTTAGAACATATTAGTTATTTTGAACTTACTATGAATGAAACTGCTATAAATAACCACAGGCATATTTTTATGTAGATAAAAGATTTTGATTAATTTGGATAAATAGCAAGTAGCAGGATGGTGGGGTTGTGATCTCAGAATACTTTTAGTTGCAAGAAACAGCTAAAGTGTATTTCAAAGTGATTGTACTTAATTACATTACTGCCAGCAGTGAGAATTCCTTTTGGCTCATTCTAGGCCAGGATTTGGTGTTGTCAGTGCCTAAATATTGGTCATTCTAGTAGGTATGCCCATTTTTAAATGATGTGTTTATTTTTTAATGTTCAGTTATTTTTGTTTGTTTGTTTTTGATTTGTTTTCTTTGCTTCAAAGTCAAGATCTCTCTACACAGCCTTGGCTGTCTTTGAAATGACTTTATAAATTAGTTTGACCTTGAACTCAGAGATCCACCCACTTCTGCCTCCCTATTCCTGGGTTTAAAAACTTGTCACACCACACCTGGCTTTACTGCTCAGTTTTTTTGATAGCGATCCTTTATCAGACATAGTTTTCTTTATCAAACATTTCCTTCTTGTCTCTTCATACTCCTGATTCTGTCTTTCCTACAGAGGATTTTTTTTTAATTTCATAAAGTAGAAATGGAAGTGTTGTATTTTTTATGTGTATGATACTTCTGCATATATTTCTATGTAGCACTTACATGATTGGTACACATGGAAGCCAGAAGTGAGAATCCAATACTGTGGAACTAGAGTTACATATGGTTGTAAATCATCATGTAGGTATTAGGAATTAAACCTGGGTCCTCTGCAGAAATAGGCACTGCTCTTAATCACTAAGCCATCTCTCCATAACCTAGTGACATATTTTATATGTCTCTTGAGAACTTTCTATATTCTTTACAAGTGTGCTGTTTACATTTCTTCTAGACTTCCTAGTCAGCTTTCTGTCATTGATTAAATATTATATGACCAGGTCCTTCTGAAAATTTGTTACCAATTAAACTTGTCAACATTAAGCCTCCCAGTATTTGACCAGTTTAATTTCCATTTTTCCTACCTGGGCTCTGGTTTCTTCTATGGTGTATACAATCTTCTGTTTCTCCCCTTCTCCAAATTAGGGGACAGAAGTTGCCCAATGACCTAAACATTGATGAGCTAAAAAGAGTTATTGATTTATGAGTCATCACAGCTTTGGACTTATTAGGATGGCATGTTGACTTTAAGAACCTTACATGCCATACCAGAATCAGAGGCTTGTTATTATTTATTTCCATTTTCATAGCAATTCTGAGGGGACTCTTTGGTTGAATGCATTCTTTCATACTCCAGATAAAATCTAACCATTGTAGGCTATTGTTAATTCTTCTGGAAAGAGAATTCTTAGAAAGTATAGATTCTTTTGACCAACAAAAGATTTATTCCAAAACTGTGGAGTAAAAGGGCTGTAGAAACACCCGAGTCAGTAGAGTGCTTGAAGTCCAAGCTGGAGAATCTGAGATCATATTCTCAGCAATGACAGAAAACATGGGGCATGGTAGTACAAAATCCCAATATTTGGGAGGCAGAGACAGGAGAATTCTGGCCTGATAGTTTTCACTAATTATAAGGTTTGGGATCTTTGAGAAACCCTGTCTAAAAAATAAAATAAAATGTGGTGAATATTACAAGGGAACCAATGTCAACTTCTGTCCTCCATGCACAGACATGTGCATGTAGTTTTCCTAGGAACAGACACACACACACACACACACACACACACACACACACACACACAGAGGACTATGTAGAGACTAGAGTGATTTGAATTCTAGCATCATAGCTTTTATGAAGAATCTCTTTCGGCCTCCAGAGGTTTTGAAAATGATCCACAGGTGTAGCTGATTTTAGGAAACAGATGTGTTCTTGAAGAGTTGTGTGCAAATTGAATTTTTGTTAATTGAATCTTATTTGGAATTCATTTTTAGAGAGCTAGCTATTTAAAGTAGCCCTTTGGTGAATTCTTTTGTAAAATGAATAATTGCTCCCTAATTTATCTTTTTTTTTGAAAACACAAACTTTTTTGTGTGACACTTTCTTAAAGGTATGCACAATTTCAGGCCTGTGTAGGATGTACAACATACTCGTGGCTCTTGGTAACAATACCACTAATTTTCTATAATTAGAAAAAAATTGCTGTGTATAAATAGCTAGATATATCCTATCTGCAGTATTATGTTTGGAAACACAAGTTGTCTAGAATTATGGTCTTGAAAAACAAAAGCAATTTGAATATAAATAAACAGGTTATTCAGTCAACTTTGACTAGTATAAAGAATACTGATTCAAATGACAGCTTGCAGTGACTGACTCCAGAGGCCTTGGGTAAGCGGCCCCTTAACCCCACAATGTGTTTCCCTTAACTGCTCTGTCTCATACAGAGGTCATTTAAGCTTTCTATGATTGTCTCAGGGAGTATTCTGTTCTATGTAGCACTAATCACATTTCAAGTGTTCTATAGCTATGCGTGTCTAGTGACTACCACAGGATATACACAAGTCATAAAATGATTCTACCATCTTGGCATGATGTATTCAACAGTCCTGGGGAGATTCTAGTAGCAAGTAGGATGGGAAACATCAGTCCAATTACAAGAATCCTTTCACCAGAGTGCCCTGAAGCTGGAAGGCTTTTAGATCCTGACAGAAGAGTAATTAGGGGATGTTAATGTATTTGTTCATACAGTCTCCACCAGGAGCCATTGTGCTGAAAATTAAGGAAGGTCTGGTCTCTTCCTCATCAATAACTTTTATCTTATGCAGAATCATTTCATGCTTCATCCTTATAGGTATGACTGTTAAATGAAAAGAGGGAGTTTCATGGATTACAAATGAAAATCAGTTCCATTACTTTAGAGACACATCTTGAAAGCTGCATAAGCAACTATATATTTTCTGTAGAGGGTGCGAATAGAATTGATAAATTCCAAGTCAAGTAATAAATTCCAGCTGGTGATATTTTCCTAGGGTAAATTTAGTAGAAGGCAGGAAATGTTTTATTGGATTCATAGGTTGTATTAAAAAATATTATAAAATCTCAGAAAACGTTCAGCATTTATCACTCAGGAAACCTCAGTACACAGATACAGACCTGGAATTTTCTCCTTCCTTCTGACACAAACAAGTAAATCAAACATAAAAACCTTTCAGCCAACAGACATATGCCTCAGTTTCTCAGTTATCTATAAGATGATAGATAGTTGTTACTTCATTGGTGTGTTTGGGGGCTAATTAAGATAGTGCATTAAAAAAAAAAAAAAAACAACCAGAAACTTCAGCCGTTATTGGTGTTAGTTTCATGTATGACATCACAGCGATTCACACACTGAGGACAGAAGTACTCTTGCTAACACTTCAGGTCTTTTTACTGCATTGTGTTGTTTCAGATTACACCGAACCATGCCCACAATGCTAATAGACTCACAATGATCCCAGTTGCCTCTGGCACTGGCAAAGCAAGGGCTGTTTTAAAAAATCCATTTTTGTCCTGTGAATTTTGTTCTCTAGATCAATCATTCTAAGTCAGACAGCCTGAGATACTTGGAGAACCAGAAACTGAGTAACTATTACAGCCCTGAAGAAGTTTACCAGTGTTCAAAACAGCATTTCAATTTATATTCATCTGTTTTCAGGGGGGAAAAAAAACACTCTAAAAGGACTGCTATTTACAGTAAATATCTAGATAGGAAATGACAAAACTCTTATCCTTTTTCTTTCTTAATGCAGTCTGTTGATGACCCCTAATGGGTAGGAGTATAGACAAAATGTCACTTTCTTGGTTCAAGTGTTTGCCAGGCATTTTAGTGTTTTTGACAAGGATTACATTTTCAGTCCGGTTCTTCTTTGACTTCTTTTCCAGGCCTCCAGCTAGTATTTGGCCCTGCACTTGCATGCTGTGGTCGTCCTTCCTCGGTGAGGTCACTGATACTGACAGGATGTGTATTTTTCACTCTATAGTATATAAATCTATCCAGCATCAAATCTGACTGGAAAGAAGTATCATGTGTTGTTAGGATTTTGACAGGTAAAGCCTCTCCTCTATGAGGAGTCAAATGCTTTGGGCCCCATCCACCAGGTTTCCAGTAAAAGAGATCAAAGTGACCAAAGAAAAAGAATCATACTGTAGAGTGGATTGTAATTTAGTCTTTAGAAAGGGAAAAAGACAGAGAGAAAGAAAATAAAATTAATCTATATACCCAGCATACATTTAAAGATCAGGTAACTCAAATCAGTATGTTCTGAATAGCCCCCCAAGAAACGGTTTTATGAAATACATAAAAGACAGCTTTGTTTCCAATATTTCTCATCTCCTATGGAGTCATAACTAAAGATTCTGCTTTTGCGTGCTCCCTGAGAGCTGACTCCCACACATCATCCAGCTGATCTCCTAGACCTTTTTCCAGCCCCTTCACTGTCTGCATAGGCTGCTGATTGTTTTGTATGCTTTTCTTTTGGTCCCAACACAAAGCCTATATTTCCTTGCTTTTTCTGCTAACTGCTTAATGCTTTCTTTGTCCCAACTAATTACTGAGGAAGCCAGTCTGCTAGAGAGGTGGGAGAGAAGACACAGGGATGGTTTTGGGTTTCTGTTTCTTTGTTTTTCTCCATAAGCCGTTCTCTAACTCCTAGACTAACTATATACCAGTAATAGCCTGGTTGAAAGTACTTGCTTTCCTTCATACTTTATCAACAAGGATGTGTTTGCCTTTCTAGTTAGATCTGATCTCTCGCTGAAACAATAGAAAGCAGTTTTAAAAGCCTCCCCTGACACACACACACACACACACACACACACACACACACACACACACACTAGGAGGTAGTCATCAAAGAAAGGTCCTTTTGAAATGACTGCTATCCATAGTATTTGAACACACACACACACACACACACACACACACACACACACACACACACACACACAAAAGGGAATATGAAACAGTTTATTATGGAGCCAAATCAAAATCAAAATGACCAAAGGGCTAGAATATAGAGCCAAGTCTCTCTCCTCTCCCTTCTCCTAGATCCCATCCTCAGGAAGTGAGTTGGAGCCAGGCAGATAAACCTCAGTTGCTTGCTGATAGCCCTTCTGGCCTTTTGTTTGGTAGAGAATAAGGTTTGGTTAAGTTAATGCATTCCAAAGGTTTTTATCTGTTTATCAGCAGGTTTCTAGGAAGCAGAGGTGGACTAAGAAGGGTTTTTGAGGAGATAGGGGTGCCTAAAGTTAGCAGGAGAAACTCTAATTAGGCTCTCAGACAGACCTGTAAGATTCTAAATTCTACACATACTTCGAAGTATTAATTTCTCCATTAGCCCTAGCACACACAGCTTCTTTCCAGGAATTTTCTTTCACATTAGAAACACAATTTATAGAGGAGTGCCCTGAGTGTGTGATTTCCTCTGTGCATATCAGGCTGACTTTAGGACCCATAGACAGACCTTTGGGGAATCACTGGTACAGGCCTCCTAGATCCATAGCCATAATGTCCTCCTAGGAGAGAAGGCCCTGGACTTCTTAGCAGTGCTTTCTTGCACTGACACTCCCCTAGATCAGCACAGATAATTGATAGTCCATTTGTTAATATTTGCCAACTATCATATTCAAATTCAAAAGGCCCCAAGCAAGAAAGGAATATTGGATTCTTGTCTAACAGATTTCTTTCTATTTTAGTTTAACAATTAAAAAAAAATGTAACCGAAGCAAGCAACACTCACAAAAGTATCAGAAAGGTCACGTCAGCCAGCGAGCAAGTGAACCTGGCTTGCTATTGCTCTTCATTGAATTTAGGTTACCCCTCACTCCCCAGACCACTTAGAGCATTATATCTTTTCCCTGCCTTCTCCTTAAATGTACAGTGTGTCTTCCTTTCTGTCATCCCTTAGCACACGCTGGTGAAGCTCACTTTCAGGTGACACCAGAATATTGAAGTAGAATTGCAAGAGTGCTAAGTGCTTTCCATTTGGGGCTGATGTTCTTCGTCTTCTGAATAGGATTCATTCAAATGTCCATAAGTAACAATCATTTGTGTTGTTCTATCAGTTTCTGATAATATACAAAGCTGTAAAATGGCTCAAAGGCATCAAAAGATTAACACTAGACAACAGGGAACAGAGAGCACTAAACAATGCATAGAAATCCACTGAAGCATACTGCTTTTTCTCACTCCTGAGAATATAATAAGCTAATACATAGTAACAACTTATTGGTATAAATCCAAATAGATGTCTCTCCCAAAACTTATACCTTATACTCTTCACTTGATTTATCATGCTTTTCTTTTTGTTTTCCAAGTTAAACAAAATATGTCATTTTAGAAACTAGAGAGACAGCTCAGCAGCTAAGAGCATTTGCCAAGCCATCACCAAGTTTGGAGGTTCTAGCCCAAGCATGTACACAAGACTCTGGGTGCTCAGCAATGTCCTGCTGGCTTATGCAGGAGTGTCTGCATTTGGTGGCTGATTATGTGATGGACCACCCAGGTGGGGCACTCTCTGGATGGTCCATCCTTTCATTTAGCTCCAAACTTTGTCTCTGCACCTCCTTCCACATATATTTTATTCCCTATTCTAGGGATGAATGAAGTATCCATGCATTGGTCTTTCTTGATTTTCTTGTGTTTTGGAAATTGTATCTTGGATATTCTAGGTTTCTGGGCTAATATCTGCTTATCAGTGAGTGCATATCAAGTGACTTCTTTTGTGATTGGTTTACCTCACTCAGGATGATATCCTCCAGATCCATCCATTTGCTCAAGAATTTCATAAATTCATTGTTTTTAATAGCTGAGTAGTACTCCATTGTGTAAATGTACCACATTTTCTATATCCATTCCTCTGTTGAGAGACATCTGGGTTCTTTCCAGCTTCTGGCTATTGTAAATAAGGCTGCTATGAACATAGTGGAGCATGTGTCCTTGTTACCAGTTGGAACATCTTCTGGGTATATGCCCAGTAGAGGTATTGCTGGATCTTTCGGTAGTACTATGTCCAGTTTATTGAGAAAGGGCCAGACTGATTTTCAGCATGGTTGTACCAGCTTGCAATCCCACCAGCAATGAAGGAGTGTTCCTCTTTCTCCACATCCTTGCCAGCATCTGCTGTCACCTGAATTTTTTATCTTAGCCATTCTTACTGGTGTGAGGTCCTGTGAGGCTTTGACAGTCCCGGATAAATACAGAAGTGGATGCTCATAGTCATCTATAGGGCAGAACACAGGGTCCCCAATGTAGGAGCTAGAGAGAGTACCCAAGAGCTGTAGGGTTCTGCAACCCTATAGATGGAACATCAATATGAACTAATCAGAACCCCCAGAGCTCATGTCTCTAGCTGCATATGTACTGGAAGATGGCCTAGTTAGCCATTATTGGGGAAGAAAGGCCCTTGGACTAGCAATGTTTATATGCCCCAGGATAAGGGAATCCCAGGGCCATGTAGTGGGAGTGGGTGGCTAGGTGAGCAGGGCAGGGGAAAGGTAAAGAGGGATAGCACTTGAAATGTAAATGAAAAAAATCTAATTAAAAATGTGGAAAAACATAAAGAATCTGGGTGCTCCACACCAGCCTGAAATCATGCCCCAGGTGGACAGATGACAGAATGATCCCTGGAGCTTGCTGGCTTCTAGCCTAGCAAAGAAAATAAGAAACCACCAGCTCCAAGTTCAGTGAGAGAATGAGCCCCAATGTAATAGACAAGGAATGATAGAGAAGGGTCCTGACACTACCTTAAGATACACCCAAGTTTGCATAACTGCACATCCCTCCCCCACATACATGCGTTATACCCTCACACTCATGTGCCACATTCAAATAAATAATAGATCATCTTCTTTCAAATCTCATTTTTGGATCAATAGAATTTGATTATAAAATCAACAATTGGGAGGATTTTATTTGGGAAATTCTTTTAAATACAGAAAAATGTAAAGAAGAGAATGAAAACTCATCCATGTACTGGTTAGTTTTTATCTCAGCTTGATCCACTGCTATCATCTAGAAAGACAAACTTTAAACTGAGAAAATTTCCGTATCAGATTGTTTATAGGGCATGTTCTTGATTAATGATGTAGGCAGGCCAAGACCATGGAGGGTGGAGTGGGGAAGTAGTGGTGCCAACCCCAGGGGAGAAGGTCTTGAATTTTATATATATATACAAGGTGAGCAAATCTTGGAGGCAATCCTAACCAGTATTTTCGCATGACCTCTATATTAGCACCTGCCTCAAGGTTCCTACCTTGAGTTCCTGTCCTGACTTTCACTTCTGATAAACTGTGCAGTAGAAATCTCAGCTAAATGAATCCTTCTGCTCCCTCAAGTTCATCATGGTGTTCATCATAACAATATAACACAAACTAAAACAATCAATAACCACACTATACCTAGAGGAAGAGAGGTCCTGAATCACTTGTTAAAATACATTGAAGGTGCTGGACTTATATAGCTCAATGATAGAAAGACTGCTTGCAGAGCATACAGGAGGCCATAAGTTGAATCCCCAGCAATTGGTAAAAAACAAACAAACAAACAAACAAACAAAAAAACCTGTGTGCTCACACACACACACACACACACACACACACACACACACATACACTCACACAAACACACACATACACACGAGGGTAGGATTACATTGGAAATCATTATTGTGCACTTCTGTACCAGGCCCCGAAAGACCAAACTGAAATGAACTTCCACATCACCAAATATGACTTCCTCAGAAACCAGGAGCAATATTTGCCAAATGCCAAGCCATCCAGGTTTACCCCGCCTAATGAGGAAAGGCTCCCATTAAAACTCTTAACGAGGAAAGTAGCAGAAATAAAATGTTTGCAAGTTTTTTCAATGTTGTTTCCTTGCATCTGCATCAGAACTAGCTATTCTGCTGTGCCTTAGCATGGCACTTATGGAACTTCAGAAGTAATACTTCTCCATTCACGAACTGCAAATAAAAGTCAGTTGTATAATTTAACTAAGTTTTTAACACTGTTAGTGGTTAAGGAAATTTGGAGACATTTTAAAACCCTTGTTCCATGGTTCTCAATTACTGTTTTGTGAATGATTCTAGACCAACTAACTACTTGGTGAAGATTTTTCCCTTGCTTTTGACCTTTGCATGAGAAACTCAGCTACAACCAATAGGATGCCATCTTCTTTTAATTGACCTCATTATTTTTGCATTCCATGCCTATTCCAATAAACAACACTCGTTATTCTGTGGCCACTGATGAATGGCATTCCGATATGCCTCTTCTTCAAACTGCTCTAGAGTGTCTCCAGAAAGGCCGTCACAGACACTCAGGTTGATAAGCACTGAAGCAACTTTTTGCCGCTGGCTCTGCTTTGTGACCAGTACACAAATGCAAGGATTAATTGATGCTTCCTGTTCTTACACTTCATCCAAACTGCTAGCTAATGTTGTGTTCTTTAACTTCAGAATGATAATTTTCAAGATGCTATGGGTAAATGTCATTTCTTTACATGCATTTTCAAGATACTTAATGGGCCAATGAACAATTTAAAAACAAAGACATCATCACCCGCAAAGCTAGGATAAAATGGCAGGCCATTAAAATATAAACATATAAATGAAACATATGCATGTCTTCCCCTAGTTTTTCAGTAACAAGTGACCGTCTAAAAACAAAAGTCTTGATTTACAGCATTGACCATTTCCATTGTGTACTCTTACTGGAGTTAATTTTTAACTACTCCTGGGATGCTACTTAGCACATGATATAGCAGGGCAAGTCAGTGCAGTGATTCCGTTTTGCTGAGGCTATTTTAGTGATTAGAATTTGATTTCCTGGATGGGAAGCCCCATGGAAAATTAGTCTATTCTAGAAACCTGAGGTCAAGGTGGCCAACTAGCTTATCTTAGCTTCTGTTAAACTACCTGATTATGTAGAATGCCTTCACCCTAGCTAACCACTTTATCTGAGTTTTGTTAAATTTCTTGCTAGTGCAGAACTCTCCCTCCAACTTATCTTAGCTTCTGTTAAACTCCTTGCCTGTGCAAAGTCCTCTGCTTCCTCCACCTTATCCCCCAGACACAAACCTCTTGAAACTGCTGAGTGAGATGCAAGGACATCTTTTTTGCCTTCAAAAATCTTAAACTTCACTGAGTGTTACACTTGGGGCCCAAATATCCAAGTGTAGCCCTGGCTGACTAGAGTAAAGATTATCCTTTCTTTTCTTTCTTTTATTTTTCTTTTATTGGATATTTTACTTATTTACATTTCAAATGTTTTCCCCTTTCCATGTCTCCCCCAATCCCAACCTCCCTCTCCCTGCCTAAATGAGGGTATTCCCCCACCCACCCACTCCTGTCTTCCCACCCTGGCATTCCCCTAAACTGTGGCATCAAACACTCTCAGGCTCAAAGGGCCTCTCCTCCTACTGATACAAACAAGGCCATCCTCTGCCACATGTGCAGCCGGACCCATGGGTTCCTCCATGTGTATTCTTTGATTGGAGGTCCAGTACCTGGGAGCTCTGAGAGGTCTGGCCCTTTGACACTGTTGCTCTCCACTGTTGCAAACCAACTCAGCTCCTTCATTCCCTTCTCCAACTCCTCCATCAGGGACTCTGTATTCAATCCAATCAATGGTTGACTGCAAGCATCCAACTCTGTATTTGTCAGGCTCTGTCAGTGCCTATCAGGAGAAAGCCATATCAGGCTCCCGGTAGCAAGCACTTCCCTGTATCCACAATCGCATCCAGGTTTGGTGACTGTATATGGTATGGTTAATATCCACCTATCAGTGAGTGAAAACAATGTGTGTTCTTTAATGATTGAGTAACCTCACTCAGGGTGATATTTTCATATTCCAGACATTTGCCTGCAAATTTCATGAAGTCATTATTTTTAATAGCTGAGTAGTATTCCATTGTGTAAATGTGTAAATTTACTGTATCCATACCTCTGTTGAGGGACATCTGAGTTTTTCCCAGCTTTTGGGCATTATAAATATGGCTGCTATGAACATAGTGGAGCATATGTCCTTATTACATGTTGGAGCATTTTCGAAGTATATGCCTAGGAGTGGCATAGTTGAGTCCTCAGGTAGTACTATGTCCAATTTTCTGAGGAACTGCCATACATATTTCCAGAGTGGATGTAGCATCTGCAATCCCAATAGCAATGGAGGAGTGTTCCTCTTTCTCGACATCCTTGCCAGCATCTGCTGTCACCTGAGTTTCTTGATCTTAGCCATTCTGACTGATGAGAGGTGGAATCTCAGGGTTGTTTTGATTTACATTTCACTGATAACTAAGGATGTTGAACATTTCTTTAGATGCTTCTCGGCCATTCGATATTTCTAAGTCGAGAATTCTTCATTTAGCTCTCTACCCGATTTTTATAGGGTTATTTGGTTCTCTGGAGTCTAACTTCTTGAGTTCCTCATATATATTGGATATTAGCCCTCTATTGGATATGGCTCTGGTAAAGGTCTTTTCCCAATCTGTTGGTTGCCATTTTGTCCTATTGCTTTACAGAAACTTTGCAATTTTATGAGGGCCCATTTGTCTATTGTTGATCTTAAAGCATAAGCCATTGATGTTCTGTTCAGGAAAATTTCCCCTGTGCCCATGTGTTTGAAGATTTTCTCCACTTTCTCTTCTATTAGGTTCAGTGTATCTGTTTTTATGTGCAGGTCCTTGATTCACTTGGACTTGAGATTTGTACAGAGAGATGGGAATGGATCTATTTGCATTCTTCTACATGTTGACCTCCTGTTGAACCAGCACCATCTGTTGAAAATGCTGTATTTTTTCCACTGGATGGTTTTAGCTCCTTTTTCAAAGATCAAGTGACCATAGGTGTGTGGGTTCATTTCTGCATCTTCAATTCTATTCCCTTGATCTACCTGTCTGTCACTGTATTATTATCATGCAGTTTTTTTTTTTTTAATCACAATTGCTCTGTAGTTCAGTTTGAGGTCAGGGATGATGATTTCCCCAGAAGTTCTTTTATCATTGAGAATAGTTTTCAGTATCCTGGGTTTTTTGTTATTCCAAATGAATTTGAGAATTGCTCTTTCTAACTCTATGAAGAATTGAGTTGGAATTTTCTTGGGGATTGCTTTGACTCTGTAGATTGTGTTTGGCATGATGGCCATTTTTAACTATATTGATCCTGCCAATCCATGAGCATGGGAGATCTTTCCATCTTCTGAGGTTTTCTTTGATTTCTTTCTTCAGAGACTTGAAGTTCTTGTAATAAAAAACTTTCACTTGTTTGGTTATAGTCAAACCAAGATATTTTATATTGTTTGTGACTATTTTGAAGGGTGTTGTTTCCCTAATTTCTTTCTCAGCCCATTTATTCTTTGTGTATAGGAAGGCTACTGATGTGTTTGAGTTAATTTTATTGCTGAAGTTGTTTATCAGCTGTAAGTGTTCTCTGGTGGAATTTTTGTGGTCACTTAAGTATACTATCATATCATCTGCAATTCATGATATTTTGTCTTCTTCCTGTCCAATTTATAACCCTTTGACCTCCTTTTGTTGTCTAAATGCTCTAGCTAGGAATTTGAGTATTATATTGAATAGATAGGGAGAGTGTAGGCAGCCTTGTCTAGTCCCTGATTTTAGTGAGACTGCTTCAAGTTTCTCTCCATTTAGTTTGATGTTAGGTACTGGTTTGCTGTATATTGCTTTTACTATGTCTAGGTATGGACACTGGATTTGTAATCTTTCCAAGACTTTTAACATGAAGGGATGCTGAATTTTGTTAAATGCTTTTTCACCATCTAATGAAATGTTCATGTGATTGATACTCTTTTATTGAGTAAAGATTTTAAAATGGCTAAAAACTGTGTCTCAGTTTAAAGTTCTCCATAATAAGAAAGAATTGGGAATCAATACATTATGGGGAAATAGAAAGAAGTAGCCCCGATACCACATTACTTCCTACTACCATTCAAAAATGCGAACAAGCCAAAAGCCAAACTTCAGACAGAGTCATACTAATAATAACTTGTAACTTGTAACATGAATGGGATGATCTTACCAAGTAAGAAACTATTTGTCTTTTGGATGGCAGTCATGATAGGTCCCTTTTGTGAGTGCTCCATAGCCTCAGTAATAGTGTCAGGCCTTGGGACAGCCACTTGATCTGGATCCCACTTTGGGCCTGTCGCTGGACCTTCTTTTCCTCAGGCTCCTCTCCATTTCCATCCCTGTAATTCTTTCAGACAGGAACAATTATGGGTCAGAGATTTGACTGTGGGATGACAATCCCATCCCTCACTAGATGCCCTCTGAAAGACCCAACAAGCAGCTGAAAATCAGATGTAGATATTTGCACCCAACCAATGGACAGAAGCTGTTGACCTCTGTTGTTGAATTAGGGAAGGCTGAAAGAAGCTGAGGAGAAGGGCGATCCTGTAAGAGGACCAGCAGTCTCAATTAACCTGGACTCCCGAGATCTCTCAAACATTGGACCATAAAACAGATAGCATATACAGGCTGATATGAGGCTCCCAACACCCATACAGTAGAGGACTTCTGGTTCTGTGTTCATTTAGAGATGATACACCTAACCCTCCAGTGAATGGAGGCCCAAGGGAGTTTAGAGGTCAGGTGGGGTAAGGGGTGGGGGAATCCATGTGGAGAAAGGGTGGCTGGGGAGTAGGTGTGTGATGTGGAGCAGTTGGGGGGTGAATTGGGGAGGGCAGGTAGGGAATGTAATATGGAGTGTAAAAAATAAATTTAAAAAACCAAGAAACTATTTGTAATAGGACAATACTACATCATCAGATCTCCTTTCCTTCTTCATGAATATTTATTTTTTTATTTAACTTTCTGTACCAAAAATTATATCAAAGCCCTTGTGCCTCCTAGGTAAATATCCTGTCTTGGTGGTAAGTTTTTGTTTGTTTGTTTGTTTGTGTTTATTTATTTATTTAGTCAACTTGATATAAGATAGAATTATCTAAAAGAGAGAAACTCAATTAATAAAATGTTAGTTCAGGTTCCTGTGCTCGGTGGGAGAAGTGAACATTAACTATCTCAAACTGACAACCACTTACAAAAGGAAAAATAGTTTCATCAGTGGAGTCTTATTTGGTATATTAAAATATCCAAATGTATGCTCCATATCCAACACAAGATGACCAACACAAAGTGAAATCAATGATATTGTTTAAGACTTTTGTCTCATATTGGTGTGCTGGTTTGTTTTCTAAAGAGAAATACAGTATGTAGTTAGGTAGGATGGATGGCAGAGGGGCCTAGGGCGAGTTGGGGGGGAGGAACAAACAGGATCTGAATATATTTTATGAAAAAATTTGTAAGTAATACACACACACACACACACACACACACACACACACACACACACACATTAGCCTGGCACTGGTGGCACACACAAAAATCCTACTTGAAAAACTAATAGGAAGTAGAGATGGAGAATGGAAGTAGCTGAGTAATAGTGATATGGTTAAGTTATACCTGCCTCTAGTGGTAGAGCAGTTGCTTTGTTTCTTAACCTACCAAGATAGCAAAACCTCTACCATTTTTTTTTAGCACTGTGGAGCTGTTCCACTACACCCTTTCTGTTATGACAACCAAACCAAACCAAACAAAACAAGACAAGACAAACAAACCCCAAACCTCTGAAACTCTGAGCCCAAATGAACATTTCTTTCTGTATGTTGCTACTGATAGGTGCTTCATCATTACAATTAGAAAAGTAACTAAAATAGCTGAGATTGTATACACTAAAGGGACCCTTGTGCTCTGAGGCTCTTTGGAACTAATAGGATTGTATATTCAACTTGACATAAATAAAAAGTGTCAGTATTGAATTTTTTGTTGTTATTGACAACCAGTAAGGCTTATAATGAAGAATCAAAGAGAAAGTCTAATTTATCATTCTCATTTTATAACTTTGTGAAGTTATAATTTATGTATAAAATGTTCATTATTATTAAGCATATAACTCAATTATTTTTGTAAAAGTAGAGTTATATAAACATTCCATGTCTCATATTAGTATATTTTCACTACCTCAAGTGCCTATATTCTTATAGTTACTCTCTATTCTTTATACCAATTTATCACCACTACTCCATCCCTCACCTTAAACATTTCTCTACCTCAAGAGATGAGTGTATTTATATACACTTCTTAGGGCTGGAATCCCATAAAGCCTTTTGCTTCTGCCTTCTTTCATTTATCATATTTTAAAGATTTATTCATACAATAGCTTATGTCATTACTTATTTTTATTGCTGAATAATATTCCATTTTATGAATATATAGCATTCTGTTTATCCATTCAAAATTTCATGAAAAAAAATTCAACTTTTTGGATAGTATGAATAATGCCACTATGGAGACTGTTGCACAAAGTTTTTGCTTGGACAGTTTTTTTTCATTGTTGTTTGGTACATAACCTAGAAATGAAAGTTTTAGATCTTGGGCTGCTTTTAAGACTCCAGAAAATGGTTGAGACATAAAATCCATGCTGCTACTTCATCTCTATTGATAAACACAGGAGAGAGAAACTGGCCAGGCAAATTCAGGGTAGAGTTCCTCCCCAAATCTGTAGTCTTTAGATAATGCCTTTGATCTTTTCAAGTCTGTCATTGTTAGAGGCCAGAGATGGCCAAAGTTTTTAAGCCAAAGTGGCATTTATCTATCTATCTATCTATCTATCTATCTATCTATCTATCTATCTATTTATTTTTGTATTGGCCTAAGAATAAGGATGCCACAGGGGAGATCTAGTTTCTCACTATCTTTCAGTCATTAAAAAAGGACCCCCACCTGGATACTGCACTAAGGGTTGTCATGGAAGAGAGAGTTACCTAGAGGTATCAGCTTGTGAATGGGCCACACCTACTCAGCAGTTCACCACTCCCTCTCTATGCCTCCAACTAGTAAACCATTAACTGCATGGTGGGCAATCCTAACAGTATCTCATTTCTAGGAACTCACTGCTCTTATATAGTGCTCTTCCTTTTCTCTTTTAAGCTCCCTACTATGAGTCTGTAATAAAACTCCTTTTTAAACCTGCCTTCCCATTGTATATAAACTCCATTCTTCTTTAGATTCGTTGATTTTATTATTTTATGTGTACTTGTGTTTTGCCTGCATATATGTCTGTACACCATAGGTTTATCAAGTGCCTCCGGAGGTCAGAAGAAGACATCATGTCTCCTGAAACAGGAGTTATAGATGGTTGTCAACTGCCACATGGGAGCTGGGAATTAAACACTGGTTCTTTATAATTGCTGAGCCAACTCTCTAGCCCCAAATTTGATTCATTGAGTCAACAAACCACAAATCCAGAAGCCACTGGCTATGAGTGTCTGCCAACTGATTGCGGAGTTGAAGTATATTTGTGGCTAGGAAACCTCTGTGACTCTCAAGGCGACCCTACTTTCCTATGTCAAGATCAGACATTACTTCCCCTCTACCTGTTTGTCTCCTATCTATAACCTTTTTCCATGGAAGCAATAAAACCATCCTGGCATGCTATATCTGAAAGATCCTGAGAAAATGTAACAGGTCTCAAAGACCCCGAAACTGGGAAAGAGATTTCATTATTAGTAGAAAGCCTTTACATAGCTAAATATAATAGCCTGAACATTTCTTGAATCTGTGTGCTTGCCCCTACTGTTCTTTGAATGCATGTATTTGCCAACTGCTCACTGCCAAGAGTTTGTGGGTTAGTTGATGGATTGAGATGCAGCTCACTGCCAAGTGTTTGTGGTAAGAATTTCATTTTGCACCTGTGCACCCGAGCAAAAAAGTCCTCCGTGTACCCATTTCTTCTGTAGAAAAAATGGATATTGTCAGATATTGTCAAATCAGAAAAATCCCCTACTCCCTCCTCCTCCTTCTCTCCCTCTTGAGGAACCATAAAAACCGGGTCCTCTTTTCCCTCAGGGTCGACTCCTCTATCCACTTCCGGGATATGAGTCGTCCCCAGAGCTCTGGCTTTCCCCGAATAAAGCCTCATGTGATTTGCAGCAAGCCTGGT
>LR756403.1:451336-481632 GCA_902729485.2 Mus minutoides | reverse complement strand
TCCACTCCAGTAGCAACCCGAGTGACAGGCTGAAAAGTCTAGGCACTGTCCCAGGGCAAAAAGCTCATGAAAACTTAGTCTCCTGTAATCGTGGCATCCTGTATCAAGAATCCTCCAATGTCTTGCTTTAGTTGGTAAACAGATCTGTGTGCTTTCCTTTAATATTGCTTCATTATAAGTGCTCCTAAGGATTCATATTTTAACATATAGCTAAGTTAGATTCTAGGCAGCCCTTGATCCAACCTTGAGCATGTATAGCCAAGTCACTGCCCTACACAGGAATTCACCACTACCTAGGAATAAGGAAGTTTGCGACCTGAGAAGGAACCAGACTAGATACTTAGAACTATAGCTAGCTGAGTTACACCCAGATACAAGTATTTACAATGGCCTAGGGGGAAGGTGGACTATGACAAGGGCACAAAGCCCTTGCCCCTGGCTTCTAAGTTTAAGCTGACCTCAGGTGAAATTGTTTTTGATCCCAGTTGTTAACCTTGAATCTTATCCCAGTTGGTTCTTGCCAGTCCTTCCCTGCTTGCATTACTGTTTTGTTATCTTGCTGGTGTGTCACCTAACTTCCCCATTTTCTTCTATATAAAATTCTGACGCTCAATTTGACACATTACATTCAGATCCACACTCCTTCGTGTCGTGTCTGTTTGTCACCCCACTTCTGCCGACTCCATGCCCATCTGTCCGAACCCCTGATCCCCACGGATTGAGGGGGGCCTACTAGGCCCTGGTCCATGGCACTGGCAGATAGTTTAAAAGGTATTATAGCCACCCCTTTGGCTAGTAGGCTTTTGAAACCACATATCCCAGAAATTGAAATTTCCTCAGGAACCTCATGCTGGAATAAAGAATAAGGCTGAGAGGCCAGGAAGCAGCCAGAGGAGGAACTTTTCTTCTGAGAAAAGATTTACATGTGTGTGTGTGTGTGTGTGTGTGAGAGAGAGAGAGAGAGAGAGAGAGAGAGAGAGGCTGAAATAATGCTGGGCATATACGATGGGTGGGGAGGGAGTAGCAACCACATTTTTGTCAGATTCCTTACTTATGCATATCTTCTGCTTTCTATTTAAGCCTTACCCTCAAGGTAGGACCAGGAAGATTGACCTTTTTTGTTATTTCCAATGGATGCCTTTGTCTCATTTTCACTTGGCTTCACTAATTTGACTTCATTAATTGGCTTATTTGAAAATACGTGGTTAACAACCATCATTTGATTGGATTTAAGACCCACTTCATGAGCTAGAACCTCTTCTTGAGATTATCAATAAAGCCAAGAACCTGAGGCTAGATAGATCATTGGCCCTACAGGAAAACCTACTATTGCTAATTTTTTGCTAGCTGAACATAGCTATAAAATGATTCCTATTGGCATGTTGTTCTCATCAAAGCAAATTCTTATAGTAGATGACAATTAGAACATAAATTCTAATAACTGGTGAATGTGCAGAGGAAAGAATTCGGCACTTATTACCCTAAATGAGATTTCTATCTCACACTCTTCTTTTAAGGCTCAGAGATGTATGCAGAGGAGGAGGTGAAAAATTGTAAGAGCCAGTAGTGGTGGGTGATATCAAGCAAACAGCATTTTCCAGGCACAACAGTGCAGATGAACATAGAAACTTAGAGACCAAGACAATATGCATAAGAGCTACACAAACTGAAGCCAGACAAAATTCCAGCAAGAAAGAGAGAAAATGGGCACTCGTTCCTATCCCAAAAGCTATTTGTAATTGATACTTCATGGGAGAAAGAGATCAGTTTTCTTTAAAGGAGTTTATCAACCATGCTCCAGGGCAAGCCCCTTGCCCTGGAGTAGTTGACCTTATTTGTTTGTGTTTCTTTCAAGAGAGAAAGAATTGGAGGTTGGGTTGGTAGGGAGGTCAAGGTCAGGGAGGATATAGGAAAAGTGAGAGAAAAAGAACATGATCAAAATACATTGTGTGAAATTCTTAAGGAATAAAGAGAGAGAGAAAGAGAGAGAGAGAGAGAGAGAGAAGAGAGAGGGGGGAAGGGAAAGGGGAGGGGAAGAAGAAGGGAAAGGGGGAGGGAGAGGAGGAGGAAGAGTGAGAGGGGAAGGGAGAGGGAGAGGGGAAGGGAGAGGGAGAGAGGGAGGGGGAAAGGAAAGGGGAAGGGAGAGAGGGAGTGGGAGTGAGAGGGAAAGGGAGAGGGAGGGGGAAGGGAGAGGGAGGGGGAGGGGGGAATGTAGAGAGAACTGCTTGTTGGAGCTGATAGGGCACTGGCTCTGACATTCACTCTTACAACAGCAGGAGTTATGCAGAGCCATGATTCTAGAATATCATGTGTGATACGCCTTGTAGAGTCTGCTGTATTTTTATTCAGTCAATGTTCCTTGCTTTACCTCCTTTTACCCCAGATAAACCCAGTCTTGTATACCTTGCAGTAAGAAGTGACAGGACTCTCCTAAGGTACTTTTCTTCTTAGATACAAAGAATCCTAGGGAAAATATGAAGGAGCTCTGATAGCCACCTGCTGCTGTACTTGACTCCTTGGACAGGAGAATAGGTGCAAGACATGTTCCTTGTGACTTTCATGTCTCTGAGGAAAGTGTCTGTCTTACACTTCTTCTACTAGAAAAATAAAGCATTTAATTGACTTATTATGAAGATTCACCACTGAACTATCAAATTTCTATGATACAGTATAGTTTTACAACATTTTTTATTGGCTTAACAACATAATGTGAGCACTTTTGAATCATGAGGAATTCTTTCAAAATACAATTCCAGTAGCTTTATACAATTCATACATACTCCACTATCATAATTTATTTAACCTTCTCTGTTTGGGAAGTCACTGTTTGGTTGTCACTGCTGTAGAATGCACTAAGACACTTGTTCCTACTTTTTGAATTGCTTTGACTAAACTCTTACTAGTTGATTCACTAAGTCTAAGGCTGCCAATGATTTTGGTGCATGAATCACTGACTCAAACGTCATATTTAGTCCTTCTATCACAGTACCTTTTCTAGTCATTAAGGTCATCTATCTCTTCTCTCAACCAATGGCTCATGTCGATATTACCACACAGGAATTTCACTTGCTTTTCCTCTAATGATTCACTTGTTTTGGTTTTGGTATTATTGGTCGGGCTACAATCTAACTAGAATAGAGACCAGGATTTGTAGTTTATTTGGATTTACAGAATTCTCTTGCAATTACATCAAAACAGAAATAGTCAGCTCAATTTCTCAGAAAAATAAACATTTAAAGGACAAGTGATACCCTTCTAAATGCAAGAGTTATGGATTTGTTGACATTATAGCTCATTTGAGAGTATTCCCTTAACCTTCTAAGTTTGATAACCCCATTTCTTCAATTACTAGATTTGCATATTCTAATGACCCTATAAAAGCTTAGAGTTTTATGTTATAACCACTTCTTCCTTAGCCTATGACCTTTTGTACTTGAATAAGTAGAATGGATCTAGCTAATCCTTTTGGCAGCTAAAACACACACCCTTCATAACATCTCTTAAGTTCTTTTCATTAACCCTAAGAAAGGGTCAAAGTAGTATACAATAGGATAAGCCCTATGTTGACTACAGTCCTCAACTTACTAAAGAGTCAAATGTAAGACTGTTTTTCAGTCAAGTATATTAGAGAGAGTGAAGACCTGCAAAGTAGTGTAAGAGCTTCTATTTCAAATATGTGATAGTGTTGCCAACATTAAGATTCTGACTAGTAGTTGGGTCTGGTGGTACTTGCCTTCGATCCCAGCATGTGGGAGGCAGAGGCAGGATGCTCTCTAAGTTTGAGGCCAGCCTGGTCTATAAAATGATTACAACCAGGGCGAAACAGAGAAAACGTGTCTTCAAAAACCAAACCACACAAAAGAAAACAAAAAGATTCTGACTAGTGAGCTAGAGTCCAGGTATCCCTCCCTATATGTTGTCATTTTCAGAAATATGATCTCCAAACATGAGGACATCTTAACTGTCTAAACCTGCATGTACATTACCTTCCATGGCAAAGGTAGCTTTGGAAATGTTGTAAATATTATTTTGAAAGGATATTATGTGAGATAAACTTGACTCTAATGCAAACACAGGGTTTTTTTTGTTGTTGTTGGTTAGTTTTTTAAAATATGTTTTACTTTCTTGTTTAAGAATTTCCTATTTTATACAATGTGTTTTGATTGAATCCATCCCCACTTCTTTTGCTCCAACTTCTCCCATATCCTCACTACCACTTTCCCCTTTCAACTTCAATTTGGTATTCTATTTTGTTTTAACCCAGTGAGTCCACTTAGTTCTGCTAATATATTCATGGGTGTGGGGCTGTCCACTGGAGCACTGGCAACCATATGCTTGTTAGCAGTTTGAAATAGGGTCTCATGTGGGCAAGTCTGGCTTTGAACTTGAACTTACAGTGTAGAAAGGCAACAAACCCAGGGCCTTTGTTCCAGCCTCCACAGTGGTTTTTAAATGACAAAGAAGAAAGCTACACTTGTTACTGAACACCTTTGATCCCAGTACTTGGGAGGCAGAAGTCATCCTGGACTATGTAGGTGATACCCTGTGTTTAAACAAAAAGAAGTGGGAAAAGAAAGCATGGAGAAAAGGAACAAGAGCTAAGAAATATAGATAATATGTACAAGCTTGAAAAAGTAAAGAAAAAATAGAGTCTTCTTCAGCTCTTTTGGAAAGAAATGTAACTGTGCCAACTTCTTGATTTTAGCTCAGTGAAACCTATTTTATATGTCTGATTTACAGAACAGTCCAAGATTGTTGTAATTTGTGGCAGCAGCAATAGAAAACTAATTAATCCCACAAGAGGATGAGATGAATGATGTTAACTTGTAGCAAGCTTGTCAAATGTGAATTATATAATTTCACATCTCTAACAATAGTACTTTGATAACTATTGAAAGGAATGAAGCAGTCATTTAAAATATTTTCTCTTTCTCAAACATAGAAAATAATTTTTAATATCTAAGTATATCAAAGGCAAGTTTGTGTCTCCTAGTAATATATTTAAACGAATAAAGTCTCATCAACATGACTGCCTAAACATGAACCGAACAAGGATGACACCAAAGGACCTGCCAAAGAGGATGGGGAAAAGCCCACAAGGCCTCAACCATAGAGCATACCAACTGATTGTCTAGAACTAGTCAACCTTGAAAGCACACATCCAAGTAACATTATATAGACAGAACAGGTTATATTTAGGAATATACATGTATACACACACACACACACACACACACACACACACACACACACACACACTAAAAGGCTATAAAATATTTATGCTGATGATTACCTGGTCAAGTTATTTGTATTTGTTTTGCTATGAGGAAAATTGACATCAATTTTCCTGGTAGGGATGTGATTTGCCCAAGGTTAAAAGGAAAGCACAGAATTCTGACACAATCAGCAGGACTTCAAACCTTGGCTGTTAGCACCTCCTTCTATTGTCTTGCATGATATGAGGATGACAAGAAAACTTTTAGTAGGTAAGAAACAAGAACTTTATTGAGGGCCCCAGAATCTATCACAGAAAAAAAAAAAAAAATTAAGGTCTCTGTAGTGGTTTGAAGGAGAAAAGCCCACCATAGGCTTACGTATATGAAAGCTTGTGGCCCACTTGGTGGAGCTGCTTAGGGAGGTTTAGGTGGTGCTTCCTTGCTGAATGAAGTCTCTCACTGAAGCTGGCTTTGAGGAAAAAAAGCACAGGGCTACTCCCAGTTTGCTATGTGCTTTGTGCTTGTTTTTAAAGATATTAGCTCTCAACGTCTCATTTCTGCTGCCATTCGTTCCACTTAGTGCCATGCTCCCTCTCACCCCCAGGTAATTTTTAACCTTCTGGAATGGTAAGCCAAATAAGCTTGTTCTTCTATATATTACCTTGCTCATGATGTTTTATTACAACAGTAGAAAAACTAATAGAGTCTCAAAAGATACACCCATGCTAATATTTTTATAGTTTTTTTTGAACCAGTTGAGATGTTTGAATGTGATGAGACAGACAGGATTCAAAATATATCTTGTAATACTAATAAATATTACCGCCTACAATGAACAATCAGGAATTGTCTTTGTTGTAACAGCTCCCTGAATTGAGCCAACTGTTTAACCAGCAGCAGAAGGAAGAGCAGATATTTCTTCACATTGAGTAATCAAGTAAGGCTTTCCATGATCTAGGAAGAAAGGAGCAGGGCCAATCAAATCAGAAAATGATATTGTTAGTATTCATCCAACTTGTTTTTAGCAAACTATTATAAATTATTATAAATCTCAGAGTGTTTTTCTTCTGATTCAACATCTGGGTTATATTAAGCCTGGCAAATTGTTTTACCCCAAATTTGTTTCTGCAAAGACATGTTCTAACTCTCTGTTCAGGAGCATAAACTTTACTTGTTTATCAGTGCAATATCATATTTCCCATTTCTCTATTTCTCTGGAGAAATACAGATTAAAATGTTGGAGGTGTTACCTATGTTTCTGAACACTGAAGCAAATAATTCTTTTCAAAACTGGGCAGTTTCAATCATCAATATATTTTTATGGATAATGATAACACTCGTTATTATGTTGTTAAGATAAAGATAATCAAACTAATGCCCCAATTCGTAAACTGACTGGAACAAGGGTCAGGATTTTCAAAATATCTCATGCTCAGTTTGCCCATGTCTTAAGCTCTAATTGTCTCTGAGGTTCAATTCTATAGAACTGGAAGAAAAAGAGAGTCATTATTAATGAACAAATGTTCCTATTGCAGGAAACATGAAGCATTGTTCTCATACATGCATCTCTAGACAGCAGGTTGGTCAAACCTATTCTCTGTTTCTGGACTCCATAAAATACTTTTCAAAACGAAACTCATCAGTCCACTTATTAGCCTCAAACCAAACACAAGGACCCAATTATTCTTTCTCAGGTCCAAATTCACATTTGACTCCATTTTTCTTACAGCATGGATAATATGCTGTTGCCTCCTAGCAGATCTCTATGCATTTCCTCAGGATTCTTTACATGTATTCTTGTACAGTTCTTGGTAGTTAACAAGGATTTTATCTCTTTAATATTAATACAGAAAAGGAGCTCTTTGGGAAAGATTTGTCTCTGTTTAGGAAAAGCTTTCAGTTTCTTAATTATGTGTTTCAACTCTCAATGCCAGCTCTTTTCTGTTTTCAATTCCAAGTTAACCTTATAGCTAAGGCTAATTGTATGTGGGTCTTTTTCTTGATTAAATGAGCTTTACTGTGGTCATAAGGATCATACAAACTCCCTACTGTTTTTCTTTATAAAAGTCTTAGACTATTATTGAATACATCAGTGTGACGGAAGTAAAGACAAAAGAGATTTATTCTTAGTAAGAGTAGGGCTATTACTATTTTAAATAACTGTATGCATATGACTATAAAACAGAGAAACAGTCTTCCTAGGAATATACCCCAGATGGCTTGGAGCTTCTCCATTGAAAAGCAGTACAGTATGCAACTACTAAGCAAGAGAACCTTTTCCCATTACCAGATGATTGGCATAAATTACCAGATGTTCTGTTTGCTCAACATACTATATCATATAATGGTTGGAAGATATACCCAATTTATGTATTTAGACAACATTCATACTGAAAATAAGTCACTGTGCACAATTAAATGTTTTTTTTTTTACTTGATCCTGTGATAAATACAGCAGGTTGGGTTTATTTATTTATATTGATTTCTTTACTGTGGTGTTTCTAGATGCACAGGCTAGATTTGATATTTCTTATGTTGGAGGACAGTAAATATGAGCAAAACATATCATGTACTTATGAATATATTATAATGAAACACATTATTCTTTATAGTTAGTGTATGCTAGCAAACATTTAAAAACCCTCGAACTTGTACATTTTACATCATTTGTAATTTCTCTTTCCGTTTCTAAATTCAGTATCCTCCAAAGAGTGACAAAAATCAACATACAAATTGTAAAGCAACGTGTGACACTGAGATTTCTTAGTTTCTATGGCAGGTCAAATCACATGCCTGCTCAAATTGCTACTCAGCTGTAATCCAGATGAGACCAGGAAGAGTCACTTGCCAAAAGTAGTATTCATTTGCTACGAGGGTTTTTCTCTCCTGTCTCTTGGCTTACAATAGATGTCCTCATTGTTTTGGATGCATTACACCTGCTTCAGAGCAAATCAAATACATTTCGAACCTTCCCAACATAGATACAGAATTTGTGAGTTGCCAGGAAAAAAAAAAAAAAAGAAAGGTTACTGTTTTCCAAAAGCATAAATCTCTCTGGTGTGTTAGACAGAGCCTGTCTTAGTCTTGGCCCTGCTCAGGGGTCCTCTCTTATGCTTGTTTTGTTTTGTTTTGTCTGCAACTTGATGAATTGATCTCTTCATTAGACCTAAGCACCAGGGGTCTGGGAGCATCATCCATCCACACTGACACAGTTTCAAAGCTCCCAGCCAGTGAGCACTAGAAGTTGGCCCTTTGTCTCTCCAGTCACTCCAGATGTGCTGATTCTTCTTTTCATTTTCATTAAGTCAGATATTTCTTTGCTCATGACAATACATACCCCAGCTCTTTCCAATAAGATCAGCAAGGCAATTTAGAAGTCAACAATCATCTTTCTGCAGGCCCCTCTGTTTTTCTTTTCTTTTCTTTTTTTTTTTTTTTTTTGTTTTGTTTTGTTTTTCCTTTAAAAGCCCTGCGTGTTTAATTTAATCTTTGTTTCCTCTCAGGAAACACTGCTACAGTACATTTTCTTGTTAATTTTTTAATGTGTCTATCGAGTTTTTCTCTAATTTTACACTATCAACACTACTATAATTTTAATTCTTTGTGCATCCAAATCTGGTCCCTTGTCCTACATCTGACCTTGCTAACTGCTACTTTTTAATCTAAATAGAATTTTTAAACTATTTATTTATTTATTTGTTTGTTTATTTATTTATTTATTTATTTAGTGAGGGCTCAGGCACATGCTCCAATACATGCATGGAAGTCAAAGGACAACCTTTGGGAATATGGTTTGGAACAACTTTCCAATTTGCTGAGGCCAGCTCTCTTTTGTTTCTTTGACAACTTGACCTTCAGGGCAATCTTGCTGTATGTATACCTGGATTACAGGTGTGCACTAGTGGATCTGCTCTTACATGGGTTTCAGGAAATTGAATTCAGGTGGTCAGGCTTGTACAACAAGCAATTTGGCCAGCTGATTCATCTCAGAGACCCACTATCATTTTCTTGCCAGGTTTAATCATCCTTCTGGCTGCAACTAAAGCCTAACTTTTTTTTTTTCAGTGCATCTTTTTGAGAACCTCCCTATGTAAACCAGGTTGCCTTAGAACTCGCTATTTTCCTGTCTTTGCTACCTTAATGTGGGGATTTATAAGCATGCACTGCTATACCCAGACTTCTCAATTCATTTGTAACTGTACAGACATTTGTTATTTAGTATGCTCACCTTAGTAGGGTGACATACAGAGTGAAAACTTAATCATATTCTGAAACCATAAAATCCTCCCAGTCTTGTCTCTTCTACTTAATGCTGCCAGTCTCTCCCTGGATAGTTAAAATTTCTTATGATTACTTCCACCCTGGCCTCTTTACAAGCCTTTAAAATGTGCTCAAGTAATTTCACAGTCCACTTGCTCCTTTTGTCTGGTGGCCTACAACAGAGTATTGAGAAAGCTAGTTTACTGAAACACGTGCTCACGTATCCTACTTTGAGTCCTGACAGCTCTGCACGATTACTAGGCTCTTCTTATCCTGTGTTACTGAAATCATCTATCGTTTGCAAGATGACAGTTCTACCTTTCCTTTTTTTTCATGGTTTGGAACACAGTCTAGTAAGAATAACTACAGTAGTAAGCTTCCAGACCCTCTTTCCCATCCTTTGTAGTCAAGTACTTTATCTACCAGCCAGTTATGTTACCTAGTATTAACCAAAAGAACTTTAGAGTAAGTGGTGAAAATACACTCACATTTACTGTAAACAGAAAATATTACAGTGCTCTTGCAAAGCCTGGAAACAATTCTTAAGATATATAGAGCACTGACTATGGTGACCATGAACTCACAGCTTAACAGGAACTAACACTCCCATTAATTCTATTCTCAGCATTCCATCATCATTTCATGTCTGTATTGTGGCAAGGGCTATGTATCCAAGCAAACTGATTGCAGGTACTCACTGTTATACCCTGCAGAAAATAGAAACACTACAGAGTAAGTGATGTTTCCTCAGACGTTCTTTAAAGCAAGTGTTGACAAAGTGACCTCAATGTATTTATAGTCCTTTGTCTCATTTTTTTAAAAAATCTTATTATTTGGCCCATGATGCACAGGCAAACTTACACACTGCCTCTGCTTCAAGCATACCAATGTCTCCACTCTGACATGACTCTTCTATTCCTTTTCATTCTATACAGTGAGTTTCTGATTACCATGGTAACCTTTGATTTCCCTCTTCCCCTTAGACTAATAAGAATGTTTCCTAAACGTCAACAGCCACTTCAATTCCCATAATTTTCATAAACACTATTTTTATTTATTCTTATGCTGGTTTATTTATTTATTTATTTGTATGTGTTTACAATGGGCACAGACAGGCAGTTGTATTCTTGCCACATGCACTGCAGACATTAGAGGACAACTTTCTGGAGTTGGTTCTTCCTATTTATTTTTATGTGTGTTTCAGGGATTGAGTTCAGGTCACCATGCTTGGTAAGCACTTTTTCTGCTGAGCCATTTCATGATTAGAAATATTATTTTCTAACAGGAAGGAAAACTGAAAAACAACCATGCATCATCACCCATTAATACTGTGTTCTCATTATATTTGTCCAACTACCAGTCTTTCCATAAATCTAGCATCCAAATTTTGTTTTGTTTTGTTTTTTGAGACAGGGTTTCTCTGTGTAGCTCTGGCTGTCCTGGAACTCACTCTTTAGACCAGTCTGGCCTCTTCGAACTCAGAAATCTACCTGCCTCTGCCTCCCAAGTGCTGAGAATAAAGGCATGCACCAACCACTGCCCAGCTCAAATTTGGATTTTGATGTGCTTCATACTAAATTTCACATACTAAATAACACTCAGGTCATTTCACTTGAAAAACTTCAGGAACTCTAATTTTTAGGTTTTATTTTTCACAGATACTTTTGTTGAGTAAAGTATCTATAATTATAGTAGTGTGCAGAAGTAGTAGCTATTGAATGAATGTCTTATGCAATTCAAAATCAATTTAAGAAATACAAACCCTTAAGAGAACTCATTGGACCCCACACCAGTCAATCAATCCTAAACTCCACAGAAATATGACTGACTTGATGATTTTGCCCACAAATTTAATATTGTCTGCAGTTTCATATGGAATCAAATATTTGGTATCCTTTTATCTAAGTCTTATTTGTTTCAATGTAAGGCATCTGAGATGTATCCAAGATGTACAATATTGTACTGTATGCATATAATATTATTTGTTTACACAATTTTCTGCCAATGAGCATCTTGAGCTGTGGCTAGCATAAAGTATTTTTTCTTGTGAAAATACTTTTGAAGACATGTTTTCATTTCTTTTAAACAAATACCTAGGTTTGGAACTTAAATAAATAACTTGGGTGGCTTATTTTTAGGTTTTTGTTTTTGTTTTGGAATTTGAGTTTTATAATAGGCTTGAAATGATTCTAATGAGAATGTTCTCAAATAGACTTGTCTTGGTTTAGTTAACATAATGTTTTCAAAGTATAGAGGAAGTAAGGTGAAATGCAGTTTCTTAATTGCCACAAGGGTCATGGTGACTCTACTATAACAAAAAAAGATGATCAAGAAAAAAAATAAAACCAAAAAAAAAAAAAAAAAAAAAAAAAAAAAAAAAAAAAAAAAAAAAAAAAAAAAAAAAAAAAAAAGACATGGGGGTTTTCAGAAAAGGAGGCCCAAATGCTCAGGGAAAATAAAAGTTATATGCTTATATTCAATGGCTAATGAATGACTCTGTAAAATCATGCTTAGACAACAGGCTAAGAACTAATTCAATAGACCAAGGAAGAAATCCTGCAATTCCTGTGTGTTCAGATCCTTCTTGGTTTGGGCGAGGTTCCACTGAGTACCTGAGAACCCTGAATTGAGAAAGTTTTGGAAGCTTGCAGAAGTGATCCACTTCCTCTCTGAAGTCCTTCAGCTGTGGCAGGCTTGAACAATGGCAATGATCGAAGGTCCAGGAAGTCCTGAGAGTTTCAGCCAGCAACTAGCACTGACACTGGTCCCAGCAACAGTGCCAGGGCATTTAACTGCCACTAAAGCCTGGCCACACACAATCTCAAGTCTTCTCTGGATGTATAGCAACAGAGACTGAAGAACATTTATCTCAGGGGCAACCCAGAGCAATCTTAGAAACCATCTGTAGATTCTTTCAGTAGCATTCTGTCTTTCCAGGTAGGGTGGGATCTTTTTTGTAATGAGGGTTTTTAAAACCATTCACTTTGTGGGGGAAAGAGATGATGGGTAAATAAGGAAGGAGGAAGTTAGAGACTGAGTTGTTAATAACTCCACTTCCAGGGCTTTCAAATCTTTTTTGGTTCAAGAAACTTGGCATGATCAAAGTTGATATCTTAGGTTTGTTGTTGTTGTTGTTGTTGTTGTTGTTTTTCTCAGCCCAAACAAAAGCCCAGCCATTCCTATGTTTCAGCCCTTCACTAAAATCTTTACATCACTTTATACTCCTGCTAACAATGAATAAGAGTAGTTCCGGCTGCCTTCTACTCCTGTCAACTTTTGATGAAGTCATTTTGTCCCCACCCCCCTCTGGCTATCTAGATCAAGTTTAAGTGTTTCAGAACTCTTTCAGTTTTGATGGTTGTCATTATCCAATGTAGAATGAATGGTTCTTTTTTGCTTTCTATATATGAATTCCTGCCTTCAAATGACCTTCAAACTACTTGATAGGAAGATATCTGACTCACCTGATTTCTATCTCACATTGCATGAATTTCATACTAATTGCTTGATGTTTTTATTTCACCATTTGAAAATACTGGAAACAAAATAAGAGTATGTACATATATACATACTTTCTTATAAATGTGTATGTATATATATATATATATATATATATATATATATATATAGTTGAAAAACTTTTTAAAAGATTCATTTATTTATTATATGTAAGTACATCGTAGCTGTCTTCAGACACGCCAGAAAAGGAAGTCAGATCTCATTAAGGATGCTTGTGAGCAACTATGTGGTTGCTGGGATTTGAACTCAGGACCTTCTGTAGAGTAGTCGGTGCTCTTAACCGCTGAGCCATCTCTCAAGCCCAACCAACATTTTTTGTTGCAGGTTTAAGTGTGAAAATTTCAATTCATTCTTTCCTTCAGTTTTTATGTTTCTCTAATTATATATTATAACAGGAAATAGAATGCCAGTAATCTCCATAACTAAACTGGCACGTCTCGAAGAGATGCTTTATTGTGTCTGCTGGTTAAATTCATCCATGGACATAGATTCAAAGTGAGTTAATTAATAGAAGAAAGAGGAAAAAAAGACACCAAGAAAAAGCCAGCATATTTGCTGTCTCGTCTCTTTCTACAAAATAACACAATTTTGCATGTGTATCTTTTGGCCTTTGTAAATGTAGTTGAAAAAATATTGCAAATTAGAGTTTGGCTCATTAATTTATACTCCTTCTGTTTATGAAAAATGTATTACTGTTTATTAGGAAAATAAAATAAAATTTTAAGCAAATATCCCTATCTTGTACACCATATATTACCTTCTCCTGCGGGCTTAATTGTGCTTTGCAAACACATGTGTTGAAGTTTTAACTCCCAATATAATAGAGTAAAGAAATGAAAATTTTCAGGAGACAATTAAGATGTAGTCTTGAGGTTGGGATTTTGCTGATGACCAATCCCACCCCCATCACTCTTGCCCAAACCTCATTTGGAAGACATCTGTCAGACTGGAGATGCAGACAGGGAACTTGAATGGGTTTGTGTCAAGCCCTCTGCATATAGCTGTGGTTGTTTACCTTGAGGTTTTCTGGTATTCCTAACACTGGGAGTAGAGGATTCTCCGACTCTTGCCTGATCTTGGGAACCTTTTCCTTCTACTGGGTTGCTTCATCCAGCATTCATATGAGTGTAATGTACCTAGTCACTTTGCAACTTGTTATGCTATGTTCAATTAATATCCCTGGCAAGTCTGTTTTTTTTCTGTAGGAAAATGGAGGAAAGGGCAATGTGTGGTGGATTCTGGGAGGAGTGTAGGGAAGGGAGGCTGCAGTTGGAATGTATTGTATGCGAGAAGAATATAATAATAACAACAACAACAACAACAACAACAACAAAAGAAGGCCTCTGACAGCATGCCAGGAAACCATACACAAATAGTTATTAGCATCAAAACCAACCACATTGACAGCTTAATCTTAGATTTCTAGCTCAAGAGTTGTGAAAACAGCAAGGTTGTTGTTAAATTGCTTTAGCCTCTATATTTTGTTATGGCAATGAGAGTTGACTCTCATGTTTACCCAAATTCCACTCTCCACAAAAATACCATTTTTATCAGAGAAGATTATATTAAACACTTGCACAGAGAAGTTCTGATTGAGGGCTGTGCTTATGGCTCAGTAAGGAAAGTGCTGGTCTAGTATCCAGGAAGTCCCAGCTTGAATTCTCATCACCTCATGGTGGTACATGATTGTGATTCCAATATACAGGTAGTGGAGGCAAGAGGTCAAAACTTTAAGGTCTGTTTCAGCCACACAGGAAGTTGGAGGCCAGCCTGTGTCATGTGAGACCCTGTCTCCCAAAATTCATTCCTAAAGTCCTGATAATTACATCAGTAACTTTGCTACAGGTTGAATTGAGCTGAGTTCACACCTGTGGTATTAGCCTGCCACAGAGCTAGCTTAATATATCATGCCACAGAACTAGCTTAATATATCAGTAAAACCAATGGGTGTATTTATGTTACACTTTGAAGTGATTCAAAGCACTCCTTTTTACAATCAACCATTTGTCAAATATGTGGGGCACTGTCTTAAAAAGAAAAGAAAAAAAAGAAAGAAAAGAAACAAATGGTAAATAGCTTTATAGGGTTTAGTAAAAGAGTTTCCCTACAGGATTAAAAGAAAAAAAATCAAATGGGGAAGAAAAGACAGACTTGTGTTTTTCTGGGTGGGTAGGTATAGCATTTCTGGGTGTCTAAGCATAGAGATAGAGCATTGCAATGGAAACATAGCTAATATTTCCTTAAAGGGGAAATCCCCAGGCAAATCTGAATTTCCAGTCTCTGTTGAAACCTCAGACACAGAAGCTCAACGGGGTCTCAGAAGCTAAGGAGTGGCTGGGCCTGGTTAGTGTTTGGGTAGGAGAGAAACACTGACTACAGAATGGAATGCTGACATACATCAAGAGTATTTCAGGTGACAAAGCTTGCCTATTTGAACTTCACCCTGGTAAGATGCGTCAAACTTTAGACTCCAAGGTTTCATTTTCTGAAATGCTTCCTACTCATTTCCCATAGTCCTCTAGGCAATTAAGTAGCTGACCTTATGATGCTGTTATTACTATGACCTGCTTCCAATTCAGTACTGCATTTCCCAGTAAGTATATTCTAACAATTCCAACAATAATCTGAAAATGTTATTTTGAATACTCAGGTTGTTCATGATGTTAGTTTTTGTGTTGTCGGTCTTCTGCATTTATAATATCTTGTTGAATAACTCATCATAGATTCCCACTTTCAAGTGGATTGCTTCCAAATTATACAAAACTGAAGAATATAAAGAGATTTAAGATGACAAAGACATATTAATATTACCAAAATGTGATGACACATTCAACCAAATTTATTTTAAGTAGTGTTTTATTTATTTATTTATTTATTTATTTATTTGCTTTGAAAATAGCGGTGGTTTTTGTGTTTTTAGAGAGGACAATCTCCTTGCAATAAACAAAAATTATTTTAATGATTATCATAATTAGATGATGTAAGCATTTAGTATAGTATCTGAACAAAGAAAGTAAACGTTGCCATTGCCTTTCTTCTCAGACTCATTTGTGTTCTTCTCACAGCTTTGATCCTACGGTTTGAAGTTGGCAAATGGGATTGAACAGATGCATATACTTACACCCAACCATTGGATTGCATATATATGAAGAAAGATACTTCATTTACTCTCCCAGTTTTTGTTATTTCCTAAAAGTTGCCTTATGACTTGGGATTAAGCAAGCCACAAGAACTGGTCCATTTTCATCCATGCTTGTGGCCATTTCAAATTATACTCATTTGGTAAGCTCATGGACTCAGATAAAAGTGGTCTTCCTTTTACAATGTTTTGGCTTAGACTTTTTAAATTTACTTTTTTTTATAGTTTAGTCATTACTCCCCTCCCAGTTCATCCTCTCACAGTTCCTCATCCCATTCTCCCTCTGCCCCCCCCCCCAGTCTCTAAGAAGATGTCCCCTCCCCTCTGCCATCCTCCCCCTACCAGGCCTCCCCACTCCCTGGGGCCTCAAGTCTCTAAAATGTTTTAAGCACATTTCTTCCCTTGAGGTCAGACCAGTCAGTCTTTTGCTATATGAGTGTCAGGGACCTCGGACTAGCTAGATTATGCTGCCTGGTTGGTGGCTCAGTGTCTAGAGATCTCAGGGGTCAAGGTTAGTTGAGACTGCTGGTCTTCCTATGGGGTTACCCTCCTCCTCAGCTTCTTCCAGCCTTACCCTAATTCAACCACAGGGGTCCCCGACTTCAGTCCAACGGTTGGGTGTAAGTATCTGCATCTGTCTCAGTCAGGTGTTTGTTGGGCCTCTCAGAGGACAGCCATGCTAGGTTCCTGTCTGTATGCACATAATAGCATCAGTAATAGTGTCAGGCCTAGGAGCTTCCCCTTGAGCTGGATCCCAAGTTGGGCTGTTCATTGAACCTCCTTTACCTCAGTCTCTTCTCTATTTTTGTCCCTGCAGTTCTTTTAGACACAAACAATTCTGGGTCAGGGTTTTTAATTGTAGGATGGCAACCCAGTCTCTCCTTTTGATGTCCTCTCTTTCTACTGGCAAAGTAGAATCTACCAGTTCCTTCTGCCTTCTGTTGGGCATTTCATCTAAGATCTGTCCCTTTGAGTCCTGAGAATCACTTACCTCCCAGGTCTCTAGTATTTTCTAGAGGGTAACCACGCCTCCTACCTCCCAAGGTTGCCTGATTCCATTTATTCTGTGGGCCCTCAGGGCTTCACTCCTGTTTCTCCTCCTGCAATACCGGGTCATGTTCCCCTTTTTTGCTCTCTGCCCCCTTTCCCACCCAGGTCCCTCCTTTGAGATTTATCTCTAAACACCAAACCAGATTTTTAAAAAATGTATATGCATATGAGAGCATGTAAAAAAAATGCAGTGTGGAAATCAGAGGATAGCTTTGTGCAGCTTGTTCTTATTTTCTGCCTTTATGGAGGTTTAGGGAGCTAAAATCAAGTTGTTCATCTTGTATAACACAGACTTCATACAATGAGCCTCCTAGATGGCCCAAATCCTATCACATTAAGTAACAGAATAATGAATTATCCCAGGAACACGTATCTGTGAAGACTGTTTTGAGTAAACTGGACTATATGATCAACCTGTTTGACAATAAAAGTAACAAGTAAGGAGTCATGGGAGAAAAACATCAAGTTCAACAGTGATAATTTTAGTTTTCATCAGAGTTAGATATTTTAATTATGAAAGACAGAGAGACTAAGACAGTTTATAGAAGCCAGGATGGATTCTGGTAGAACTGTATCTGTATCATTAGAGTCTAGGAATGAAGCCTTGGAGAGCAGAGTGGAGGAGATCTGAAGGAACTTCTTAAGAATCAAGCAGAATCAATTAACCATGGAATCTAAATGTTCAGGCATAATAATGTCTGCAGTATTATTTCAAAAATACATAGAATTCAAGCTCTGAAAATTTTTATGCTCAGCTGAACTTGTCTCTACAGTTTCTAGCTTTTCAATACTGAAACACTTATTTAACCTCTGTAACCTTTTGTTACCAGAGCTGAAGGTAAGTTATTCAAATAAACCCTCTCAGATTCTCAGATCATTTGGAAAGCCAAATTAGCTCCCTTTGAATTAGTATTTCTTTCATTATTCCTACTCCAGAAAGTTCTTAAGTAATGTTTTATGGCTTCTTGGAACTACTTACACACACACACACACACACACACACACACACACACACACACACACACCTGAAACTATAACTATAAAAGATTTTGTAAATCCTTCATAAACCCATGGTGAGTCGGTTTATAGAGAATTTCCCAAAGGTCTGTTTGTGCGTATTGCATCTTGCATATTTTCTAGATTGAAAAGCATCTCTGTTTGGAAATGGCAACAAAATGATTAGATTTGAAAGATTTTGACTTTATCCTAGTAACTTTTGACTTTCAGAAAGAGAAATTTATGGGGCAGAATCTTTGAGCGGTAGACACCCAGCATCCTCCACATAATTTATGGCCTCCCCTCCAACTCTTGAGAATCCCTCCTCATTTGATGCAGGCAGCCTGCTGCAGACCTTGCAGTCTTCTGTTACCACTCATCTGTGTGAACACTGCATTGTCCTGAAGGCTTTAGCACCTCTGATTTTCTACCCCATTTCTCATCCAGAGCCCCGACTTGAAGCCCCAGTCCTGTTGGCAGGTTAAATCTCTATATCCTCTTTCCTCTTGACACAGATAGATATTCTCTGAACCTGAGGGAGGGGAAACATTATTTTTCCAGTCTCTCCCTCTTACTTTTGTCCTTGTAGGTTTATTTTAAGGAAGAAACCACTAAATTATTCTTCTTTGGTAAACCTTTCTCTGCAATAACCTCACTCACCATCACTAGTAGTACAAGAATCAATGGAGAAAAGGCCAGAGCTTCCTGATAACACCCATAGTACCCATACTTTCCACAGCCAAAGTTCAACTACTTCTAAGCTATTGAAAATTTTGCTAAATATATTATCCCCACACACACCTTTTTTAAACAGTAAAAGCTTTATTACTCTCATTATGGGCTCAAGAAAATGCTTTAAATCTTGAATTCTGAAATAATATCTCCCTTCCTAAAAGCAGTGAAGCTTTTCAAGAGAGTGAGAGAGAAAGAAAATGCTTTCTGAAAAAGCACTTGATGGTTGTGGAATTCTATCTCAAGTTTGGTTCATATATTTTTACTAACTACTACCTCTATATGTAAATTAAATATGAGAGAAGCAAGAAATAATTTTCTATCCTAAACAACAGAAGCATGTAAACCAGTAAGGCAGCCCTGCATGTGTTTGATGGCTATGAAATGACCTGTTTGATTTTCTATTACAGACCAGCAGACTGTGCTGCCCGGGTCCTCCAGACCCAAGTGCTCAGGTAGCCAACTTCTTATTAGGAACCGAGTACATTCATAGCCTGTAATATAAATCAAGTGCATTTGAAAGCCTCATGTATAGAAACTGTCCTCCATTGTGAAGAGAATGCCATAAAAACATGTTTATTCTTTGAAATGCTACTGTAGAAGAGAAAAAAAATGATTTTTTAATTTTGTTTTGTTTTGTTTTGCTTTTCTGGTTTTTGCTGGCTAAACCCTGACAAATGAGTTTATCATTTGACCATATGGGATAGTGTATTCACACATGTCCAAATAGTCAAATCCATTCAAATTGGTCCAGATAGACTAATTCTTCAGTTCTTTGGAGGGAAACCCAAGCTGAGTTAAATAAAATGCTAAAATAAAAGCAGTTTATTTACCTCAGGGGAGAAGTAGTGAGAATTTGGCCTCAAGTCTTAACAGAATTCCATAATGGCTCCTGTGGATACATAATCACTTCTGAACATCATGTTCCTTCTATACAAAAGCCTCAGCAGGAGTTGAGATCTTTTAGTCTTCACAATTAGTCTGATTTATCTTGCTGAATAAACTTGTGTGTGTGTGTGTGTGTGTGTGTGTGTGTGTGTGTGTGTGTGTGTGATGTGTTTGTGTGTGTGTGTGTGTGATGTGTTTGTGTGTGTCTACATGAGCATGTGCATATGAGTATGTCCATGATAAATGCATACATTTAAGTTGGGAACACTGAAATTTTTTCAGACTCCAAATTAATGCAGTTTGGGTTAATGTAGTTTTACTGTCTGTGTGTACATGTTAGACAAAGGCAGTAAAGTATGCCACCTGCATTTCAGAATTTAAGTCATTTATTTTCTTCACTGCCAAGATCATAAATTCTACCTTGCATGTGAGAATCAACCTATTTCTCTCTGTTTCTGTATTGTTCTGTAATAAAATGTTTCTAATCAAAATTTATCTAAGACTCCAGAGATATGTGGAGCAAGGTATTCCTAAGTAGAATTTTCTGTCTTTGGATGGCTATCAGCTTTAATTGTTTCGTTATTGACTGTAATAACTCAGAAGACATGACATATATTATATTCATTATATCTTTTTAACAGTTTGAAAATCATAAATGAAGTGATATAGAAAAGACCAATGAGTAGATAGTCACTCAGAGATGACACATTTAAAAGGAAAAGAGAAATTTATGGAAACATGTAAGAGAACAAGACAGAATTGATGGATTAGAAGGATGTGGGTAAGATGGTATAGAGAGTACATACAGCCAGGCATCTGTCTATACCACAAATGCACCAGCAAAATCAGCAAGACCTAACTATCTGGACCTCTGCAGTTTATTTAAGGCTTGCAAGCTCTTTAGGAACAGTTTGCACAGGTGATTGAGGTTAATGTCAGTTCTGAATTCAGCTGTATCTACATACTCCGTTCATTCCAGACAGTCTCATAGGAAATAGGGGTGCACCAGTTCCTGGAGCAGCTTCCACAACACTTAATGGAAGCCAGGGTAGACCATAAGGACTCTGCCTTCTGAATACTGGTCATCTTCACTCTGGTCATGAATAATATCCTCTGATTACAGACATATACACACAAGAAGATAAGTGTTCTTATGCTGGGAAGTGGTGGCACACGCCTTTAATCCCAGCACGTTGGGAGGCAGAGGCAGGTGGATTTCTGAGTTCGAGGCCAGCCTGGTCGACAGAGTGAGTTCCAGAACAGCCAGGGATACACACATTTTGGTCTCTGAAAACCAAAAAAAAAAGTGTTCTTACTCCACTCTGTGTTGCAGACCTCTCCCAACAGTGTTTCATGCCCTTGTTCTTCAAACAAATGACATAGAAGGGATTTAAAAGTCAAACTCCACCTTTTTCTCTCATTTTTATATTCTCCTCCTGCTATCACAAAAGCAGGACCATAAAAACTAGAACCTTTAAAAACAGCTATATATAAAATATACATTAATACTATGCATAAATCATACATACATACATACATACATGTATATTAAATACATGTATATTAAAAAGCACAACTGGAAATTAACAATATATATAACAATATATAACAACACCCAATGAAAGATTCAGGCCCTCACAAATCTGAGAACACTTAAGCTTATACATTTATATTCAGCATATACAAAGCCTATACTACCCCAGGATACACACACACACACACACACACACACACACACACACACACCCCAAATGCTGGGAAAGGGAAAAAGGGGAGCATGGTTCTCAGAGTTGGCACACTGCTAGATAAAAGTATATAGTTTCAACAAGAAATATCATAATATATACAAAGAAACAGAAAAGAATATCCTATGCAATGAAACAAACAAAACAAAGCATGGTTTTCCAGAGAAAGACCAATGGCTACTAAAGATAAGAACTCAGGTGGTTTAAACATATGTAGAGAACGTATAGAGAAAGTGAAGAAAAAAAAATGCCCAAACCAAATGAAAAGATCAATAAAGAAATCTAAACCCCTCCCCCAAATAGTTTTACAGCCCCAAAGTAAAATACCTAATGTGAGAAATTCACTAAAGGGATTTAAATGAATATTTTAAAATAGGCAAAAGAAAGAATCAGTACTAAGTTTGTAGAACAGAAAATAATGTGGCAAGTTCAAAGGATCCAAGGGATAGCAAGGACGCAGGATGTGCATTGTGATGGCAACAAAAGGAGAGAATAAGGTAGAAAGGATATTTAAAATGTGGCAGAAGAAATGAACATAATACCCAAGAAGCTCAGTGAACATTAAATAAGATGAACTCAAAGATAACACCATTGAGAATCAAGGTTGTGAAAACCAGAGAAAATCTTGAAAGTGATAAGAGAAAAGCAACTTGGTACTCACAAGTATTCTCGGTGAGATTATAAGCAGACTTCACATCAGGAAATAAGAATTGCTAGAAAGTAAGGCTAAAAGAAAACCAACTATCAGTAAATAATCTCTTCTAAGCAATAATTTAAAAAACCCAACTGTCATTTAATAATGTGAGGCAAATTAAGATGCTACCAGGAAAACAAAAGTTTTAGAGATGTTTTAACCAAGGTTGTAATGAAAGAACACTTCAACAATAAAACAAAACAATATAAAGAAACTATGACATTGCAAAACATGAAAACACTAGCAATTTGCAAAGTCAGCATTTTTAGAAAATCCAATTATAACTGTACTCTTAATTTTCCCATAATTTAAAGTCTGATGTACTTAAAAGAAACAAAGAAACAAATATTCATATAAAACCTAGTTGCATTGTAATAATTGCTTGTAAAGCCACTTTTTATGTTTTATATAGTTTAAGATGACTCATATTTATAAAAACCATTAGCTTATTTTTAGGCACTTTCTGTATACTGAGGTATTTGCTAATTTCCCTGTGATCCATGAGCTACTTATAGGCTAACATTTAATATCTACAAACTTGGGAATTTTCTGGTTGGCTTTTATAATTGATGTTCAGCACCATCCTGTTGTAGTCAGAGAAGATACATTAAAATACATTTAAGGTCACTTAATTTGTGGCTTAGCATACCATTTGTTTTAGAAAATATTCCATATGTACTTGAGGAAAAATATCTATTCTGTTGTTATTAAATGTTCTCTCCATATATTTTTAAATCTAGCTGGTTTACTGCATTGTTTATGTTCTTAGTTGATTTGCTTAACTTCTTGCTGGGTGTACTACATATTATGGAGAGAATAATATTGAACTTATCTAATATCATCCTGCAATTATTTCTCCCTTCACTTCCATTATTGTTAACTGAATACATTGTCAAAATATATAGATAGTTTTATTTTGTTTTGGATGCAGCACAGGCAGGCCTCAGGGAGAAACTTCTTGTAAAGCAAAGCAAAAGTAAAACAAACGAACAAACAAACCCAATATCCCAAATTCACAATTCACCCCTGGAACACAGGGAAGCAGTAAAAGAAAAAAACTATACTGAAACCTAACAGAGAGAGGATGGTAACAGATGGTTAGAGCTGAGATAGCAAAGCAAACAATAATAAGGAAACTATAGAAACTGAAAGTGATCCTTCAGAACATCAACAAAATTGCCAGATCTATAGATGAACTAAGAAAAAGGAGAGCACAATCAAATTCAATCAGAAATGAGGCTAGGGATACTGCTACCAAATTGACAAAACTGAGAATGCATTAAAGGAGAGTACTGTAAGACCTCTCCTCTCAGCAAATGAAATGAATGAATTTGTAGTAACAAAAATCTACAAAGATCAAATCAGAAAAAAAAGTCTAGATATGCTTATAATTACAAAGACATTGAATTAGTTATAGAAAAGCTCCCAAAAAAGCTCTGTCCTGATAGTATTTATGGTAAATTAGAGCAAACATTTAAATGGACAAATAGTAGTTCTTCCCCAGGCTCTATAAAAGATTAGAAAAAAAAAAGGCAACACACTGTTTCATTCTATGAAGCTTTCATTGTACTTATAGCAAAACTATTGTCCTTATAGCTAGAAGGACAAGAGTGTAAAACACAGACCGATGTCCTTCTGAAAAAGAACCCTCAGCAAAATAGGGTCAAATAAAATCCAGCATCATATTATGATTATCCATCATGACCAGGTGAGATTTCTGTTTTGAATGCAAGCATATGTGAACATATGGAGACACATCAGTATAATGAAGAGTATTATCAGAATTAGTGAGAGAACGGATGAGAGTCTCCACTGACGCAGATAATACATTTTATAAAAATGTAACTTTTTCATGGTAAAAAGCAATCTAAATAAAAACAGAATGAAATACCTCATATAATAGATATTTGAAAACTCACAGAATTGAAAACCCCAAATTAAACTATCATGTAAATTAGTGATTTGCAATAAGGATCTCCCAAATATTCAATATCTAAATAATATAATTTTCCATATATAGCGAGGACAAAACTGTATATCCACAAGCAAAAACAAAGCAAGTTGAAGCCTTACTGAACACATAAATGTTAACTGAAATGGACCAGAGAACTAAATGTAAACCTTAAAACTATAATCATTAAAACAAAAGCAAAATCTTTATAACCTTGGATTTTGCAATGTTTTCTTATCTAAGACACCAAAGGCACTGGCAATGAGAAATGGAATCAAAGTTTCCCTCACCAAAAGTTAGAACATTGTTGTTGTTGTTGGACATGATGATAAGCATGTTTAAGAATGGGAGGTGGAGGCAGTGGAATCTCTGTGAATTTAAAGCCAGCTTTGCTTACAATACAAGCTCACAGTCTTGTTTAACAACAATTACAAAAAAAACATTTTATATTTGAAGACAATATATTTAGATCATATTTATCTCTACTCACAACGCCTCCTAAGTCTACCACCACACCCAACCTATGCTGTCTGCAGTTTATTCTGTGAATCCATGAAGTACAATAATGACTGACATAGCAAGATATAGTGGTGCATTAGTACAAATGTTATGAGAATAACTAACAAATCTCTGACTGTATTCACAGCCCACACCATGGGGGAAACACACACCTAGTACTAGAAATCTGGAAAACAAGCCAAGCATAGAGAATTTCGAATCTCTGAGGTGAACCTAATGCTATTATTCTGCTAAATGAATGTATTATCAAACTATGCTCTTAAAATCACATCTCTTTACCAATAGATAAGTGTAGCTCTCAGACCTCATCAGAGAAGTTTCTTTGTTGAGTGAACAGCAGTTGGTGTAGAGACTCACAACTGGTCAAAGTGGAGAGAATAAGTATCTAAGGAGTGCACAGCCACAAATGGAAAAGCACTTTTTATAAGAAGAAAATGTTATAGTTGAATTGTATTTTTGAAACTATCTAGTGAAATCCTGCCAGCTCCTTTATCAGATAAAGAAATTAAAGAACAGAGAGTTGAGTGCCTCTTACTACTTTAAGCAGCTTATTAAAACCAGAGTTAAGCCTTTTGTGTCCCATCTGATAGTTTTTAATATGTTTTCACTGCCCTTTCTGTTCAACCTCAAATTCAGTTTTTCTTTTTTAATTTTCCTAATTTTTTTTAATATATCATATTCACTTCAGTTTTCTGTTGCCAATAACAGGATACAATAGGTTGGAATTCTTTTTGAAAGAATGTATTTGGAGTCATTGTTCTAATTCAAGGATAAGAGGTTGCATCTGGTATTCCGTTTTTTGCTGGATTCTACCCTATGGCTTTTCTTTTCTGAAGCCACTAGGATTGCAATTTGTTGATCTTATATAACAGCCCCCTATAGGTTCTATCTCTAAATACTGAAGATTCAGTAAATCAATTCTTGTCATACTTTATGATAAAGATTAAATTTCAACATGAGTTTGTAAAATAACAAATGATATTGAAGTAATAATAGTATATTATTATACTTGATTCCAATAATTTTTTATCATTAACACATCAGTTTAAATCTCTGAATTAGTAAGCCCTTTGTCACTATTAGAAAACACTTGAGGCAAGTAACTGATAAACTCTTCAGCTTAGGGCTCTTGAGGATATAGTCTTAAACCTGTTGTCTTCACTGCTTTGTGTGTCTAATGAAGGCATCAGATGGCACTGGTACAAAGTACATAGAACAGCTAACTCACAACATAAGCCAGGAAAGCAGAGAAATTCTCTAAGTCTGAGGTCCTGGAATCCTTTTTAAGGACATTCTTGCAGTGACCCTAGTACCTCACACTGGGAATGACCTCTCACTGATTCTATCAAGGGCATTTCCCTGGAAACCATGCCTTTAACACATGGACTTTTCAAAGAGACTATCCATATACAAAGCATAACATGTTTCATCTCCATTTTTGACACCAATTCCATCCCTATATTAACACGCATTCTCTTGTACTTACTATGCGCACATTTTTCCATGTTTTCATTATTTCATAGTGCATCATATATCTCGGTGTCTTCATTGTTTTTACTATGCTCTACTTTAAAGTACTCTACATTGCTTCAGAGGCATTAGGACCCTGATACTGGTTACTCCATGATTCCCCACATTCTGTTTCCTTCTCAAATATTGCAATCTTCCCAGTGGTTACAACACAGAATGTTCCAATTCCTTGCTGAAATAAACAATTGTGTGCACTTTTCTTATGTATCTGGGCAGAATGTATTTAAAATATAAGTTACTGTACTGAAGCCAGCATGAGTGAAATTCATGCCCTCATAAGAGGAGACACAAGAAAAATTACCACCCTCTCAGCCACATGCAGATGTGACTAGAAAACAGTCATATCCAAGTAAAGAAGAAATCTGACACTGAATTTGCCTGCACCTGTAACTTGGACATTCTAGCTTCCAGGTATCTGAAAAATAAATGTTAGTCAGTAAAGCTGCCCAGAGTTTGTCATTCTGGTACAGCAGCCTGAAGAACAAAGATATGAACATTTCACCTTACCAATGGTCTAATTGGGTGATTCCTTTTATGAGTTAAGTATGTACTATAGATAACAGTCCTTTGTTGGATATATTTGTTTTACAAATTTGTTTGGCATATAACTATGTGTTCATACTTTTAACAAAGGTTTTATTGTAGAAAAATATATTTGATGAAGTCCAAATTTACTTATACATGTGTGTGTGTGCGCTCATGCATGCTCACACACTCAGGCATGCACACAGATGCCCGCTGAGGCCCAAAAAGGCCACTGGATATCCTGATGTCCAAATTATTGATATAGTTACATATCATGCTTTCAGTATCTGTTATGGGTTCATTGTCTTCTTGTAGAAAATTTGTGACATCATGTTATTTTTTCTACATATATATCTGGGGTTTCACATTTTTTAATTAATTCATTTGTAACTTTTCTACTAATTCTGTGTATGGTTAATCTTATTTCTTTTGATATCTTGTACTTCAACTATCTTCATGATCATTTGGTCAACACTGTCCGCAGTGCTTTTCAAAGACTTTACTGAGGATTATGATAATGCTTTCTATTGGATACTATTTTTATCATCATCTCCATTGCATATTTTTAACTTTTTAAAAATTATTTTCTCAAATACTCAAATTGAGATTAAGGACATTTTTTTGTATGTGTACATGTGGGCAGGAGCAGGTGAATGTGTGGAAATGAGTGTAGTATGTGTTCCTGTATGTTCTTCTTTATAGTGTTACAATGTTGATGTAAAGTATATTCCTTGATCACTCTCCCTTTTATATATTGTGACAGGCTCACTCACTTAAAACCAGAACTTGCAAATTGGACAAGGCTATCTTGCTTTCAGTATCTAGTCAATTTGTTCCGTGGATCCCCATATTTCTGCATCCTATATGCTGGGGCTGAACATATGCATATTTTTCACCTGGCATTTACAAGGATCTTGAGGATCTGAACTTCAGTCCTCATGCTTGTATACCAAGTACTTCCATCCACAGAGCCCACCTTCATTGTTTTGATTCTTATTTTTTTTATTACTTTTATTTTTATACAGTCCAGTCCTTACCCACCTCCAGGTCTGTCCCCTCAAGCCCATACTCCATACCGTGGCAGGCCTCCCCACTCCCTGGGACTTCAAGTCCCTAGAGGATTAGCTACATCTTTTCTCCCTGAGAACAGACCAGGCAGTCCTCTGAGGTATATGTGTCTAGGGCCTCTAAACAGCTAGTGTATGCTGCCTGGTTGGTGGGTTAGTGCCTAAGTAATCTCAATGGACCAAGTTAGTTGACACTGCTGGTCTTCCCTATGGGGTCACCATCCACCTCAGCTTCTTCCATCTTCCAGCCTTTCCCTAATTCAACAACAGGGGCTCCCAACTTCAGTCCAAATTATTGGGTGTAAATGTATCTACATCTGTCTCACTCAGCTGCTTGTTAGTCTCCTTCACACTATAGCATCAGTAACCATGTCAGATCTTGGGGCTTCCCCTTGAGCGGGATTTCAATTTGGGCCATTCATTGGACCTCCCTTCCCTCAGTCTCTTCTTCATTTGTGTTCCTGCAGTTCATTTAGACAGGAAAAATTCTCAGTCAGTACTTTTAATTGGGGACTGGCAACCCCATCCTTCCATTTGATGTCCTGTCTTTCTTACTTTTTATTATTAGATACTTTCTTAATTTACATTTCAAATACTATCCCAAAAGTTCCCTCTACATTCCCAGGATCCTGCTACCCTACCCACCCACTCCCACTTCTTGACCCTGGCATTCCCCTGTATTGGGGCATATAAAGTTTGCAATACCAAGGGGCCTCTCTTCCCAATTATGGCCGACTAGGCCATCTTCTAGTACATATGCAGCTAGAAGCACGAGTTCTTGGGGTTCTGGTTAGTTCATATTGTTGTTCCTCTTACAGGGTTGCAGACCCCTTTCGGCTCCTGGGGTACTTTCTCTAGCTTTTCCATTGGGGGTCCTGTGTTCCATCATATAGCTGACTGTGAGCATCCACTTTTGTATTTGCCAGGCACTAGCATATCCTCATAAGAGACAGTTATATCAGGGTCCCTTCAGCAAACACTTGCTGTCCTATGCAATAGTGTCTGAGTTTGATGACAGATTATGGGATGGATCCCAAGGTGGGGTAGTCTATAGATTGTCTATCCTTTCATCTTAGCTTCCACCTTTGTCTCTGTAACTTCTTTCATGGGTATTTTCTTCCCTATTCTAAGGAGGAATGAAGTATCCACAAACTGGTCTTCGTTTTTCTTGATTTTCTTGTGTTTTGCAAATTGTATCTTGGTTATTCTAAGTTTCTGGGCTAATATCTGCTTAGTGAGTGCAAATCTAGTGACTTTGTTTGTGATTGGGTTACCTCACTAAGGATGATATCCTCCAGATACATCCATTTGCCCAAGATTTTCATAAATTCATTGTTTTTAATAGCAGAATAATACTCCATTGTGTAAATGTACCATATTTTCTGTATCCATTCCTCTGTTGAGGGACATCTGGGATCTTTCCAACTTCTGGCTATTATAAATAAGGCTGCTATGAACATAGTGGAGCATGTGTCCTTTTTACCAGTTGGAAGACCATCTGGGTATATGCCCAGAAGAGGTATTGCTGGATCCTCCAGTAGTATGATGTCCAATATTCTGAGGAACTGCCAGACTGACTTCCAGAGTGGTTGTACAAGCTTATAATCCCACCAGCAATGGAGGAGTGTTCCTCTTTCACCACGTCCTCACCAGCATCTGTTGTCACCTGAATTTTTTATCTTAGTCATTCTGACTGGTATGAGGTGGAATCTTTTTTTTTCCCAAATTTTATTAGATATTTTCTTCATTTACATTTCAAGTGTTATCCAGAAAGTTCCCTATACCCTCCCCCCTCCCGGCCTTGCTCCCCTACCCACCCGCTCCCACATCTTGGCCCTGGCATTCCCCTGTACTGGGGTATATAAAGTCTGCATGACCAAGGGGCCTCTCTTCCCACTGATGGCCAACTAGGTCATCCTCTTCTATATATGCAACTAGAGACATGAGCTAAGGGGGTACTAGTTAGTTCATGGTTATTCTTCCACCTATAGGGTTGAAGACCCCTTCAGCTCCTTGGGTACTTTCTCTAGCTCCTTCCTTGGGAACCCTGTGTTCCATCTAATAGCTGACTGTGAGCTTCCACCTCCATGTTTGCCAGGCATTGGTATAGTCTCCCATGAGACAGCTATATCCTGGCCCTTTCAGCACTATCTTGTTGGCATATGCTATAGTGTCTATGTTTGGTGGCTGACTGTGGGATGGATCCCTGGCAGCCGCAGTCATTGGGTCCATCCTTTGGAATCAGCTTCACACATGATCTCTGTAACTCTTTCAATGTGTGCTTTGTTCTTAATTCTAGGAAGGGGTGACATGTCCATATTTTGATCTTCCGTCTTCTTGAGTTTCATGTGTTTAGTAAATTGTATCTTGGGTAGTCTAGGTTTCTGGGCTAAGATCCACATATCAGTGAGTACATGTTATGTGAGTTCTTTTGTGATTGGGTTACTTCACTCAGGATGATGGCT
>LR756403.1:370186-451236 GCA_902729485.2 Mus minutoides | reverse complement strand
TGCTATGAACATAGTGGAACATGTGTCCTTATTACCAGATGGAATATCTTCTGGATATATGCCCAGTAGAGGTATTGCAGGATCTTCCGGTAGTACTATGTCCAATTTTCTGAGGAACCGCCAGACTGATTTCCAGAGTGGTTGAACCAGCTTGCATTCCCACCAACAATGAAGGAGTGTTCCCCTTTCTCCACATCCATGCCAGCATCTGTTGTCACCTGAATTTTTGATCTTAGCCATTCTTACTGGTGTGAGGTGGAATCTCAGGGTTGTATTGATCTGCATTTCCCTGATGATTAAGGATGTTGAACATTTTTTCAAGTGCTTCTCAGCCATTCTGTATTCCTCAGTTGAGAATTCTTTGTTTAACTCTGTGCCCCACTTTTTAATGGGGATATTTGATTTTCTGGTGTCCACCTTCTTGAGTTCTTTATATATATTGGATATCAGTCCCCTATCTGACTTAGGATTGGTAAAGCTCCTTTCCCAATCGGTTGGTGGCCCTTTTGTCCTGTTGACAGTATCTTTTGTCTTACAGAAGCTTTGCAACTTTATGAGGTCCCATTTTTCAATTCTTGATCTTACAGCACAAGCCTTTGCTGTTTTGTTCAGAAATTTTCCCCAGTGCCCATATCTTCGAGGCTTTCCCCCACTTTCTCCTCTATAAGTTTCAGTGTCTCTGGCTTTATGTGGAGGTCCTTCAACCACTTAGACTTGTTGTTTTGATTTGCATTTCCCTGATGATTAAGGATGTTGAACATTTGTTCAGGTGCTTCTCAGCAATTAGGTATTTCTCAATTGAGAATTCTTTGTTTAGCTATGTACCCCATTTTTAATGGGGTTATTTGTTTATCTGGAATCCAGCTTCTTGAGCTCTTTGTAGATATTGGATATTAGTCCCCTATCAGATTTAGAATTGGAAAAAATCCTTTCCCAATATATTGGTGTCCTTTTGTCTTATTGACAGTGTCCTTTTCCTTTCAGAAGCTTTTCTATTTTATAAGGTCCTATTTGTCAGTTCTTGATCTTACAGCACAAGCCATTGCTGTTCTATTTAGGAATGTTTTCCCTGTGACCATATCTTCAAGGCTTTTCCCCACTTTCTCTTCTATAAATTTCAGTATCTCTGGTTTTATGTGGAGGTATTTGATCCACTTATACTTGAGCTTAGTACAAGGAGATAAGAATAGATCAATTCCCATTCTTATACATGATAAACTCCAGTTGTGCCAGTACCATTTGTTGAAAATGCTGTCTTTTTTCCACTGGATTGTTTTAGCTCCCTTGTCGAAGATCAGGTGACCAGAGGTGCATGGATTCATTTCTGGGTCTTCAATTCTATTCCATTGCTCTACATGTCTGTTACTGTACCAGTACCATGTGGTTTTTAACACAATTTCTATGTAGTACAGCTCAATATCAGGCATGATGATTCCCCCAGAGGTACTTTTATTGCTAAGAATAGTTTTTGCTATCCTAGGTTTTTTATTATTCCAGATGAATTTTCAAATTCACCTTTCTAACTCAGTGAAGAATTGACTTGGATTTTTGATGGGGATTGGATTGAATCTGTAGATTGCTTTTGGCAGGATAGCCATTTTGACTATATTAATCCTGCCAATCCATGAGCATAGGAGATCTTTCCATCTTCTGAGATCTTCTTCAATTTCTTTCTTCAGAGACTTGAAGTTCTTTTCATACAGTTCTTTCACTTCCTTAGTTAGATTCACACCAAGCTATTTTATATTATTTGTGACTATTATGAAGGGTGTTGTTTCCCTAATTTCATTCTCAACCCGTTTCTCCTTTGTGTAGAGAAAGGCCATTGATTTGTTTGAGTTAATTTTATATCCAGCTACTGCACTGAAGCTGTTTATCAGGTTTAGGAGTCTTCTGGTGAAATTTTTGGGGTCACTTATATATACTATCATATCATCTACAAACTGATATTTTGACTTCTTCCTTTCCAATTTGTATCCACTTGATCTCCTTTTGTTGTCTAATTGCTCTGGCTAGGATTTTAAGTACTATATTGAATAGGTAGGGGGAAAATGGGTAGCCTTGTCTAGTCCCTGATTTTAGTGCGATTGCGTCGAGTTTCTCTCCATTTAGTTTGATATTGGCAACTGGTTTACTGTATATTGCTTTTATCATCTTTAGGTATGGACCTTGAATTCCTGATCTTTCTAATACTTTTATCATGAAAGGGTGATGGATTTTGTCAAATGCTTTCTCAGCATTTAACAAGATGATTATGTGTGTTTTGTCTTTGAGTTTATATAGTGGATTAAGTTGAAGGATTCCCATACTTTAAACCATCCCTGCATTCCTGGGATGAAGCCTACTTAGTCATGATGGTATATCCTTTTGATGTGTACTAGGATTCAGTTTGTGAGGATTTTGTTGAGTATTTTTACGTCAATATTCATAAGGGAAATTGGTCTGAAGTTCTCTTTCTTTGTTGGATCTTTGTGTGGTTTAGATATCAGAGTAACTGTGGCTTCATAGAATGAATTGGGTAGAGTGCCTTCTGTTTCTATTTTGTGGAATAGTTTGAGGAGTGTTGGAATTAGGTCTTCTTTGAAGATCTGGTAGTAACTCTGCACTAAACCCATGTCATCCTGGGCTTTTTTGGTTGGGAGACTATTAATGACTGCTTCTATTTCTTTAGGGGAAATGGGACTGTTTATATTGTTAATCTGATCCTGGTTTAACTTTGGTACCTGGTATCTGTCTAGAAAGTTGTCCATTTCATCCAGGTTTTCTAGTTTTGCTGAGTATAGCCTTTTGTAGTAGGTCTGATGATGTTTTGGATTTCCTCAGGTTTTGTTGTTATGTCTTCTTTTTCATTTCTGATTTTGCTAATTAGCATACTGTCCCTGTGCCCTCTAGTTAGCCTGGCTAAGTGTTTATCTATCTTGTTGATTTTCTCAAAGAACCAGCTCCTGGTTTGGTTGATTCTTTGAATAGTTCTTTTTGTTTCCACTTGATTGTTTTAGGCCCTGAGTTTGATTATTTCCTGCTGTCTACTCCTCTTGGATGAATTTACTTCCTTTAGTTCTAGAGCTTCTAGGTGTGTTGTCAGGCTGCTAGTGTATACTCTCTCTAGTTTCTTTTTGAAGGCACTCAGGGCTATGAATTTTCCTCTTAGGACTGCCTTCATTGTGTCCCATAAGTTTGGGTATGTTGTGGCTTCATTTTCATTAAACTCTAGAAAGTCTTTAATTTCTTTCTTTATTTCATCCTTGACCAAGGAATCATTGAGTAGAATTTTGTTCAGTTTCCACATGAATGTTGGCTTTCTATTATTTATATTTTTATTGAAGATCAGCCTTAGTCCATGGTGGTCAGATAGGATGCATGGGATAATTTCAATATTTTTGTATTTGTGGAGGCCTGTTTTGTGACCAATTATATGTTCAATTTTGGAAGAAGTACCATGTGGCACTGAGAAGAAGGTATATCCTTTTGTTTTAGGATAAAATGTTCTGTAGATATCTATTAAATCTATTTGTTTCATGACTTTTATTAGTGTCTGTGTGTCTCTGTTTAGTTTATGTTTCCAGGATCTGTCCATTGGTTAGAGTGGAGTGTTGAAGTCTCCCACTATTTTTGTGTGAGGTGCAATGTGTGCTTTGAATTTTATTACAGTTTCTTTAATATATACGGCTGCCCTTGTATTCAGATAATAGATATTCAGAATTGAGTGTTCGTCTTGGTTGATTTTACCTTTGATGAGTATGAAGTGCCCCTCCTTGTCTTTTTTGATAACTTTGGGTTGAAAGTCAATTTTATCTAATATTAGAATGGCTACTCCAGCTTGTTTCTTCGGGATGTCCTGTCTTTCTACTGGAGGTATACTCTACCAGTTCCCCTCACCCCTGTACTGGGCATGTCATATAAGATCTGCCCCTTTGAGCCCTGAGAATTTCTCACCTCCCAGGTATCTGGTACATTATAAAGGGTCCCCCCACCTCTCACCCACAAGATTGCCAGTTTTTCTTCTTTCTGCTGGTCCTCTGTGCTTCTCTTCTGTTCCCTAATACCTGATCATGTTCACCTTTTTCACTCTTCCTCTCTTCTCCCACCCAGGTCTCTCCCTGTCTTATAATTCTATTTTAGTGTGTACAAACAGTAGCCAAAATATGCTCATAATTATATATATATATATGCATGTATAAGTATTTTAAGCACATTGAACCAAAACTTTGTAAGTAATTATTTATTATAAATTTAAACACATTGAAAATGAAAGTGCTACCTTTCCCAAATATAGATGCAACAATGCTAATCTTGGCCATAATCATAAGCAGGAGGATAGAAATGTAACAGTAAAAATGCAAATAATTCTTAAAATATTGATGGAACCAATAATGATCAATATATCAGATTTAAAAGTCTGCCTCTGTTTCTGACTCTTGTCCTTATTTTGACCTGTCATTTTTTTTGAGAATTTATTGTGTATTTACTTCATTTTATCTTCAAGGTGAGTGTATCTGTTGCCATTATGATGAGTTGATAGCTTAAATATGACTATTAGATATTCTTAGATGAAACACTCTCAAAATGAAATCCATAATTTCTCATAAAGGTTTCATTTACATTTATTTAATTAACTTTCACCTCAATCTTCATCCTGTTTATTAACTAATACATATAATGTTAATTAATTGAGGAAGCTATTTTATGGGTTTTTACATCTTACTTTCAAGCCACTTCACATGGATATTTTATTGGGAAGGAAAGATATTCTACTGAAAATGTATGCAAGGCATGCTATAATTTAATTATATGATTTTTCAATATTTAGCATATCCTGCATTCCTCCTTACCACAATCTCATAACTACTAGTAACATTAGTTGTGGTCACGCAACCTTTATTGCATATAATATTGCTCAATCAATAAAATCATATCAAGTATCAACTCTGTAGGATTCACAATGGTTACCAGAGAGAATTCTATGCCAAAATGCTTATAACATTGTCAGTGTTGGTGTGCTTATCCATAAATAGCTAACATAAGAAGCTCTTACTTTGTTTTTATTATTATCTCTTGGCCACTGAAAATGCAAAGTATAACTTAACATGAAGCAAGTCATATTTTCAGATTATCTAAATATCAAAATAGAATTGCATATAGATTTATAAACTCATACAGAATGTTAACTTATAGACATATATCTTATTACTTTAAGTAGTTATAGCAGTTTCAAAAATGATAATTTAATTATTTTTAACCCTTATAATAATTCAGTATATGACACTATCCAAGCAATGGATTTTATATGCTAATGATCTACTGTAAAGTGATTCAATTTAACCTATAAAACTACTAAATTTTAAATGTGTTAAATAGTCCCTTTATTTGTCTCCTTATGTTTTGCTTTTATAACTTGCTAACCATTTTATATTCCTAAATACCTGATTGCATACTTTTATTCTAAAGCTCAAAAACTTCCAGTGATCCCATATTTTTCATAGAATAGAAATAAATACTAATTGTTCCATCCTAATTCTGTGGCAGTTTACACACTCTAATGTAAGTGTGTGAGTGAGTGTGTATGTGTGTATGTGTTTGTGTTTAATAAGAATGTATACATATTCATGCCAGTGTGTACACACATGATTTTGCAGAGCAGAGATTGATATACTGTCTTTTTCTCTATATCATTCTCTGCCTTATTTTTTGAGACAAGGTCTCTCAATGGACATGGAGCTGAATGTGTTGGCTAGACTGGGTGTGCAACAAGTCCTATGGATCTTTCTACATTTGTCTTTCCAGTGCTAGGAGTATATGCCAACACATGCGGTTTTCTATGTGGATGGTAAGCATCAAACAAGCCCTTTTGTGACTGGGCCATATTTTCATCCCAAGACAAAGATTATTAAGATTATCTTTATAATATATATATATATATATATATATATATATATATATATATATATATATGTGTGTGTGTGTGTGTGTGTGTGTGTGTGTGTGTGTGTGTGTGTGTGTATGTGTGTATCTACATGTGTGTGTATCTACATGTGTGTGTATATATTACATATTACAAATTTATTAAAGAAAGATTGCTCTTCTATACTTGTTGTATCTATCTAGAATTAGATCTGTGGCCAATGAGACATATGATTAATGTTAATTAAATAATAGATTTGGTCCTTGTTTTAGGTTTTCACTTTCAGAGTCAGGATATGCTCACTATTAATTTGCACATGAAGAAGAGAATGTGAATATAAGAGGAGATGCAAGGAAACTATTGCCCTGTAAAGGCCTGCAGTCTCAATATCCTGGCTTGCCCAAATACTTCACCTTCAAACAGCTCACCTATCTACTCATTCCAGTCCCAAGACAGCATATGCCTAACTCCATCATGTCCATTTTTTAATGAGTCATGGTTTTCTTTGGAACTACTAAATGGGAAAATGTAAAGCTTTGATGACAGTTCTTCCATTTTATACATTGTTACTATGTTCAACTTTTAATATATTCAATAAATACATAACATTTGTATCATTCAACTTTTAGTCTTCTAAATTGATCAAGTCTTTTCTGTACTCATCTGTGCATATATACATTATTTATTTGTATCTATCTAACTTCACGGCCTTTCATGGATGACTCAAACTCTCAGTCTGAGAGAAAACTTAAAAAGTACCTATTCCCAGGTCCTGTGTTTCTGTAACAAAATATCATAGACTAGAAAGCTTAACTACTTGTGTATTGATCAAAGTTCTGGGCTATAGGGAATCCACAGTCAAGATGCTGGCTGTTTTAGTGCATGGAAAACCAGTTTCAAGATTTACAAGTGACCATCTTTTTGCTATTTCTGCAGAGGGACAAGAAATCTCCTATGTATCGTTTTTCTTGTGCCTCCTTACCCCTGAGAAATGTTTCAATTCTATTTTCTACTTACCTCCTGAAGATTCCCCCCATCACTACTATCACACTAGAGGTTATGGCTTTGACATATACATTTTTATTGCACACATCAGTCCATGGAAAATTGCTTTATTTTGTGCAGTTTCTTTTGTTTTAGAGAAAGGGTTTTTCTATGAATCCACATTTGACCTGGAACTCACTATGTAGATTAGGTCAACTCACTGTGGCCTGCTTGCCTCTGCTTCATCAGTGAAAAAGGTATGTGCCCTGTACCTGACATTCATAGGAAATCTTAATGTCATTTTTCAGTTTCTGCTCCACATCTTGTATGAGCAGAAGTACATGCTTTGATTGTGAAGCAATAATATTGTCCATTTAGGCATGGTACCAAACTTTAAACCACTACTTTCAGGAAAGACATAGTATTTGCAGTTCTTTTTCCTAAACCATAGAAAAATCAGCAAGGATACTTTAGTATATGTCGTAATGTGTTCGAAGGTCAGAAAGAAGATAACCTCTGAGTGTCAAGTCTTTTCTCATACCATGAATCCCAAGGATTGAACCTAGTTTTTCAGGCTTTCAAGGCAAATACTTTTATTCACTGATCCATCTCCCTGGCCCAAGACTGTGGACATCTTTGTTGGCTATTATTCTGCTTATGGTGCTAGCTATGCTAGGGCGTACTTTAATTATTGTGGAAGAAAAGGTCAATTTACTTAGTCTTCACTGTGTTAGCTTTCATTGCTTTCCAATTCAGATGAAGCTTTTTTTTTTTTTGATATCTAGGTTAAAATACTGATGATGGAGATGTCCTTGCTTCAATCTAGTAGCTGACAACTCCCCAAATACCTGTCAAATATTTCCCTTTCTGTGGCTTAATCTCATGCATGAATTAACATACCCCATAATACTATCCCACTGGTACCATAATTTCTGGTCATAGCTCAAAACCTTCCAGTCTTCCTTCCCTCTTCCTGTCTTTTGCTCCCTATATCTAAACCATTATAAAAGACATAAAAGACAACTGAATAATTCTCTGTATTTGATACTTCCTTTTGATCTGCCCTTCTTTGTTCATTTTTCACCTCTATTGCCTTTGTCGAGTTCCACATCACTTCATTTATCACTTACTAACATGCCTATCTTGGTACTAACATACCTCTGCTCTTTTCAGTTCTGGAAGCTGTCCTAATTTAGACTGCTTTCTCTAATGTATTTTTATACTTTTCAATTTTTTCTGAATAATTATTGTTTTGTGTGTATGAATGTTTTCCCTGCATCTATGTGTGTGTACCAAGTGTATATGTAGTACCTGCAGAGGGAGAAGATGGCATCTAATCCTCTAGAACTGGAGTTGTGCCTGATTGTGAGCTGTTTTATGTGGGCACTGGAATCTGAAACCAGAGCCTCTGCAGGAAAAGCAAGGACTTTTAACTACATCATTTCTCCAGGCCCCAAACCAGTTTAATTTTAGCATCATCTGTCAGATGAAACTATATTTTCCACTTCATTATATTGTAGTCCCTTTCTGGGCCTACTAAAACTTTAATAACTTTACAGAGTTCTACTCCTGTCTCCATGATAACTTCTGGTAATCATTTATCTGTTTTATTCTTCCTCTCCTACCCCCAGGCATATCTCTGTGCCTTTCCTCTAGTTTAGTTTTAGCTGGGCTGTTCATGTCTTTACTACTATGTACTCAAACATCTTCAGTGACACTCTTTGGCCTCTAGTTGTCCATGGTCAAATCTTTTTTGAACATTCAAGATAAAAGACACTCTCTCTTCTGAGCTAATTCTCTTCCAGTTAAAATATATCAAAAATTTTAATATATCTGTGATTAGGTTGTAAATGAGAACCTTAATGTTCCGTGTTTGTATCTGTACTACCATCCCATCCTTAAATGTAGCACTCATGTCTACCTTCTGTTTGTTTTCCAATTCTTTGCTTGTTTGCAGCTATTGCTGTTTCCTTTTCTCCCTCCCCTTCCCCTCCCCTCCCCTCTTCTTCTTCTTCTTCTTCTTCTTCTTCTTCTTCTTCTTCTTCTTCTTCTTCTTCTTCTTCTTCTTCTTCTTCTTCTCCTTCTCCTTCTCCTTCTCCTTCTCCTTCTCCTTCTCCTTCTCCTTCTCCTTCTTCTTCTCCTCCTTCACTTTGCTGTGCCTAGCACAGTGTTGACAACACAAATCCACAAGAGAAACTTGCGTGTTTTTTGAGTATGCATTTTTCCTTCTCTCTCCTTTCTTGGTGTGAGGGAATGAGGATGTTTCTGAGGGGTAAAGCTGACAGCAGCACAGAAGGGAGAGGATGAAGTATGCAGGAATCCAGTAGAGCCCTCAGACAAAGAAATGCAGACCCACCCTTGTATTGTGCATTTCTTACAAGAGGTGATTAAATTCTCACTGACATTAACATATGACAACCTGTTGAAATGATTTGTAAGTCTTTTAGGGTTTTACAAACAGCTTTATCTCTCAATTCTACATGATGAAATGGCAAAGAATTATTTATTATGTCTCTCTAACACTGGCATATGGAATTTTTAAAAGATTTATTTTAACTTTGGGATTCTCTTGAGATGAGAGAACAGGCAAGAAAAAGAATGAAATCGTCTTTGTCTCCGCAGGCCACAGCATTATAAGTTCTACCATGCTATTTCGTCAAGGATCGGCCTTTTATCTGCACAAAGGAAGTGCTTTCTTTTTATTGTAATGTAGTTGTAAAACTCAAACAGCCATCATAATTTCATTAAATCATACCGAACTTCATAGAACTGCTGAAAAGGATCCATAATATGCAATATTTGTTCTGCAAACTGACTGAATATTTATAATATTTAGTCTATACCATGCTATTTATTCTTAAAAATGACATATTTGTTTTTGTTTTCTTAGTAGAGCATAAGGCAAATTATATTAATTAGGCTATTTACATGATTTCCTAACTTAGAGCAGTGAAACTTGCCTTTAGCTAGCAAATAATTGGAATTACAATTGCTACAGATATCACAAGTTTGTTAATTATATCAGGCTTCATCAAGCTCTGATAGGTCTCTAAATGCTATCCCCCCTTCCTTTCCTTGTCTTTACCACAACCCTTGTCCCCTTCCTTTCAAATGGAGAATGAAGTCTCCATAAAGAAGATATACAATGTCTGATGATATGAGCTGCACTTTCCACTTTAAGTGTAGGAGTCTATAATCTTCTAAAGAAGGGTAGATTATAGCTTGTCATCATTTTCATTGGGAAAAGAAGGCCTAAAAGTTCTGAGAATCCTAGGTCACCCACTATAATAATACTTATTTTTAAAGAGACATTAATATCAGGAACCAAGGCAACAAACTCTAACCTGATGCCAGCATAATTAATGCTTCTGAAACCATTTCAATGTTCTCTAGTAAGATGTAGTTGTCCATTTTCTTATGAATTTTCAGAATTTGAGGATGGTTCCCATTGGTGAGAGATAGAGGACAATAAGATATTACTTAAATCACCAATGAGTAGAATAAATTATACTGTTGCATTTTCTGATTGTGTTGCTACTGCTTAGAAATTTCCACTGCCTTCCTGTGGTTCTTAGAAGTGCACTTCTATATACTCTGTGCCATGGACACGAGTTCCCTACCATACCACTACAGGGAAATAAATGTAAAAGTACCTGGCAAAGGATCTCCTCCTCTATTGGTTAGCTTTTTTTCCTGACTCTGTTCAAGGAACCTAACAAACACAACTCAAAGCTGGAAGTGTCTACTCCAGTTCCGGGTTCCAAAGGGCTCAGAGAACTCTCTCTTAATCCCAGGTGCTTGGGAAGAACATTACAACAGTTAGACCACACAACAAAAAAGGTTCTTTATTTCTTAAAGGACTGCTAAAAGTGAGAAAGAGGGGCTATAGGAAGGGGCCCTGGAACAACAACTATAAGTATATGCTACAGCAGCACACCTCCTCTGGGTAACTAATTCCACAAGGAGGATTTATCTATTGATAAGGGAGAGTAGTTTTGGTCTAATTGTGTCTTAGTGTTTCACTTATTCTTAGGCATCTCTCACTCCAATTCAGTTTACAATTTAAAACAAACCTGTGAGCCGGGCGTGGTGGCGCACACCTTTAGTCCCAGCACTCGGGGGACAGAAGCAGGCGGATTTCTGAGTTCAAGGGCAGCCTGGTCTACCAAGTGAGTTCCAGGACAGCCAGGGCTATACAGAGAAACCCTGTCTCAAAAAATCAAAAAAAACAAAACAAACAAAAAAAAAAACTGTGGTTTGTTACAAGCTATGGTCATCTGAGAAGAGGGGATCTCAGTTGGAAAAAAAAATGCCTCCGTTGGATTGTCCTGTGAGAAAGTCTATGGACCAATTTTCTTGACTGATGATTGATTTGGGACAGCTCATTCAATTGTGGGCTGTACCATACCTAGGGTAGGTGATCCTGGGTTGTATAAAAAAAGAAACCTGCCTGAGTAAGCCATAAAGATCCAACAAGGAGGCAATATTCATTCTCTTATGGTATTTGCCTTAGTTCCCTGCGCTGTTTAAATTCCTGCCTTGATCTGAAAATTTAGTGGTGGACTGTACTAGGGATCTGTGATTCTTGTCCTTAACCTTCCTCCCTAATGTTGCTTTTGATCATACTGTTTATCTTACCAAAAGAAGACAAGCTATGACAAACACTATCAACCATCCATTAAGTCCAGAAAACAGTATACATTATCTCTCAATGTGGAAGAATAACACAGTGTATCAATAAATGGAAAGCTCTTGCTGAAGATAGCTGTTTCATATTGATTAACCTAGTTTTTCCAAAGCATGTTTGGGTACAGGTTTTTACAACATCTTCTGGCATTTTGTGAACTTACTAAAGGAAATGGTAGCTTAGGTTGAAGTCTAAACTTCTTGATATGTCTATGGAGGCTAGTCTCATTCTGTGTCTCCCTGCCTTTCTGCCCTAACCTCTTGATGCTATATTTCATTTTTATAATAGATGCCTCATTTCCAGAATTTTTTTAAGCCTGATAAACTTCTTATATTTCTGGGCTCCAAAGAAAGGCCATTTCTTTGGCATTTTGCTTCCACAATTTTAACTTTTAGCTAGGGTTCCTTCCAGGGGCATTTTTCTTTTTCTACATATTTTCTCAATGGATTTTATTTGCTGATGCCAGGTCATCTGTTATCTCCTTAGGTGATGGAAGGGGGAAGTGGGCTTGTGCAGAAGCCACCTGATAAGACCCAACTGTTACATGTTTAGGATTCTGTGAACTAATCGATATCCCCTTGATACCCCTTAAAATTCCACTTAATGTCAGACATGATAGGAACATTTTCATCATAAAAATTGGCAAACAAAATGAAGCAGGCTCATTTGGAGTGGACTGACTTGGTGCCTAGCAAAATACCTGGTTCCTGATGTGTAATGGACATTTAAACATTTTTACATTTCTTCAGATTTTGTACTTAGTAGACTCTACGAACAATTCTCTTCATATTACAGTGCCTTTCTCCTCCTGTCATGTTTAAAAATTTATTCTGACCCGAAGGAAGGGTTGTGTCATTTATTTCCACATATTCCACAGTGCCTTGCCGAGTAAGCATGGCATCATTTTAAATGACAGCTGCATCTATGAAGTGAACCTGTGCTGTCTCACCTCCTTTACTCAGTCAATAATGCTCTCTTTGTCTCTTCCACCAATTGTGAGAGTGAACTGTCATTGATTGTAGTTCTTTTTTTTTCTCCTTTAACATATGCCAAGTACAGACATGCTACTGTGCAGATTAAAAACCAGTTGTTATTGCCAAAGATCCACTTGCTTCCATAAGATTTTTCTAGGTAAAGGTGGGAAGATTTATCCAAATATAACGTTATCAGTGCTTTGAAACTTGCTCAATTAACTTCAGGAAATAGTTGACACTCTTGGATAAGGTTACCCAGGAGCCAACCTAGAGTCGAGAATTTGTGTATAACAGATTTATGAAGAAAGTATGTCTAGTAAGAGAACAAGGAATGTGGATTTGGGGCAAAAGTCCTGGTGGAATACAAGCTTCAGCTGGAGTCCACTGAAGAGTGCTAGAATTACTTACCTTAGTGTTAGGTAATGATTGGAATTTCTTACTTTTGTGCTTGAGGACCATAAATGTTAAGAAAAAAAGTACTACTACTCATAGTAAAGAGCACAAAGGTTTTACAGGAAAAAATCAGGGGAAATCTGCAAGGGGTACTGTAAAGCTCAAAATGGGATTATAAACAAGTTCAGAGTTAAGCTGTTTGCCTTTGGGGTACAATTTAATTAAATTTGGTGTTGGTTCTATTGTTAATCACCTCTTTGACCTTGGGGAGAAAAATTTAAATTTTGAATCTCACTTCCTCATTTGTAAAATAGAGATAAACAGGAATGGATCAACTTCATAGGACACATTAAACAGTTGGGATTTCAGCCTAAGGCTCCATTTCAATATAACATGCCAAAGAAAACCTTATTCTCAACCATGTTTTTGAAAACACACACACACACACAAAAAAAAAAAAAAAAAAAAAAAAAAAAAAAAAAAAAAAAAAAAAAAAAAAAAAAAAAAAAAAAAAAAAAAAAAAAAAAAAAGACACCACTAGGTTAATCAATGTTAAACAGCCATCCTCAAGGTAGGTAGGATTTTCTAGAGTTTTCAGTCTATTGATAAGTTGAACTACATATCTCAATGTCCCTTCCAAATGGGATAATTCTTTTATTTGTAAAAGTGACAAGTCTGAGATTTTACTTCACTTGTAAGCTGATAAGTTATCTTAGCACAAGGCAGGAGACTTCTGTTTCAGGGGCATGGGATAGTTTACTATTCATAGCAGGAGTAGTATCCAGGGTATCAGCATTGGTTAAAGCTCTCCAAGCCTTACTTTTCAAGGCTGATATGAAGAATCAAATGTTGATATGGATATAAGCAGCAGACTAGCCTGTATCTTAGCAGAGCAACCTGGAATATAAGGAAACTAAATACTTCAAAGTGGGCAGTAAACCTGTGCAAAGCATGTCTGCTTAACAGGAGATATTATTTTTATTATATGCACAAAAAGAAATTTGTTATCAGGAAATACTGTTTCATGGGGTTGTTCACTATATACATATTCTTAAAGAATCCAGTCCAAAAATAATCAGGGACTCTTTTCTTGCAACGTGTCTCCTTAAAGTTTTCTACATACAGTCTATACCACTCAGTGTTTCTTTTGAGATAATAATGGATAGATGTAGACACAAAATGGGTAATTTTTTTTTTGAAATTTTGAGTCAATGTAATGTTTGACCAGATAATATATGAAAACAAAGAGCCAGTAAAAGTAAAATTGAACTGGTTGGCAAATTTTAATGTTTCAAACTTAGGTTCCACTGAACTTGTCTTAGTTATTTATTTGTTCTTCTCTCGCTTTTTTTTTTCTTCTGTGTTTCTCCAAACATCTCTCTTCAGTGCCAAGGAGTTCCTAGGAAAAACCATACTGTTTCCAATCTATACTGTGATCACACTATTTCCTTTACGAAACATAGTAAATGTCAAGAATAACAGCAGATACCATTCTCAAATTTCCTTGAAAATCCATCCAAGTTATTTCTTCATGTATGGAAAGTTTCTCACCTTGGACCACCTTCAGAGAGAACATAATCAAGCTGGGCAGATAAGCATACCCTCACAGGCACAGGGCAAATCATAATTTTAATAAAAATTGGAAATATGACCCATAGTATTGGGACTGAGCCTCTCCGGGCTGTTCAAAGGCATCATTTTCAAGGCATGAGCATAGAGCAGGCTCCAGGCATCCTACAGTGCTGGGGATATTCAGCAAGTGTTCCTTAATCTATTTTTCTTAGCTGACAAAGTAAGCACCTAGAATATTTTCTGGAAGTAGAAAATGTATATATTATAAATCCATAAAATAAAATATTTGCGAAATTTATTCTACTGCAAGTAATAAGAGAAGATGAATACCAGAATATAGTCAATTGAATTGATTAGTGCGGGAATGTGAATCAAATATCAATTTTCTTTGAATTTTAAATGACGTAGCCAATTTCCATATCCTAGGAGAAGTTAATGTTCATGACACTTTCAGGTTATCTTTAGTCTTTCTGAAGCTCAAATCTCCTAGTTACATTATTCTGGCACATTTCACATGGTCAGAAGCCAAATTATTCAGCCCAGGTCACTGATGTGGAATAGAAATGAATGCTCTAAAATTTTTAAGAGATTGTGTCATACAGTTCAAGGCTTGCCCTTATTTTTATAGCAGAAGTGGTACATGTGTATACTTTGTTTTTTGGGGGAATTAAGATGTGAGACTGCTTAGGCTTCTTTTCTCTTTTGTGCACATTTCAATGATAAACATGCACACTTCCACAATTAACCTCCTACCCAAGGTCAAAACTCAGTAACGATCAGGAATCCCATGAATGAGAGTGGGAGAAAATCTTGAGGCCAGTTCTCCAGGAATGGGTTGATGTCTGAAATTTGGGACTCTTGTATTTGAAATTATAGCATTTGGTCCCACCTGTGTATTACATATTGTAATGATTGGAGTAATAGAAAATGATATTTCAGTATGGTTTATTTTCTGTCCTGAGCAAGCAATCCTCCCTAGGAATCAGTTTTATTAATGAGACCAAATTACCAGCATCCCAGTTTGCTTGTCCTTGCTATAATGAATTTAAACAAATGGCCAAAAATAGTCCCTGGTAATTATGTTTTATAGGGATGTAATCCTTGTCATTTTTCTAAGTTGCTAGCAGGTGTTATGTACCCAGTAGGTGCTCAATAAATATTAATTGATGTTGATGTAACACTTTCCTCCTGGAAGTAGTCAATTTCTCATATTTGTGTATTCTTTGTTTTCTTCAATGCTTCCCTGATTACAAGGCCCTGATCAAAGACTCTGCCACTTCTTGTGCTTATGAAACCACATATTTTAAAAATGATAAATTCTTTTTACATAATAAAAGTAACTGATGTCAAAATTATTTCTTTGCCCTATCTAAAATTTTATTTCATAATTTTTTTAAATGAGAATGCATAACATCCTATATGCTCTTGGATAGTGTTTGAAATAAAATAGTATTAATTTTAATAAAATCAGAGAACAAGCAGGAGTTGTTTCTTAAGCAAAGACAGGGCTAATGGTTACTGTTGTAGGTGGCTGCTTATTTTAGGAAGATGCCCCAGTGTAGGGGAATCAAGGGCAGGGGGTGGGAGTGGGTGGGTGGGTGGAGGGACACCCTCATAGAAGCACAGGGAGGGAGGATGTGATAGGGTATCTCAGGAAGCAGGGAAACTCAGAAAGAGGATAATATTTTAAATGTTACAAAGACAAAGTTTAGAGCTAAGATGAAAGGATGGACCATACAGAGACTAACCAACTGGGTTTCCATCCCATAATCAGTCACTAAACTCAGACACTATTGCATAGGACAGCAAGTGTTTACTGAAGGGACCCTGATATAGCTGATCCTGATATAGCTGACTCCCACAGAAGTGGATGCTCCATAAGAGGGAGCACGGGGCCCACATTGGAGAAGCTAGAGATAGAACCCCAGGAGCTGAAGGCGTCTGCAACCCTAGAAGAGGAACAACAATATGAACTAACCAGAGCCCCCAGAACTCGTGTCCATATGTAGCAGAAGATGGCCTAGTCGGCCATCATTGGGAGGAGAGGCCCCTTGGTACTGCAATCTTTATATGCCCCAATACAGGGGAACGCCAGGGCCAAGAAGTGGGAGTGGGTAGGCAGGGGAGCAGGGAGGGGGGAGGAGGGAGGGGACTTTCAGAATAGCATTTGAAATGTAAATTAAGAAAATATCTAATAAAAAAATTGAAAAAAAAAGAAACTATCCAATAAAAATAAAAAAAAGAGATTCAAGACTAAAAGAAAAAAAAGGAATAAGTTTATTTATTCCAATCAGTCACATTTAAAACCCCCAACTTCAGAAGATCCTTAAAGTCTATTTAATGCGAGCTAAAGTGTTATTATAGTGAACTTGGATTCACCACGTTATCCCAAAGCAATTTGGCCAGCAGTTCTCATTAATAAAATTAAGAGTTAATAGTAGGAGAGAAAGAGAGACAGAGAGAGAGAGAGACAGAGAGAGACAGAGACAGAGATTTAATGGGGATGATGTTAACAGGGAAGGCTGACAAAGAAATACAGTGACTAGCCCACCCCACCCCACCCCCAACTCCATCTTCAAGATTCTGAAGTGAGGTATAACTATAGAGGGTTAAGAATATGCACATCTAAGAAGTCTTGTGATCCCCATCCACCATCATTTTTTCTGGGCCATCCTCTCAAATAGAAAAGACACAGATATCCCCTTAGGATATTTACATTTCAGCCAGGCCCCTTAAAAAGGACTGTGAGACAGAAGAGGGTAATTGTACTTGTGTTGGTCTGGAGGAGAATGTCATTGATATAAATAAACACTTGGTCCTAAATAGATGGAACTGTCTGAGAGACTTAGGGGTGGTGGTCTTGTTAGAGAAAGTGACTGGAGGCAGGCAGCCTTAGCTCTCTTGGCTTCCAACTTGCAGATGGATTTGTGAGCCCCCAGCTTTTGTTCTCAGATTCCTGTTCCTGCCACCTGCTGCCTTCATGCCATCATCATGAACTCTAACCCCATGGAACCCCAAACAGAAATAAACACCTCCCCCTACCCCTGCCTATTGCTTGCCACGGTCATAGCGTTTCATTACAGCAATAAAAAAGGAACTAATAAAAACCTAGGATTGGTTTTTACTGAGTAACCTCTTTTTATCACCAGAAGGGGAAAGAAAATGGATCATAGAAGATGGGACCCAGGTTAGCTTCTGATGAAGAAACAAAGCCAGGGACACATGGGAACAGTGATTCATTGCAACAGGAAATCTTAGGTAGGGGGAACACAGAAACAGTGAGTGCTCTAAGAATGAAGGGTGCTTATGGAAAGGCCTTAAAAGGGAATTAAGATAGCAACAATAACAAAACACAGGACAATTCCAGCAAATATGGAATTTTTGTCAATATACTTAGACATTTCTAACTTTAAACAAAAATAACAATTTACTTCTAGAACTGGTTTTTAGCCTGTTCTATATATTAGCATAATTTGGGGAGCTTTTCTTGCAATGCCCACCCAGGGTCCACCCCAGAGGTGGCCCAGTTTAATTGGGAAAGGATAAGAATGTTTGCTTTTGTTGTTGTTGTTGTTGTTAATGTCTCCCTGGCTGATCATAATGTGTTGCTGGGTTAAGAACTACTGACCTGTAGTAAATTGGGGAGTTGAGGTTTGCCTCCCACATGGGAATGATTTCTAGTCAGTGTTTTTCTTCCAGCACTGGTTTTCAAACTTAAGTGTGTATTTACTTAGGGGTATTTGCATATTTAATTAGCACCTTCGGACAATTCAGATTTTTATTCACTTACTTTGATGAAAAGAGCCAGAGATGAATGGAATGATCAAAGTCTGCTTGACAAGTAAGAAGATATGATAAGGAATTCACAACGTGGACTATAGCTCCATTACTTAAGGTTAGGTCCTCAGGCCAGTAATGCTACCTAGATGCTTGTTTGAAATGCAGAATTTTCCACATGGACCCCAGACTTACCAAATCAAAGCCTGCATTTTAACTAGATTCCTCCAGTAATTCACCTGCACATTAAAGATTGACAAGGAGTGGGATGTTAGCAGCTTCAAATCTGCCTTATAACTTGGTCATACCTTAATTTCTTGTTTAAAACTGATGAGTGCCTCTCAAACTTTTGTTTTGTTTGGTAGGTAATCAATGTCAGTGCAACACCCATTTTTGGAGAGACCAGGTCCTAGCTGTTTTTTTTTTTTTTTTCCCTTCCTTCAGTGTTTGGTATATCCTTTATAGGCATGAAGGAATCAGGTGACTTTCTGAAGGTTAACTAAAGAAGGAGAGCTTTGCCTCTTACTTCTCAATGCTGCCTCTCATGTAAAGTTTATTTATTTTATGCAAAGCAATTCTCTTGTGAGCTGTGCCTTTCTGAAGAGTGTGTATTTATCAGGGTGAAGTGTTTATGTAATAGGCCTGGAAGAAATGAAGATATGCTAAGAAGATAATTGTGTCTTGAAACAATGGACCCCAAAGAAATGTAAATTACCCCATACCAAGTCCAAAGGAATCTCCATTTCCCCAAATTCTAAAATGCACATGGGACAAATGGCTATGTGTGGTATCCATTAACATACTAATGTGCTTACTGACCTCCTGCCACCCTCAGTATCTCTTATACATTTTAAAGTCCATGGTGTTAGCATTTTGTCTAAGCTCCACCCCACAATTACCTGGCAACAGCCAGGTATGCTTGATTCACTATAAAAGGGGCTACTTGCCCTCTCCTTGCTCTCTTGCTGTTTCTTGCTCTTGCTTTCCCTTTCCTCCCTCTTTCCCCATTCCCTTCTCTACTCCCCCTTCTCAACATGTTCATGGCTGGCTTCTCTCTCTCTCTCTCTCTCTCTCTCTCTCTCTCTCTCTCTCTATCTCTCCTTTTCATCACCTCCTCCTCTTCCACTTTCCTCTCTTACTCTCTTTGCATTCTCCTCCTGCTTCTGTCATGACTGACCATGCTTAGCCTATTACTTTCTCCCTCTTCTCCTGAACCTTCCAGATGCCTCTGTCTGTTCTGTCATATTTACAATAAAAACCTTTCCTATATTCATACTATGGAGTGGTTATGCTATCAGTTTATACACTCTGGACTCTCATACAGGGAGAAGGGACTGTCAGCCAGAATGGAATTGTTTCCCAAAAGAGATTTCACACAGTTCCAATCACTTGCCAAACTATCCTTTAGATGAGATATACAATGATGGATCAGTGGTGGGTGGTATTGCGCCCAGACAAAGACTGTTTAGATGTGTATAGCTTTGGCTAGCTATTCCAACATTTATCTCACTTCAGGACCCTAGAGAGATTTAGGAAGTTCTCTTGGTCACTGTCATCTCCATAATATAGCCCTATTAGAATCCATCTCTTTTGCCTGCTTTCTACTTTGAATTTGACTCCTCTAATTATCTTATTGAGGTTGATTAGCTGGACCTGGCATGGGACCAAGTTGTGACCCCACCACAAGTTCAGTAAAATTTGTTCTTTGAGTAATCTTTTCCTTTGCACACATACGTATGTATATTCTAACTGCATGCCTCTGTACATACACTTGTAAACATGGATGGTGTTACTTTAGAAACACAAAAGAGGAAGCCCATATATTATTAATATTTTTGCAGATCATAGATATTTTGTGGAACTAGAAATGTATAAGTACATTATAAATACATGAAATAAAGTATTTGCAAAACTGGCTTGGATGATGATGATAATGATGTAACATTTAGATTTATGTATTAAGTTCACATTTTTGTGAAGTTGATTCAGGTGGTCAGAATACTACATCTGTTCAAAATTCAAAGGGTACTTAGCAATTTCTTTTTATTGCTACTTGCTAGAAAATGGCATTAAATTTTTACTTTGCTTATTTAACTATATCAAATCTCACTAGGAATTGAATATCCTTGAGTATAGGAAATGCTAGTATTGCATTTTTAATAAGTACCTTAGGTAATTTGATCAAGATGTTCTCTTAAGCACAGTTTAAGAAAACCTGGCCACAAGTGGACACAAGGAAAGAAAAGGAGAACTAAATATTTATTGAACCTTTACTGAGAGCTAGGCACGACCTTGTTTTGCAATGTCTCGCGCCCGCCATTTGTTTTCAAAAAGGATGAAGACAAAGTTTAATGAAATAGATACTATGCTCAAAGCCAACCAGCTTCAACATATGGGTATCAGAATTGATCCCAGAACATGCTCTGGATTCAGATTGCCAGGGATTAGAGCCTAGTTCAGCTATTTCCTGCATGAACTTAGAATTTATCTATTATTCTCCACCTCAGTTTCTATATCTATAAAATTAGGAAGATAATAGTATGTACTTTATACAACTGATGAAAAATTAACTGCAAAAATAGTTATCAATAGCTCTGATTTACAGCTGAAAGAGAGTGGACACCTAGAACACAATAGCTGTGGCTGCTATTATTATCATTATCATTATTAGCATGAATATCCTCCTCCTCCTCATCATCATCATCCAGAACTCTTTCTCCTTTCCGCACCCTTACCTTGCACAATTGTAGTTATATAATGTATTCTGCAGAAGATAAGGTTGACCACTACAGATAAGAGAATAAGCAGTATTCTTGTATGTTCATCATGCGAATTAGTCATTCTATCCTATCTTTTGTTCAATGGCTGTTTGATCCCATTCCCTCTGCTTTGACAGCCCATGTGTCTCTGTAGGCTTCACTGTAGTCATCCTTCAGGATGAATATGAATATGATATTTGCAGAAAGCTGGAACTAATGACAAAAATAATAAACAATGTAGAGAACAAAGTCCTTGGCAAGGTATTTGCACACTGTGAAGCAGATGAGACTTTGTTTCAAAGACCAATCTGTCAGTTAAGCAATTTAGAACAATGAAAGGAGGCTTAGTAAAAAGTGGCAGCAAGTCTACCCCATAGTTTAGATGGGTTTTTCTGCAAGTTAGTGTGTGAAAAAAAAGTGTCTTTGGTTCACAAATACTATTTTTATGTAACAGAAATTCACCTTAACTTCAACACATCATCTTGGGTTGCATACTTTTACTTTTTTCCCATCGTGAGAATCAGAAAACTATGTAGGATGGGAATTCAGAATAAAAAAAAGATAGATTCAAGGCTTGACACTGGCACTTTGGGAAAAGCATTTCTATTTTGTGAAACTCAATTTCATCAGGGGTCAAAACAAAGATAATAAAAATTCTAGTCTTAAAAGGTGGCTGGGAAGATAAGATTTTATCAGTAAAGAACCTGGTATAGTGTCTATTACCAAGTTCTTGAAAATGTTTCTTAAGAGGGTAAAAAGATGGCTTAGTAGTTAAGAGTACTGTTTGCTTTTCTATAGGATCTGGGTTCTATTCCCAACATGCACATGGTTGCTCACAACTATCAGTAACTCCAGTTCCAGAGTATCTGCTTTCTTCTGTTTCCCATGGGAACCCAGGCACACACATGTTTAGCATGTAAATGTGTAGGCAAAATACCAACATACATGATTTAAATTAAATAAATCGAAAATAAGTTTTTAAAATATACCTTATCATAGTAGCATTTCCAAGACACCTTATTTTCTTTCTTCTATATTACTAACCCATAGCATCTGGGACCTAGTGTAACACCTTAAAGCACTGCACAGATTATTAAGCTGAAATTGGATATCGTTAGATCCTAGGAGAGCTCACTTTTGTAGGACCTGTGTACATTCATGTTGAAATACAAACCTGAAGTAGTTTTTGAACAAGAAATATTCTTTACACACCTTAGTGTATAAAAGAGGATTATGTGAAATTTTTAAAGATTTAATAAAGATTTTAAAAGAATACATTTAAAATTTTTTTTGCTATATTACTTAATATTCTTTCCACAGGGAATCAAAGACATAATGATACACTTATTTACCACACACAAATGAAATAGAGAATGCCATATTCCAAGCATGAATTATCTGGAATAAGATTTTTTGGAAACTATGACCTTTCGTTCTGTTATCAGTGAAAGAAAAATCAATGTATTTTCTACATTAATGCATGCATGCTGGGAAGAAATCAGCCACTCGGATGTTCCGGTGTAATTATTACATTATTAGAAATCAAACCTAAATATAGGGTCTTGCTTGTTTAAATAATTAAATCTTTAGAAACCCACGACTCAACACACCCAGTGAGCCAAATTCATGTGTGATTACTGCAAATTGTGTGTTTCTGTTCCTGTAGAAGTTTAGAAACAAATTCCCAACTTACAGTGTTCAACAGAGTCCATTTTTGTGTGAGCTCCTTAACAAAGATATAGTCCCCCCGCCCCCTCTGTGTTCTACTTTTTGCATTCTTTTGGGAGAACTGCAAGAGAAGAAATCTAAGGCAAAGGAATAAAAAAATCATAGAAAAAGTCTTGAAAATTTTCTTCCAATGAATATGGATATTTAAATGGACTCGTTTCCTTGTTAAAAATACAAGTGTATATGAAACCTACTTAAAATATAACTTACCAGAATGACTCAGAAGATAGAAATAGAAAACTTGAATGGACCAATGTATGTGAAAATCAAGTTGAGCCAGTATTTTAAAGTATTCATTCATGCACAAAAACATGGACCAGGTTTCCATCAAGCACCAAGAAAGCTTTTCTTTCTATAATATTTAAGGAACTGATCAATTTTATTTTATACCGTTGTGGAAAACATTAAAAACCGAGCCGACTCATTCCCACTTTTGTGCCGGCAACTCTCTACGCATTGGAAGGCAACGGCCAAACTGTTTTTATCTCGTGAAGACCTCCTGGTCCAGATCTCCCAAAACATCTCTACCCAGCTCACTACGTTCCTACTGTTGGCTCGCTACAATACCAAACCCATGCTTCAAACCTCCCATGACCTTCCTGGTGTACCCCAGGCAAACCCACACTTTGCCAACATACCTTTCTCCCTTTAGCCCAGACAAGCCGCAGCATGAAAGAAAATGCAACACAAATTTAGTTCAGAAACAATGGTAAGTCAATCGCTGGGAACAACAACTAAAATCCTAACTTGTATGCCTTATTAAATCTAAATCCTCCTGTGGTAAATCCTGACAGATCACCATTGAAACCAGGAGATATTCATAATTACATCTTGTCCTCACTCTATCCCTGTCCAAAATGACCTAACTCCTGCTTCCTCTCTTCCTCTGTGCAACCTGGAAGACCAGGAAGTCCTGCCTACTCGCCCAGTGATTGGCTCCTTTATTCATTAGAGGATTGGTTCACAAAAAGTCACCTGAGTACATGACTCACTCCTTGTCTGCAGCCCCTCCCAGGAGAGCAGATTTTGCATCAAAATACAAACAGTACCAGGCCCATCCAAAACAGTATACAATAAATTCCAAATAATAAATAATGCTTAATCTCAGTTATATATCTACATCAACATCTATAGCTACATCTATATCTATAAATTTTGTGTGTTTGTATGTTTATACATAGTATTATTCTCTTTCTTTTCTCCATATTTGAAATTTTCCTACTTTAAGTTTTTACAGAGAGAAAAACTACCATTTGCTTCTACCAGTTGCTTCTTGAGAATGACTTTAGATGTTACAACCTAGGGCACAAATAAGAAAGGCAATGGGTGAAGACAGAACAGTGACTGTATTCAAATGGAATCTAAAGTCAAATAATCAACCAGCCATTAAGGGAGGATTAGTACAATTGTCAAGGAGATAAATAAATCATTTAGGAGTTGTTGCATTGCCCAAATTAAAAAAAAATATATAATTTTTTATTCAGATTTGGTCTTTTGTTACTATTCTTTTTTTGTTTTACATGTGATACTATGTTGAGTTTTTCTTAAACACATGGAAATTGGGCATATATATATATATATATATCATAGAGTTGCATTCTTCACTATCATATTACCACTTAAAGAAAAGTACTCTCAACATCTAAGAGACCATAGGAAATTGGAAGAATAATAAAAGGGGACACTATTCCAGCTTGTCATTTGATAGCAGTTGAAATCATTGAAGCCAACTTACTTTGTATATTTACCAAAGCGGATAAAACCACAAAAGATTTGAGATCATTATCCTCATTTATATAATGGAATTTTATTCAACTGTTAAGAAAAGCAAAATTATGAAATTCACCATGAATGTATGGAGCTGGAAACAATCACTCTCAGGGAGGTAACCCAGACTTGAAAAGATAAACATGATATATTTTCCATATTTTCCCTCATTTCTACATGTTAGCTTTGAATCATTAGGCATGTGTATTTTATTTAGAATACCCACTGTGATGGTTTGTTCATGCTCTGCTCAGGGGGTAGAACTTTTAGAAGATATGGCCTTGTTGGTGTAGGTGTGTCACTGGGTGTGGGCTTTAAGACCCTCATCTTAGCTATCTGGAAGTTAGTATTCTTCTAGTAGCCTTCAGATGAAGATATAGAACTCTCAGCTTTGCCTACACTATGTTTGTCTGGATGCTGTCATGCTCTTTCCTTGATAATAATGGACTGAACCTGTAAGCCAGCCCCAATTAATCGCTGTCCTTTATTAGAGTTGCATTGATCATGGTGTCTGTTCACAGCAGTAAAACCCTAAGACAGAAGTTGATAACGGGAGTGCTTTTAGAGGACCAAAAGTATAAGGATGAATATTTTAAGACTTTAGAGTAGAGACACCATATCCGGAACCAGCCCAGAAGAACCACTGCACTCAGAACAGTTGGTAAGAACTCTCTGGAAGTCCCATAGCTGATGCTGGGAGCCCAGTGGACTCAGGACCAATCACCCCACTACCCACCAACCCCACCAGTGCTTAATATCCCTCCTGTTCCATCCGGTCCTTTCTGTTGGGACAGACTGCTAACTAGTCTGTTCCCCTGGAAACAACATATACTGAGAAATCCCAGAAGATCAACTGTACTCAGGGTAATTGGCATCACAGTCTGAGGCATCCCAGGAGATCCACTACACACAAGGCAACTGAGCAACTGATCACCAGCTTGTCTGCTCCCCTGAAGACACCACACCTTGAAGGCATCCCAGGAGCTCCTCTTTACACAAGGCAACTGGGCGACTGACACCACAGTCTGAAGACCTCCTGGGGGCTCTGTGGCATACCCAACAGACTGAAGGCCTTCCTGGAATTCTGCTGCACACAGAGAAACAGAAACCACAGTCACTAGACTCCTTCTGGAGAACATTTTCTCACAGGACAACAGCTTAACTGCTCCTCTGAAGACCCAACAGTCTGAAGGCTTCCCAAAAGATCTACTACAGCCATGGCAACAGATCAGCAGCTTCTCTGCCCTTCTGAAGAGCCCCCATTTGGAAAGCCCCAAAAGTGGTCTGCTACAGCCAGGGCCACAGGCTACAAGAGACATGAAGTAACTCAGGTACAAAAGAGGCAGACTTCAAACAAGTCACCCAGAACAGCAAACACCAGGAACAATCAGATGGTGAGAGGAAAGAGCAAGACCATAAGCAAGAGAAGCCAATATAAGTGGGTATTATCAGAACCCAGTTCTCCCACCAGAGCAAATCCTGAATACACCAACACATCTGAAAATCAGGAAGCTGACCTAAAATCTTATCTCATGAAGATAATGGAGTCCTTTAAGGAGGATATAAATAACTCATTGAAAGAATTACAGAAAAACACAGGTAAACAGGTAAAGGGATTGAATAAAATGATCTGTTGGGGTCCACCGCCCGCAGTAAATCCCCACATTCGCAGACCGGGGTTCCCTGAGGAATGGTCCGGGGCTGAAATGGGACTGGGGAGGGGAAAGAAAGAAAATGGCCACCAAGGCTACATTGCTGTTCAAAAAGTGACTGTTTAATGAATCCGAATGGGGGGGAGGGAAGGCCCTGCCCCCCAGTTGGTTCTGCACAGGCGTCTGAGTCTGAAGTTTGGCGGGAAGCCTGAAGCATTGTGGAATGTCCCTCATGCGCCGGTGAGCTGGGTGGAGCCGGGGTGAGCTGGAAGGAGCCGGGTCCCGGGAGAAACACAAGAGCAGACCACAGGACACCGGGGCTACAACTTTCCAAGGCTGGTCCTGCATCAGCCATGCTGATGGGGGAAGGGACGCTACAATGATCCAAGACCTAAAAGTGGAAGTAGAATCAATAAAAAAAACACAAATGGAGGCAAACCTGGAACTGAAAAGCCTAGGAAAGCGGTAAGGAATTATAGATGTAAGTATTACCAACAGAATACAAGAAATAGAAAAGAGAATCTCAGGTGAAGAAATATGGTAGAAGAGATTGACAGAACGGTCAAAAAAAAGACATTAAAAACTCCAACCCCAAAGTATCCAGGATATTCAGGACAGAATAAAAAGACCAAATCTAATGTTAATCAGAATAGAGGAGAATGAAAATTCCCAGCTCAAAGGACCTGAAAATTTCTTTAACAAAATCATAGAAGAATACTTCCTCAACCTAAAGAAAGAGATGGGCATAAAGGTACAAGAACCCTATAGAATACCAAATAAATGGGCCCAGAAAAGAAAATCATCTCTTCACATAATTATCAAAACACTAAACTCACAGAGCAAAAAAAGAATTTTAAAAAGCTGCAAGGGAAAAAGGCCAAGTAATATGCAAAGGTAGACCTATCAGAATTACACCAGACTTCTCACCAGAGACTACAAAAGCCAGAAGAGCCTGGTCAGAGGTCATGCAGACTCTAAGAGAACACAAATGCCAGCCAAGGCTACTATAACCAGCAAAAATCTCAATCAACACAGTTGGAGAAAACAAAATATTCCAGAACAAAACCAAATTCAAACAGCCAACCCAGCCCCACTGAGGATCCTGGAAGGAAAACTCTAGCACAAGGAAGGTACCTGCACCAAAGATAGGACAAAATAGTAAGCATCTCACAACAAAGTCAAAAGGAGAGAACCACATAAGCCACCTACAAAAACAAACATATCAGGTACCAACAGCCATCTCTCTTTAATATCTCTCAATATTAATGGAATCTACTCACCCATAAAAAGACATAAGCTAACAGATTGGATACACAAACAAGACCCAGCATTTTGATGCATACAAGAAACATAACTCAATAACAAAGACAGACTTTCTCTCAGAGTAAAAGCATGGAAAAAGTCTTCCAATCAAACCATCCCAGGAAACAAGCTCAAGTTGCCATCCTAATAGCCAATAAAATAGATGTATGACCAAAAGTTATCACGTGTGATGAGGAAGGACATTTCATATTCATCAAAGGGAAAATCCACCAAGAAAGTCTCAATTGTGAACATCTATTCCCCAAATATAAGGGTACCATATTCATAAAATAAATGTTACTAAAGCTCAAAACACACATTGAACTCCACACAATAATAGTGGGAGACTTCAAATCCCATACTCACCAATGGACAGGACATTGAAACAGAAACTAAACAGAGTCACAGTGAAACTAAGAAAGGTTATGAACCAAATTGATTTAACAGATATCTACAGAACATTTCACCCTAAAACAGAAGAATACACCTTCTTCTCAGCACCTCATAGATCCTTCACCAAAATTGACCGTATAATTGGTCACAAAACAACCCTCAACTGATACACAAATATTGAAATAATTCTATGCATCCTGTGAGATCACCATGGCCTAAGGCTGGTCTTCAATAACAACAAAAACAACAGAAAGCCCAAATATACATGGAAACTGAACAACTCTCAACAAAATGATAACTTGGTCAGAGAAGATATAAAGGAAGAAATTAAAGACTTTCTGGAATTTAATGAAAATTGTGACACATCATACCCAAATTTATGGGACACAATGAAAGTGGTGCTAAGAGGAAAACTGATAGTACTAAGTGCCCTGTTAAAGAAACTTGAGAGATCTTACACTAGAAACTTAACAGAACACCTGAGAGCTCTAGAACAAAATGAAGCAAACACACCCAAGAGGAGTAGAGGGCAGGACATAGTCAAACTTGGGACTGAAATCAACCAAATAGAAACAAATAGAATAATACAAAGAATCAACAAAACAAGAAACTGGTTCTTTGAGAGAATCAACAAGATAGATAAGCCCGTAGTCAAATTAACTAAAAGGTGGAGAGGCAGTATCCAAATTAACAAAATCAGAAATGAAAAGGGAGTCATAATTGTAATCTACCCCAGCCTTGAGTAGGCTGGCTCAGACATTGCTGTCACTGTGAATGAGACCACCTGGGGTGAAGCCTTCTGACCTAGGTGTCTCTATTGTTCTGTCACCTGCCATTGTTTCTCCAAGACACTGCTACTGCTGAGAGGCTGAACCTGTATTCCTGAGATATTCCTGAGATAGCTGACAACCTGTGGACATGGTGTCCTAATGCTAATAGCTCTGACAGACTAGTGCTAACAACTTAGCAACAAAGCATCAAGAAGCCTGGTGTGGTGGGGGATGGGCCTCCCCACTTTATAAGCACAGACTCTTAGTAAATATTGGTCCTTGATCAGAAATCTGTCTTGGTCTCTTTACTTCTCTTGCTGTTCTCTCCTAGCTCTGGCATCTCACTCAGGAACCCAGTTAGTGTAGCTGCAGGCGGCTACACATAACAACAGAAATAGAGGAAAATTAAAAAAAAAAAAACAAAACTTCAGATAATACTATAAAGTCTATACTCAACAAAACTGGAAAATCTAGATGAAATCGATGATTTTCTAGACAGATGCCACATGCCAAAGTGAAATCAGGAGTGGGTAAACAATCTCAACTGGCCCAAATCCCATAAGGAAATAGAAGGAGTCATTAAAAACCTCCCAATCAAAATAAGCCCAGGGTCAGATAAATATAGTGCTGAATTCTCCCAGACATTCAAAGAAGACCTGATACCAATATTCCTCAAACTATTTCATAAAACAGAAACAGAAGAAAAACTATCTAACTTATTCTCTGAAGCCACAATTACTCTAATACCTAAACCACACACGGACCCAACCAAAAAAGAGAACTTCAGACCAATCTCGCTTATGAATATCGATGCAAAAAAAAAAAAAAAAAACTCAATAAAATTCTTGCAAACTGAATCCAAGAACACATCAAAACCTTCATTCATCATGATCAAGTAGGCTTCCTCCCAGAGATGCAAGGTTGGTTCAATATACAAAAATCCACTAATGTAATCCACTATATAATCAAACTCAAAGAAAAAAAAAATCACACAACCATCTCCTTAGATGTAGAAAAAGCATTTGACAAAACACAATACCATTTCATGTTAAAAGTATTGGAAAGATCAGTAAGTCAAGGCCCATATCTAAATATAATAAAAGCAATATACAGCAAACCAACAGCCAATATCAAATTAAATGGAGAGATATTTGAAGCAATTCCACTAAAATCAGGGACAAGACTAGAATGCCCACTCTCCCAATATCTATTCAATATAGTACTTGACATGTTAGCTAGAACAATAAGACAACAAAAATAGATCAAGGGGATATATATTGGGAAAGAAGAAAAGAAGGTATCACTATTTGCAGATGATATGATGGTATTCATAAGCAACCCAAAAAGCTCTACCAGAGGTCTCCCACTGAAAAACAACTTCATCAAAGTGGCAGGATATAAAAGTAACTCAAATCAGTACCCTTCCTTTATGCAAATGATAAACAGACTGAGAAAGAAATTATGGATACAATTCTCTTCACAATAGCCACAAATAATATAAAATAACTTGGTGTAAGAGTAACTCTAACCAAACAAGTGAAAGATCTGTATGAAAATAACTTCAAGTCTCTTGAAAAAGCGTATGTGACCTTTGTGAGTGACTCAATGCCCCAAGGTATGCTAATCATAAAACAGATAGCAACATTCCTCCACCTGGGTTCAACATTCCTGTTTTCAGGGTGTGTTCATTCAAAGAAAGTCATCCTGACCCACCAGCTGCTGGAACCCGCTATGCAAATGTGCTATTGTTACAGGCTCATAGAAAACTGTCTTGACTTTCTTCCTTGTGACTCTTATTTTTCGTATTTTCCAACAACTCCCTCCCCACCTCTTGAGTTGTGGTTTCTTCCCAGGTATTCCTTGTGACTCTTGTGACTTTGTACTTCCTCATGACTCTTAAACTGGTATTTTTGGTATTTCCCAACAACGCCCTCCCCACCCCTTGTGTTGTGGTTTCTTCTTTTAAATACTCCCTTATCCAGCTACTCAGGCCATGGTCCTGTGTACACTGTGGGTCCCAGAGCACTCTTAGAATAAAAGTCATCTTGCAGTTTGCATCAAGACCGTTTCTCATGAGTGATTTGACAAAACACAATACCATTTCATGTTAAAAGACCGTTTCTCATGAGTGATTTGACAAAACACAATACCATTTCATGTTAAAAGTATTGGAAAGATCAGTAAGTCAAGGCCCATATCTAAATATAATAAAAGCCTCTCCTGAGTCAGAACGTGGGCGAGTCCTCAAGTACTGGAAATCAAAGAAAGAAATCGGGGGCTGGTGAGATGGCTCAGCGGGTAAGAGCACCCGACTGCTCTTCCGAAGGTGATAAGTTCAAAATCCCAGCAACCACATGGTGGCTCACAACCATCCGTAACGAGATCTGGCACCCTCTTCTGGACTGTCTGAAGACAGCTTCAGTGTACTTACATATAATGAAATAAATCTTAAAAAAAAAAAGAAATCAAAGAAGATCTTAGAAAATGGAGAGATCTTCCATGCTCATGGATTGGCACAATTAACATGATAAAAATGGTCATCCTACCAAAGGCAATCTACAGATTTAGTACAATTCCCCTCAAAACCCAACACAATTCTTCAAAGACACAGAAAGAGAAATTCTCAAGTTCTCCTGGAAAGGCAAAAAGCAATACTTAACAATAAAGAATGGCTTGATGAATCACCATTCCTGACCTCAAGATGTATTACAGAGCAATAGTCATAAAAACTGCATGAGATTGGTACAGAGACAGACACATGGATCAATGGAATAGAATTGAAGGCCTAGAAATAAAACCACACACTTACTGATACCTGGTCTTTGACAAAGAAGCCAAACATATATAATGGAAAAAAGAAAGCATCTTCAACATATAGTGCTGATCTAACTGGCTGTTGATATGTAGAAAAATAAAAATAGACCCATATTTGTCACCTTGCACAAACCTGATACAATGAATCTAATTGAAGAGAAAGTGGGAAAGAGCCTTGAACTCATTGGCACAGGGGGAAATTTCCTAAACAGAACTTCAATGGCTCATGCTCTAAGATCAAGAATTGATAAATGGGACCTCATGAAACTGGAAAGCTTCTGTAAGGCAAAAGACATAGCCAATAAAACAAATCAGCAACCTATTTCCCAACATATTGGAGGAAAAAAAAAAACTTCACTAACCCCATATCAGATAGAGGGTTAGTATCCAAAATATATAAAGAACTCAAGAAGCCAACCACCAAAAAAAAAAAAAAAAAAAAAAAAAAAAAAAAAAAAAAAAAAAAAAAAAAAAAAAAAAAAAAAAAAAAAAAAAAAAAAAAAAAAAAAAAAAAAAAAAAAAAAAAAAAAAAAAAACAAAAAACAACCCAATCAAAAATGGGATATAGAACTAAACGGAGAATTTACAACTGATGAATCTCGAATGGCTGTGAAACACCTAAAGAAATGTTCAAAGTCCTTAGTGATCAGAGAAATGCAAATCAAAACATCCTTACACCAATCAGAATGACTAAGATCAAAACCTCAGGCAACAGCACATGTTGGTGAGAATGTGGAGAAAGAAGAAAACTCCTCCATTGCTGGTGGGATTGCAAACTGGTACTACCACTCTGGAAATCAATCTGGAGGTTCCTCAGAAAATTGGAAATAGATTTACCTGAAGACCCAAAAGTTCTCCCACCATGCCACAGAGGCACCTGTTCCATTATGTTTATAGCAGCCTGTATGTGATAACAAGAAGATGAGACAACCCAGATGACCCATGACAGAAGAATGGATACACAAAATGTGGTTCATTTATCTAATGGAATACTACTCGCCTATTACGAATGAGGATGGAACTAGAAAATATCATCCTGAGGTTACTCTATCCAAAATGACAGCCCACAGAACTCAAAAAGGTCAACAAGCTGAAGGGCCCAAGAGAGGATGCCTAAGTCCCACTTGGGAAAGAGAGGAAAGCAACCACAAGGGAGTACAGAGAGGGGAACGTGATTGGGTAGTGGCAAAAGACTGAAATCCCTGAGGGCCAGCAGAAAGAATTGAAGCATGCAACCTCAGGAGGTTGGAGCTTGAGGAGGAACCTCCAGAATATACTGGAGATCAGGGATGTTAGAAACTCTCAGGACTCAGAGAGGGACATTGGATGAAATACCCTACATTGGAGAGAGGGACCTTATAAAGTCCATCTCCAACAGAAAGACAGGACATCAAGTGAAGGATGGGGTTTCCATTCCACAGTCAAAACTCTGACCCATAATTATTCCTCTCTGAAAGAACTTCAGGGATAGAAATGGAGAGAAGCCTGAGTAAAAGAAGGTGTAGTGACAGGGCCAAAGTTGAATTCAGCTCAAGGGGAGGCATTAAAACCTGACACTATTACTGAGGCTATGAAGCACTCACAAAAAGGAACCTAATATGACTGCCCTTTGAAAGACCCAACAAGCAAGCAGCTGAAAGAGTCAGATGCAGATATTTATACCCAACCAATGGACAGAAGCTACTGAGTCCTGTGGTTGAATTAGGGGAAAGCTGGAAGAAGCTGAGAAGGAGGGCAACCCTGTAGGAGGGCCAGTAGTCTCAATTAACCTGGACCCCAGAGATCTCTAAGATACTGGAACACCAAACAGGAAACATACTCCAGTTGATATGAGTCCCCCAACACATAAAGCAGAGGACTGCTGGGTCTGGGTTCAATCAGAGATGATACACCTAACCCTCAAGAGACTTGAGGCCCCAGGGATTTTAGAGGTCTGGTGGGGTGGAGTTGGAGGGTAGGGACATCCTTCTGGAGACAAGGTGGTGGTGAGGAGGTATGGGTTGTGGAACAGTCGGATGGTGGAAGGGGAGGGGAATAAAATCTGGAGTTTAAAATAAATTAATTAATTTAAAAATAATTTGAAATCAGCTTAATAATTTACTAGCACCTTCTAATTCACCAACACCTTCAACTACTGAAACCTCTCCAGATACTCTCTCTCCTGGGAGCTTGGAAACTATTGAAGGTATGTGATGGAAACTGTATTTCAAACATAAAGAAGCTAATGACTTTGATTATCTTGATCCTTCAATTGTAACTGGCAATGAATTATGTGACCCAGTATACAAAAGGTTCTACAATTTGGGAGAAAACAAGGAAAATTATTTGGTCTGCTTATTGCTATTAGTATCTCTGGATAAATTGATGAAGGAAAAGAATTAGCTGTATGATAAAATTGAATGCCTCCAGATGCAAATAAACAATCTAAAGGTTTCTAAATGTGCCCTTGAAGAGAATTTTCTCTCTAGCAGCCATAGAGCTTGACTTGCAGAACATCAAACTGAAGCCCTCATTATAATATTGGCTAAATTACAGCAAAAATTCAAGGCTTAGCCTCAGAAGGTGTCAACAGTTAAAGTAAGAGCATTAACTGGTAAAGTATGGGATCCCATAACTTGGGGTGGGGATTGTGGGAGGACTCTGTTGAAGCTAGGAATATTGAATCTTCAGATTTTCAAGGGTTTACCTCACCTGAGGAAATAATACCTTCCGCCGCACACCTTGAAATAATGCCTCCTTCCCATGAGGAAATTAATCCCAGAGTCTTATAAACCAACACTGACAGTCTCTGAAGAAAATGCCAGGCAAGACAATACCAAGGCCTGGAGTTCATCAAGGCCTACCAGTAGTTTCTTCTAGATCTATAACCAGACTCAAGGCAAAGTGGGCACCTAGAGGGAAGGTAGAAAGTGTAGTCCATGAGGAAATGCACTACATTGCTAAGGAGCTTAATGAGCTTGCTAATTTATTTAGGCAAACCTCTGGGGAATATGTGTGGGAATGGATTGTAAGGGTGTTGGATAATGATGGGCCCTCTGAGTGGAGATTCTTCATTTAATATGGAAGCTCACACAGTTAAAAAAAGCTGTCAGAAGATTGTATGAATGATTGTCTGAAGCATTTATTATAAGATGGCCTACTGAAAAGGAATTGGAGATTCCTGATATCCCTTGGCTTAGTGTTGATGAAGGGATTTTAAGACTTAGGGAAATTGCAATGCTAGAGTGGATATATTGTGTAAAAACCTAATCCTCCACAATGGGAAGGCCTAGAAGAAATGCCCTTCATGAATCCTATAAAAAGCAAACTGGTAAGAGGGACCACAAGCACATTTGAAGAATTTTGCTCTTGCCCTTTTCCTGTGCTGACCATTTCAAGTTAGGTCATTACAACTTTGTTTTGTGTATGCTGTCCATTATAATAACTAGGATCATCTTGTCTCTGGTGATTCAGTGCTGCCACCTGGCTCTTGCTACCTCAGGGCCCAATTAAACCCACTGCATTTAATTCATCCAATTGAGCAGCAGCATCTAGGCAGGCATATTGCAGACAGAGCTGAGAGTTCTACATCTTCATCTGAAGCCTGCTAGTAGAATACTGACTTCCACGCAGCTAGGATGAGCACCTTAAAGCCCACACCCACAGTGACACACCTACTCCAACAAAGCCACACTTTCTAATAGTGCCACTCCCTGGGCCAAGCATATACAAACCATCACACCCACAGATGTTAAAAAACTTATAAGAGGCCATGATATGTGGGCTTGATTTTAAGGGCTAGGAGAATGCCATGATATAAAGGGAAAAGGGGAAATAATGGAACATGAATGATTACATGGGGCATGAAGTGGTGGGACTGCAAAGCATAGAAGAGGATATATGAAGATAAAACTATTACTAAGGACATTTAAAAACATAATATAAAAGCCTACTACTGAAGAAGCTTCCTGAAATATATACATATATTATGTACGTATACAAATTTAAATGTAGCTATCATACAACAGGGTGACATTATTTCCATCATACAAGATAAACTAACAATGAAAAAGATGAATGTCTGGCATGGATTACTTCTTTTGAAATTCTTAGACAGTGATGTCCATACACATCTTAAACATCATAGGCTATTTCCAATCCTCTTGGACCGTCTCAGATCTTAATAGTAAAGCCATATTGTTGAAGATAGCATGTGCTTGACTCATAGAACGTGGAGGTATAAAGTTGGTCCTGATCTCCACGTCATTCCTTCATTCTTGTTGGTTAGCTTTCTTAGTCCTGAAAGGTGCTATGCATACTCACAGGAGGAAAGATAATCATAAACTTACCCAGGGGTGAACTCTGCAAACTACAATAATGACTAGTTTGGCAAGAGATAGTAATTGGAGAAATAGTGGCAAAAATTCATGGTAGTAACCAATCACTTTCTGATTGGATATAAGTCTGATTTTCAAGATGAAACCCACACATGAAACACAGTTATCAAATCCAAGAGCCTATCTCTAGATAGGCCATAATGTTTAGTGGTGAACCTACTACTGTTACTTTGCTAAATGGACATAGTATTAAACAAAGTCCTAATGAATTATTTTTATTTGCCATAAATTAATTCAATTGTTAATCCATACCAGAAAAGCTCCTTTTTGCAGTAGATGGTGATTAATACAAACCCCCTCAAATTGTCAATGTATAGAGAATAAGAGACTGTAGAGTACTCAGATATAAATGGCACATCAAATGACACTCCTCCTTCCAAGGCTCAGGTATCATCTCAGATGAGGAAGCAGAAATATTACAAGAGTCAGAAATGGTAGATGACAATGAAATACTGTTTTCCAGACATAACAGGTCAGTTGCTCATATGAACTTCCAGCACATATGACAGCATGCACAAGACTTGTACAAGCTCAAGTGAGATAACAATTCAATGTGGTGTTATGGTTGTTGGACACATTTTCCTACTGCTAGCTGAGGAACTTGGTAATCAATAGCTGCAGGAAAGGAAAGACTTTTTTTTTTAAAGAACATGGTGATAATTATGTGAACCACAGTAGAATAGATCACCACATACCCCAAAGTATATATAGGCCACATAAATTGGACTTGATACCAAAAAAAAAAAAAAAAAAAAGATGATGTAAAGTTGAGTGGGTATGGATGGGGTGGATATGGGAGGAGTTCAGGGATGAATATAATCAAAATACAATGTATGAAACTCTCAAAGGATATATTAAATATTAAAATAAACAAATATGAACATGTAAATGAAGAATTTAATACACCAAGCATTTATTGACTCAATACTTGAAGAAATAGAATAGATGTGTGAAAGGGAAGTATTTTGTTGAGTAAAAGCAGGAATTCTATAAACATTTAGTGTTATAAAGCCCAAATGAATGCAGTAGAATCAATACAGTCATAATTTTTCTGGGGTTTGATAACAAAGCTATGCTTGGACCATAAAGAGAGTCACAAAGTCAGTTCTGTTGTACCTTGACATCAAATTTTAACACCTCCAGAAAACACCCACTTAGCAACCTCTGTTCTCTTTTTTCCTGCAAAAGGCTACTAGACCTTCATTAGAGAGTAGAAATAGGAGCTGGATCTTTCAGAAAATAATAACTTCAGAATTTGCATTAAAATGAAGGGATAGGAAGTCTACTTAAGGCACGTCCAGCAGTGGTAAACTGCATTCTATCTCCTACCCTTCATTTTCTGTTCCGCAAATCTATCTGCATTGTTGGAGTCTTGCCAATACCAGGGAAAACCAAGGAAGAACCACCCTCAAGGCCTTGCCTGCCTAGTCTCCTTAAATCACAGCCAACAGCAGTAAAATGCATTCTGTCACCTCTGTTCTGTTTTCTAGCACACAACACTGCCTGCTTACCTGGAGGCCTGCTAGAACCAGGCACAAGCAGGTAATACCCTACTCCAGGCCCTTTCCTGCCAACGTTCTTTAAAACACATCCAACAACCTTAAAATGCCACCACTCCATGGACTCCATTTTCTGGCCAACAACTCCATCTACTTTCCAGAAGGCCACACTGACACCAGGAACCCTAGGCTATACTGATATCTCAGAGACAAGGTTAGCACCCAAACACTATAGGCCATGCAGACCACGAAATCCCCAGGGGAGGCATCCTACTGGACTGGAAGTTTTTCTAGTCACAAGAACCCCAGGAAACTCAGTCTAGACAACAGAGAGGAAAGAAACCAAGGGAAAAAAATCCAAAAAGGTCAAATAACATATAAAGGTATACCTAGCAGAAATACATGCAACTTCTCAACAGATACACTAAAAGCCAGAAGGTCCTGGTAAATCTTACATTTTCTAAGAGACTACAGATGCAGCTCAGACTACTACAATAAACAAAACTTTGAATCATCATAGATGGAGAAAACAAGATATTCCATTAAAAATCCAAATTTACACAATATGCATCCACAAATATACTCCTATAGGAAGAAGATATTAGAAGGAAACCTCAAATCTAAGGAGTTGATACCCAACAAAGCAGGAAATAAATAATTTCACATCTGTAAAACCAAAAGAAGGGACACACACACACACACACACACACTACCAACACTAAAATAAGAGGAATTAACAATTGTTGACCATTAATATCTTTCAACATCAATAGACTCAATTCCCCAATAAAAGGACACAGGCTATGAAAATGGATGAGAAAACACGATCCATCATTGTGATGCATACAGAAAACACTCCTCTACATCAAAGATGGCCATCACCTTAGAATAAAGGTCTGGAAAACTGATTTCCAAGCAAATGGACCCAAGAAGAAAGCTGGAATAACTTTTCTAATAGTCTAACCAAAATTAATCAACGCCTTGGAGAAGAACTTGTCATACTCATCAACATAAAAATCTACCAAGATGACTTCTGTATTCTGAATATCTAAGACCCAAACTCCATGGCACCTACATTCATAAAAGAAACATTACTAAAGCTTAAATCACACATTGGATTCCACACATTAATAGGGGAAGATGTCACCACTCTACTCTTACCAGCTCCAGAAAGACAAAGATGGTATGTACTGAGTTAAAAATGGATATTAGTCATAAAGTACAGTATACCATTCTACAAACCTCAGAACCATAGAAGTTAAAGAACAAGGAGGGCCTAAGGTGGGATGCTTGAATCTCACTTAGAAGGGGAAATAGTAAATAGAGCAGACATTGTTGGTGGATGGACAGATGGGATCGATTTGGAGAGGGCAAAGGAATGGGAACAGGAGAGATGAGATAGGTGGAGGACAGAGGGAGAGAGTACAAGTAGACACAATTGGATTTCAGACAAACAAACAAACAAACAAACACACACACAAACAAAAACATCAAAAGGCATATCCAAAATCTCAGCAATATTCAAAAGCTGAAAAAATTAGCTTAGCTCTTTGCAACCAACAAAAGTGGCAAGCATGCAAAGCATGTCTGCAATGCTGTAACTACAACAAATGAAATTCTCTGGGTGGCTGTTACATAACTTACCTAGACATACCTTGAAATGGTGCAGTGGAAATTGCATAAACAACAACAACAACACTGAAAAAGGCTGCATGAGCATCAGCTATTGTATTACAGCTTTATTTACCTCACTAATTTATTCTCCCTGGCCCTGACCTGGATGTTAGCAGCCAATAATAGCACTTCTTAAAAGGTACCCACTTATATATTTCTTACCTTTCAATTTTTACTCCAATCTTTCCATGAGCAGATGTATTGGTCACAAATTACTTGCATTGTATTGTATCAACAATAACTTTTAAAGAGGAAAAAAAAAAGCTCATGGGAACTCTAATCCTTCCATTATAGAAATAATTAAGCTCTTTTATTTGTAATAAGGAAATCTTTAGGGAGTGTGGGAAAACTATCAAATGGCAGTTAAGAAAATGAAGAAGAAGAAGCAGGGAGAAAAGAATATAAGCTATAAACACACCCTGGGCATTAAAATTGTAGGAGGTCTGTGTAGAGAAGGATGCAAAGGAATGCTGAAAGCTCAACATGCGCATGAGCTCTGCTGCATTCTTTGTTGAGGTTATTTAAAATCTCCCAGACACATAGATATGCAAGCACAAAAGTGAAGTAAATACAGGAAGACAACGTGAATTCTGGAACTTGTTTATGGATCTTTTTCAAACCTGTGCTCCCTACAGTTAAAAAACAACAACAACAACAACAAAAAACTTACAAACAAACAAACAACAACAACAACAACAAAAAGGACATGCCTGGCAGAGGATTGTGGGTTTTTTTTTAAATTTTTCGTACTGCAGGACTATCTGTTTCTTCTTCAAACGTAATAATTAAGAGGGCCATTTTGTGAGAAGCTTGGCAAATTAGAATCTTTGTCAAGAATTAAATCTGCTTGTCCCACTATGAAAACCTGCAGTGGCAGCAGGACCAGATGAAGACCTCAGAATTATTGTGTTTTGCATTTCAGAATGAATTCTTGTGCTTTAAAATAATCCATATATGCATCTTAAAATGAAAACAAGTTTTCCATAGTTACTGATTACTGAAAGTACAGGGTAGGTTTGTTATAGTTACTTCTAGTCACTGCTTCTGATGGGCTATGGCCTCAGGCACCCAGCATAGCTGTTGTATAAATCATTACTGTAAGTTTTCAGAAAACTTGTTTATTTTTCTCCCCCAAATTCCATGATTGTTTTGAAATTATAGCTTAGAGATCCTTCTCAAAAAATAAAGATGACTATCCAATGAAATGCTTATTATCAGTCATGTATGTGAAAATTCATTTGTTGATTTACTCATTCAGTGAATTTAGTGCCTATTATGTAATATGCATTTTATCAGGCAGTATGAAAGTAGAGGTTAACAGACATATTTCCATTATTGTAAAGTAATTTTCAGAGCCCTTGAAAGTGATTATCTTGAGGGCCACAACCTTTATCAAACTACAGAAAATAGAAATTCCATTTGTAAAGAAGAAATTTGTAAAAGGTGATGTTGGAGGATATTTGATCACACTGTGAACCCCAAGATTGTGTTATTTACCATGAATAAACAAACAAACAAACAAACAAACAAACAAATAAATAAATAAATAAATAACTCTGTTTCTAGCTGTGGTGTGGCTCATCCCTAAACACACACCTTTAATCCCTCTGGCTGGCTGAAATATAGACCCACCCTTAGGCATACCTTTAATCTTGAACAAGGAAGTAAATTTAGTTTGTAGAAGGAAACACCCATGTTTAAAAGTGATGTCTAATTAAATAGCAGAGAAACTGACAAACAAGAGAAAGGTTTGACAAAATAGGATATATCTAACTATCACTAGAAGTGAAAAGAAAAGGAATCTACTTAAGAGAGATCAGTGCAGGAAAGAGGCAGTTTTACTAAGTGAGTTGCACAGAAACGGGTTCTATAGAATCCAAAATAAATTCCAAGACCCCCCCTCAAAGGGACTTTCCAAACTATATAGTTTTAGTGGTCAAAATGACCAGACCAAGTCTACAGCTGCCAAAGCAAGAATAGCTGTCCTCAGAAAAATAACTATAACAAAAATAACAGTTCTCAGAAGAATTCTCCTGCTCTGCCTCACACTAAATTCTGAGAAAAACCATAAGGGCAGACAGAGTGAGGGACTAGGCCAAAGGTAGTCACCCTATGTAAACCAACCAATGCCTGAAAGGATTACTTGCTACACCAATTTGAATAAGCCTGCTAGCCCTGTTGCCTAAATCTGCCCCTTACAGAGTATAAAAAGTGTGTTCTTTGTTTGTTTGGGGTCTCTCCTCTTCCCTGCATGCTGAGCAGGGTCCCAATGCATTGGATCAATAAACAAACAAACAAACAAACAAACAAAAACCATCATCCATGTTTTAATGTGACTTTTAAATAAACAGTTGAGTTCAGTTCAGTGCAGTTCAGTGCAGTTCAGTTCATGGAATTCAGAGGGAGTTCTTCCAAGCAGGGCAATTCAGTAAGAAGCTAAGAAGCTTCAAGGGAAGCCAGATTGAAGCAGTCAGCTGGGAGAGGGTTTTAAGCCAAAACAGCTAAGTTGAACCAGTTTAGAAAGAGCTAGAAAGGGTGAGTTTAAGTAGCAGTGAGTCTCTAAGGTGACAATTACATTGGGTGAATAAAAATTACTTTTACAAGAAGTTCTTGAGGAAAACTTACAGGCTTTAATGTAAATAGATGAGTTAATCTTGTTTAATCTTGGCTTCTTCATCTTGGAACTGGGAGCAGTTGATAGTACATGGCTCATAGGCTGCTGTGATAAATTAATGGGAAAATATATCTTGTCAAGGTCAGGAACATTGTTTACTGGTGGATAAGGAAATGCAAAATAAATGCAGCTATTATTTTGGCAGTTGTAAAAACCATCTTCAAACCTCTAGGAAGAGATGAAACCAGAATGACATTCTTGATTCTTATACCTTTCGTCCTACAATTTCATAATATTAATATCATGGTAAATCTTTGTTATGATATTCATGGAGGTAATAAAAATCATTCATGCTATCTGTGATGATTTTTACAGGATTGTTCAATTGTCTATATCTTGTCAATTTGTAAATGAATTGAAGTCATGTCACAAAATAAAACTATAATTCCATAATGGAGTGCTTAAGTAACACTTACTTTTTGATTCGACAATAAGTTATTCTAATTAATAAAACATTAAGTTATCTAAGAATATGTTTGAATATTCAGTATCCATAGCTAACTTCTAAGGACAGTACCTTAGAAAATTACCCACTGGCTCTGATTTTTTTTTTACTCCACCCTCCCTTTTCTCCTCCCATTTCCTTGTGACATAATACAATACAAAATACTGAATTGAATAGAATCTGAGTCTCTTGCACAATGACATTTCACTTAAAATGATTACTAACACAGTATATGTCACAATATTTTATTATATTTTATATTATTGTGTACTGTTCAAAAGACAGTTACAATTTAAAACATGAACAAATAAAATGTTCCATACCCATACAATTTAATAATATTTTATTGTAGAGAGGAGCAGAATATTAATACTACAACATATTTTGAAAGTATTATACTAAATGAAAGAAGTCAGTCACAGAACACTACACATTACATAATTCCACTTACACTAAAAGCTAATGATATGGAAGTTTTATTTTTATAAAGTTTATTATAAAACAACTTTACAACAAAGCAAAAATATAACACACACCAAAATTAACAAGAAACCAAGTATACACAACTTCAGAAATGTATATAAACAGTTAGAAATGGCATGGAAACAGAAGCTGTGAATTTTTTAAAGTTTGAGTATCCAGTGTATTTTATTCATGTAGCCACCATCAAAGCCAAAAAATCCATGACTGATTTAGAACTAGAAAAACAATTATCTCTATAGCCTCTTTCATAATTTATGTCCACTACATACATTCAGTTACTAACATGGTATAGTATAGCATGAAGTTAAAGTTTGTAAAACTTAGAACACTACTTGTTTAGAGTTGGGTGGGTATAGGGATGAGAAAGAATTTTACAAGGTCATAGTATCAAGGTTTCTTTTGTGATTCATGTACTAATGTTAAATTGTGACAATATGCAGGGCAGTGGTGGCCCACACCTTTAGCCCAAGCACTTGGGAGGCAGAGGCAGACAGATTTCTGAATTCGACACCAGCCTGGTCTTCAGAGTGAGTTCCAGGACAGCCAGGGCTACACAGAAAAACCCTGTCTCAAACATCAAAAAAAAAAAAAAAAAAAAAAAAGTAACCATATTCATATAACTATGAAGGTACTGAAACATTGAGTTATATTCTTTAAAGGAGTGTATTACATGGTATGTAAACTGCATCTTAAGAAAGATCCTAAAGTTACAGGTTACACTTTAATCCATAAACTAGTGTCACATAATGCTGCATATCAAGCCACTCCAAAGTCTATAATTCCAAACAGGATTTGTTTCTTGATACTGTGTGGACAGTATACTGGGGCAATACTTTTTTTTTGTAAGTTTTAGGTCAAGTTTAATTTTGTGTCCCATTTCAGGCAATAAACAAGCTGATGCTACCTAGAATATGGATTTCTCTCTAAAGAAGTTCAAATTTCCCAGGAGGCCAAAAAAAGCATAATGTGTCTTAAGTGTCACCCCAGAACCAATAACTATCATTTCCAGTCACATTTTGTTACTCAGTGAAAGTAGCTTTAATGGAATGCTTGACATTAATGAAATGAAAAAAAAAATCTTTTATAAATGTAAGAAAATGAGAATGAACATTTGTTGAATATTAATCAAATCTAACAAATCCCATTATTTAATAAGATATTAGCAATGAAACCGACTGTAGTAATTACATTACAGACACATACATAGATGATAGATAGATAGATAGATAGATAGATAGATAGATAGATAGATAGATAGATAGATAGATAATAGAGAGATAGAGACACAGAGAGATAGAAACATTGCTTGTTTGCCTGACTTCCTGAAAGAAAAAGAAGTAAAATCTGGTTAAAACAAAACAGTAATGAGGACATTAAATTCGCTGTCCATTGCTTCTGTAGAAAAGAGACTAACTTGCCAAAACAAACAAACAAACAAACAAACAACAACAACAACAACAAAAAACCTCTCCAGAAAATGTCCTCTCATCATTGCAGTATTGTGCAGTTTAACTAGGGTTCAGCATCAGCTACAGCAGCAAAATGGAACCAATCTGCCTAGGCCTGGCAGTGCTGCAGGTGGTCCTGCATGTTGGAAATTAGCAGAGATCTCCAAAGTGGTGGGGCCCTAGGGCCTAACAGAGGGGCAGGTGGCATGTAGGGGCTGGCTCATCAGAAAGCCAAACAGGATATTGTTATGATTTATAAAACAAACTCTGTGGCACTATAAATGTACTTGCCTCATGATTTTGATGTCATTTCCTGAGGTCGGAAAAAGCCAAAACTTTGAACTTCCCAAACTAAGTGGTTTATCAAAACTTGATCCCTATTTCCACTTCTGAATTAATACTTAAAACTAATCACAGAGACTGCCATATTATCATTGAAAAATAGTGCCTATCTGGAACCAGAGGGTTAAGTTATTCTGGTCAGTTTGGACATGACACTCCCATGAATAGTGTCAAGCAAGGAAGCTGTACCTCTTCAATCCCAGTCCTCCTTCACTTAACTCTAATTTACGAAGAGAGCAAACACAGCCTGATTGCCAACAGCCCAGGCATTATGCAAAAGGAGCCCTAAACTAGCCAAGTTCAGAAGCTTAAAAGGGGGGGGGGGTCTTTAGCTCTGTGACATTATAGATTTTGAATTGTTAGCTGTCCAAAGGCTAAGTGGTGATATGTTGTCCAATCCAACAGTTGGATGCCTTACAAAATAAGGAACTGTCCTTTATGCTCCAGTACCGTGGAAGAAATGCATTTCTCTTCGCTACTGCTGAGGCCCAAGAGGATGCTTGTCTACATGTAATTATACCCAATTGGGCACAGTCATTGGCTGCATTTGGAAGAGACCCTGCTCCGTTTTTTACTAGCTCTTCAATGACTCCTGAACCATGAAGGAAGTGGTCATGTCAGGTCAGGGCTTATTATGGAAACAGGGATTTTGAAGGGATTGACATTGTAGCTGGCAGCAAGGTGGCTGACTTGTTAAGGAAGCCTGCTCCCACAGAAGTCTGAATGTCTGGACAGCAGAGAACATATTGGAGTGATTTCTTTACATTTTTCAGAGGGAAGGAGAACACCAAGAAAGAATTTCTTGGCTTTGCTGGGGACTTTCCTTTGATATTCCCTGCGAGCTTTTCATGCATACTACTCTAGTATTTCTAGGGATATCATGAGAAAAAGATCATGGATTTTAATCAAATACTGCTAAGCAGTATTCCTTTCCTAGGCTGAATGTTTATATAATTCACTGTAGACTTAGGCAACATAGACTGCTAATGTTTTATACTGGCAGACTAAGTCCAGGCATAAAGGTAAGGTCTATGGCATCATCTTGCTCCTAGCAGGAAGCATTATTATATACCAAGGCACCATGAAAAAGTAACAGGAAACAGTAGAGGTTTTCTTCATATATAAAATTGAAAGGGATTAGAGTAAGTACATTGTGATAATGGATGAGCATGTAAGATGTAAAGAAAACAATCATACACTCATGTTATCAATTTATATACCTCTAATAGATTGAAAACAATATTCATAGAGGAGTTTAAATTCTAAAATGCATTCCCAAAAGGCAAGTGTTAGATGTTTTAAACCAGAAATAGGAAACATTTTTTTTTAAAAAGAACAAAACATATGTAAAACTTTCAGTCTGTGAAAAGAAATAAGAAAGCATGCCAAATCTTGGGAGAAAATATTTGCAACTGATATACATAATAAAGAATGATGACCTAAAATATACAAACTCTCATAACTCAACAAAAAGTAAATTCAAAATCCAATTAAAACGGATGCAAATTGTCAACAGACATTTCACTATACAGGAGCAATGGGTAGCAGGGAAATTTTGGTGAACATTGATTTCCTAAAGGCAGACTAATTAAAATTGCCATTACAAACCGATGAGTTCATGTAAGTAAGTTCCAAGGAGAACATAAGATGATAGGGATGTACATTCCCTACTGTTGGGGATACACTTTGGTATAGCACCTTTGCAAGATAATTGAACAATTTCTTTCAAAACTACACATTTTTACTCTCTAATCCATAAGTCACATTCCTTCATTTGTACTCATAGGAATTGATAATGTATAGCCACTATAAACCTGCATATGGCAGTTTATAGTGTTTTTTTCCATAATTGTCAAACCTTGGAAGAAATTTTGATGCTTTCTCTGTTCAGTAGATGGATGGCCATATAAATTGATGCATTCATACAATGTAAAATTAGCCAGATGGAAACAGAAATGATCCAGTAACACCTCCATGAGGAAAACATGGAGAAAATATAAATACACATCCCTAAGTGAACGCAGCCAATCTGAAAAAGTTCCATACTCTATAATTCTTACTTCACAGCATCCTGTGAAAGACAAAACTTAGGAGACACTATAAATATTAATGGTTTCAAGGGAATACAGATGGTAGATAAGTGTAACACAGAGCATTTTAGAGCTTTTTTATGGTTTTTATAAGATTAGACACATCTACACATTTGTCCAAATCAATAGAATGAACAACAGTAGTAACAAACTATAATGATCCATGACACTATTCCTGGGGAGATGTGAACAAATGTTTATGTGGCCCATATAGGGAAGCAACTACAAGTCGAAGCTTTCTGAGATGCTAACAGGAAACCTCTACAACAACCATCCTTGTGGGATCTCACTGTGTCTCATCTACCAACCAGATTCCTCCAATCTTCCTTCTTTCCTCTCTTCTATCATCACTCTCCTCTCCTCTCTGCTTTCTCTGATCTCCCTTTTACCTTCTATATTATAAATGGTTTCTGGTAAATACTGCTGGTTGAGGAAATTTTTTTTTTTTTGCTTCATCAATTCAACATGTTTAGAGGAAACAATTAAACTATAAATTAGTCTCCATCATTATGTTTGATTATATATGGGGATGGGGGCAAGTACCACATGAAATTAATTTGGGGATGATATTGGAGCTCAGTTTTTTATTCACACCTATTGAACATGTATGTGTTGATTCTGCAAATTTAAATGTATCCTGGCTGTCATGGATATTGTTGGTTCTCAACTTCTTTATATCTGGAATGAACTACAGTCTAAATATAGAGGGAACACCTGTGGTCTGGATCTTTAGACAGGAAGACAGTATACTTTTGGTGGGGATTATGAGGCTGGAAGACACAGGCTTTTGATACAGATCTTGAAAGTTGATAATTCCTTTATTCTGAGCCACATATTCTACTGGAAGCCCATATAAGGACAGAGGAAGAAGGAAGGTTTGGTTTTTGCCGACTTGCACTTGCCTTGTTAGCAAGTCCATTCCTTCACTGGCATTGGAGCCATTCCAGCATATACAGAAGACCAGCTGAGATACCTAGCCTTGTGGTGCTGAGCAACTACTTGATTCTTGGACTTTCTTTTCACAGCTAGGCATCAGTTTGGATGTCTGTTTTCTTGGTTTGTACAGTGTAATGACAGATCTAAAGCATGGATACCACTAAAGTCCAGCTTGGTGAACCAATGAGTTTATTTGGTCTAATTAATAGAGGTATACATATTTCAAATACAGCTTCGTCACCAAAGTCCATCACAGCTTGGGTGAAGGCTTAAGAAAGATGGAAATCTAGAACACAATGCACTTCCTTTAAGCAGGTCAACAGGTTAAAGAGTGTCGTTTTTAGGTAGCTCAGTTCATCTGAGATTTTTCCAAACATCTCTGCTGGCTTCTGCCTCTTCAAGGTAACATGGCTTGTTTGAGAGTATCTCTCAGAAACCATTAAGGCTTGTATAACTTTGGGGATAAGGGCACCTAGTGCATTTGGTCTGTTTCAAGGACGTCTTAAAGCCCTTGAGTTGTTTACACTCTGAACTTTTGAGATCATCCCTAAATGATAAAATGTTTCCCTTCCCTTTAGGACAGTGGTTCTCAATCTGGGGAACATTTTGAGATCACCCAAGACACCAGAAAATAGATATTTACATTATTATTCATAACAGTAGCAAAATTACAATTATGAAGTAGAAACAAAAAACAATCTTATGGTTGCGTGTCACCTCAACATAAGGAATTGTATTAAAGGGTCATAACCTTTGAAAGGTTGAGAACTAATGCTTTAGAATGTGCAAAGTCTAATGAGTTTGCCTCTAAGATAGTTTTTTTTTTTTTAAATCTTGGACTAAGTTGATACATAACAAATGTAGATCATGACTTTTATATAATAATGATGTTCTAATGTAGATTGTATCAAATGTACCACTGAAATGGGACACACAGAGAGTGTGGGAATTTGTACACACTAGGGAACATAAATGTAGAACTCTGTACTTTCCACCATTTTTAAATCTAAAACTTCTGTAGAAATTCTAGAACTAAACTGTATTGATTACCAATAAATAAACCCGGACTAAAATGTATTGATTAGAAATAAATGAACTCTGAGTGTACATATAATATATAAGATAATTTATTAAATTATGACCATTAACGTTGCCCAAATATTAGCATGTGCTGCTGTGTTCCTTCTCAACCTCATTGTTCCTATATCTCTATAATTTTACCCAACTCTTATGTGGATCCTGATGATCCTATGTTTGTTCTGCTCTTATCTTTAACACACTAGATATAATATATTGCATATACTGTTTTCTACCTATTTTAAACATTTGATTTCTTCCCTTCTTATTTTACTGTTACATACATTGTTCCACCTATTTCCTGTGAATGCTGATAGATTTTTCTTGTTTTTTTTTTCTTTCTTTTTTCTTGGAATTTTAAAATTTATTTTTCCATATTTTATTAGATATTTTCTTCACTTACATTTTAAATGCCATCATTAATGTCCCCTAGACCTTCTCCCTGCCCTGCTCCCCTACACACCCACTCCCACTTCTTGATCCTGGTGTTCCCTTGTACTGGGGCATACAAAGTTTGCAATACCAAGGGGCCTCTCTTCCCAATGATGGCCGACTAGGCCATCTTCTGCTACACATGCAGCTAGAGACATGAGCTCTGGGGGTACTGGTTAGTTCATATTGCTGTTCCACCTATTGGTTGCAGACCCCTTCAGCTTCTTGGGTACTTTCTCTACCTCCTCCATTGGGGGCCCTGTGTTCCATCCAATAGGTGACTGTGGGCATCCAATTCTGTATTTGCCAGGCACTGCATAGCCTCACAAGAGACAGCTATATCATGGTCCTTTCAGCAAACTCTTGCTGGCATATGCAATAGTGTCTGCATTTGGTGGCTGATTATGGGATGGATCCCCAGGTGGAACAGTCTCTGGATGGTCCATCCTTTCATCTCAGCTCCAAACTTTGTCTCTGTAACTCCTTCCATGGGTATTTTGTTTGCTATTCTAAGGAGGAATGAAGTATCCATGCGTTGATCTTCCTTCTTCTTGATTTTCTTGTGTTTTGCAAATTGTATCTTGGGTATTCTAAGTTTCTGGGCTAATACATATCCACTTATCAGTGAGTGTATATCAAGTGAGTTCTTTTGTGATTGGGTTACCTCACTCAGGATGATATCCCCCAGATACATCCATTTGCCTAAGAATGATAAGGGATTTTTCTAAGGAGGGTTTGTGATCCTATTATAAATCTTTAATTGTTTTATCAAAGTGTGTATTGGTCTTTTGTGTTCTACAAAATTAACTTTTTGTTGTTGTTGTTGTTTTATCAGATTGTTACTGCTTTTTTTTTTAAACCAGTTTGTGGCTTTTTATTTCACTGTAGTTATATTCATTTTGTGTATGTGTGATACTGGGAATTTGAATGCAGCCATACTAGATCATTGTAGGCATACATTTCACCATAGAGTTATATCCCTGCTCATCGTTTTTAAATTTTTATAATAGCAATTTTCTATTAATTTTAGCAATAATACCCAATCTATTTGTTTCTCCTTGTTCTTTTTCATGTTTGCTATGTTACTTGTGAAAGGGTTTAGTGACAAGAAGATTAAAAACACAGGTCTATATTGTTCTCTTAAGCAGTCTGGAGATTCTTGCTGACCCAAACTGGGATTTGTGGTTTTGACAGCAACAACAACAACAACAACAACAACAACAACCAAAATCTTCAAGACTGACCACCATCACCATGAAACAGGGTTGAGAGTCTATTAAAAGTATTTTGTTATAAACTTTAAAAACATAGTTATGAGAAAGGTACTCAGAAAGACATACCCAAGTATAGATGTAGGCTTCTGAAGGACAAGTCACAATTAAGGGTCTTAGGCTTGCATATATACTATTTTGGTAGATCTCACATTAGATATGCAAAGGTCTACTCTTCTTTTTGAAAATTGATGTCTTAAACTTAGGGTGCTTCTGGAAATGCCTTAGATTGAATGATGAGCTGAAAAAATAAGATTTAGGAGCTACTAGGCTGTATGGAGTACATGTCCTTTCCCTGTAAATGGGCTTCTGATGAAAGTCCTAGAATATTGTGAGTTTATACCTGTGAAGGGAGAAAGGCATTAAGTAGTTGTTAACTGTACTAGAATTTTCCATTCTCATCAGGCAACAGGCTTTACCCAGATTCAAGCATGAAGGTGTCCTTTACCTTCTCAGGTCCCCCTAACTTGTCTTATCTTTCTATCCTTCCTCATGTTTTTGTATAAATACCAGACATTCATCCTTTTAAGTTATTTTACATAAGAAATTTTCTTTTTATGTTTGGTTTTAATCAACTTGAAATTGATTCTGTCCATGATATATTTAATATTTTCATGCATTCTTAATTGTTTAAGCATACTTTGTTAAATATTCAATAATCATTAATCTCTATGATCAACCTTTTCATATATCTAGCCAAGATCCAGGTCTTTTTGTTGTTAATGTTTGTTATTTAGCAGAACTACTTATATTTCCTTAAATGCTATATTATTTTACTGATTAATAATTGACTATGATTTTCATATCTGCTAGTGCCTGACTACTTGTTTTTGCCATCAGTATTTGATTTGGATTATGTAGAACATAAATCTTAGATTCAAATCTTCAAATGTGCTGTTTCTTACATATTTGTAACTTGAGGTTTAAAAACATCAAATCTAAAAGTTTATTTAGGAAGAAATGGCACATTAAAGATTTCCACTCATACACATTTGTTAGATTTCAGCATCTTTCACCTTTTAATTTAATTTAATTTGATGAAAAATGTGATATACAAGATATCTCATAAAAAATTTTCATCTTTTTGTCTTAATATATGGGCCATTTTTTTGTAACTATCTTCATGATTAAAGCATAATCTAGCCGGGCATGGTGGCGCATGCATTTAATCCCAGCACTTGGGAGGCAGAGGCAGGTGGATTTCTGAGTTCGAGGCCAGCCTGGTCTACAGAGTGAGTTCCAGGACAGCCAGGGCTATAAAGAGAAACCCTGTCTCGAAAAACCAAAAAAAAAAAAAAAAAAAAATGTATATTTTGTAATTGCTAACATGGTTACATCAAGGTTTTTAATAATGCTTTTTAATATTTACATACTTACTGATATTTTTGCCAATTTTATATTTTCTTTGGATTAGCATTTACATAATGTGCTTTTCTCATTTATTAATCCTCATCTTTCTGTGGAATCAAGTCTCCCATATGCCTTTTTGAGTAACATACAACTACATCTTATTTTTTATTTAGTTCAAAGACTATTCTTTTAGTAGGATTATTTAATTTATTTAAATTTATAGTAACCACAGGTAGAGTTAAGGTTTATTTGTTCCACTTTAGGTATTGGTTTCTATTTGTCCTTCTTTTCATATTGATGCTTTATTATCCTTCTTTATTGCCTTATTTTGGATTGATTGGGGTATTAGGGGACTCATTTCATATTTTCCCAAATGTTATGTGCATATTTAACAAAGTCTAAAGTTAATCAACTTCTTCACATTCCTTCAAATACTGCAAGGGCATTTATCACACCACTCTCGACGAAAGGATCTGCTCTATTTAGAGATTTTTAGCTCTAGTTTGAGTTTGTTGTTTAACTATTACTCCAGTCAACGTTTGTTTAGGCATCTAGACAAATGAAGCTGTTTCCAGGTTCACCTTTTTTACTGACATTGCAAGACTTACTTCAGAGATGATTTGCCATGGGTCTGAAGCATATACTTTAAGATCTTCACTGACATGTATTGCTAGATAAGCTTACATTTTGCAAGCTGACTGTGCCATTTTTGGAAGTCTAATTTCTGCACAATGCTTTCTGTTTCACGTTTCCCTCAATCCTAACTCTTAAGTGCTTGCATCTCATGACTGATAATTCTAATATTTGAAGTCTGTATCAAGACACATTACTTTTGATAGCACATCTCCATAGGAAAACATGACTCTCTCATGTCTACAGCACAGTTCAGAAAATGTGTAAAAGTAGAAAGATGTCAGAAACATTTTATTTTATTTTTAATTCATTTTTACACTCCATAGTCCATTCCAGTCCCACCCATCCTCCCTCCCTCTGCTCCACATCCCACACCTCCTCCCCACCCGACCCCGTCTCCAGGTGGATGCCCTCAATCCCACCCCATCTGATCTCTAAACTCCTTGGGGCCTCCAGTATCTAGAGGGTTAAGTGCAGCATCTCTGAATGAACACAAACGTGGAAGTCCTCTACTGTATGAGTGTTGGGGGTGGGGTGGGGTGCTTCATATCAGCTGGAGTATACTGTCTATTTGGTGGTACAGATTAATTAAGAATGCTGGTCCTCCTACAGGGTCGTCCTTCTCAGCTTCTTTTAGCCTTCCCTAATTCAACAACAGAAGTCAGCTGCTTCCATCCATTGGTTGGATGCAGATATCTGCATTTGACTCTTTCCACTGCTTGTTGGGTCTTTCAGAGGGCAGTCACCACAGGTCCCTTTGTGTGAGTGCTCCATAGTCTCACTAATAGTGCCAGGCCTTGGGACCTCCCCTTGAGTTTGATTCCACTTTGGGCCTGTTGCTGGACCTTCTTTTACTCAGCCTCCTCTCAATTTCCATCTCTGTAATTCTTTCACATGGGAACAATTATGGGTCAGAGTTATGACTATGGGATGGCCCCCCTCTCCCTCACTGATGTCCTGTCTTCCTGCTGGAGGTAGGCTCTATAAGTTCCCTTTTCCTATTGTCAGGCATTTCATCTAAAGTCCCTCCCTTTGAGTCCTGGGAGTATCTTACCTCCCAGGTCTCTGGTGCATTCTGGGGTATCCTCCAAACCTCCTATTTCCTGAGGTTGCCTGTTTACATTCTTTCTGCTAGCCCTTAGAGCTTCAGCCCTTTTCCCTCACCCAATAACAGATCAGGTTCCCCATTCCCCCTACCCCCACCCCCACCCTCGTCCACTTTCTCTCCAAAGTCTGTCCCTCTCTCCCCATTTGTGATTGACAAAGAAGCCAAAAATATACAATGGAAAAAGAAAAGCATCTTCAATAAATGATGCAGGTCTAACTGGATTTCTGTATGTAGAAGAAAAATAGACCCATTTTTTGTCACCTTTTACAAAGCTCAAGTCCAACTGGATCAAGGACCTCAACAAAAAACTAGATACACTGAATCTAATAGAAGACAAAGAGGAAAAGAGCCATGAACTCATTGGCATAGGGGGAAATTTCATAAACAGAACTCCAGTGGTTAATGCTCTAAGATCAAGAATTGATGAATGGGACCTCATGAAACTGGAACACTTCTGTAAGGCAAAAGACAGTCAATAAGATGATCAGCAACCTACAGATTGGGAAAAAAATCCTTCACTAACCCCATATCAGACACAGGGCTAATATCCAAAATATATAAAAACTCAAGAAGTTAATCATCAAAAAACCCAAACAGCCGGGCGTGGTGGCGCACACCTTTAATCCCAGCACTCGGGAGGCAGGTGGATTTCTGAGTTCGAGGCCAGCCTGGTCTACAGAGTGAGTTCCAGGACAGCCAGGGCTATACAGAGAAACCCTGTCTCGAAAAAGCAATAATAATAATAATAAAAAAAAGCCAAACAACCCAATGAAAAAAATGGGGTATAGAACTAAACCAGGAATTCACAACTAAGCAATCTGGAATGGCTGAGAAGCACCTAAAGAAATGTTAGTGATCAGAGACATGCAAATCAAAACCACCCTGCGATTCCACCCTACACCAATCAGAATGGCTAAGATCAAAACCTCATCTGACAACACATGTTTCAGAGGATGTGGACAAAGAGAAACACTCTTGAATTGCTCATGGGATTGCAAATTGGTACAACCACTCTGGAAATCAATCTGAAGGTTCCTCAAAAAATTGGAAATAAATATACCTGAAAACCCAGCTATAGCACTCTTGGGAAGATACCCAAAAGTTGCCCTACCATGCCACAGGGGCACGTGCTCCACTATGTTCCTGCGGTGTTATTTGTGATATTCAGAAGCTCAAACAACCTAGATGTCCCATGACAGAAGAATGGATACAGAAAATGTGGTTCATTTACACAATGGAATACTACTCAGCTATTAAGAGTGAGGACATCTTGAGTTTTGCAGGTCAATGAATAGAACTAGAAAATATCATCCTGAGTGAGGTAACTCCAAAAGGACATGCATGGTATGTACTCACTAATAAGTGGATATTTGCAATAATAATAATAATAATAATAATAATAATAATAATAATAATAATAATTCAGAATACCCAGGATACAGTCCACAGAACTCAAAAAACAATCACAAGATATCAGAAACTTAACAGTACCAAAGACCTCTTTATTTAAAAGACACCATCAAGAGTAGAGAGGTTTGGGGCCAGAGAAATCAAGAAATGTGTCTCCTTTAAAATAAATTTAATTATATTTTGTATATGTTATATAAGTAGTTAGTGGTGGTTCTTCTAGTTGTTGTTATTGTTGGTGGTGGTTGTGTGTGTGTGTGTGTGCGTGTGTGTGTGTGTGTGTGTGTGTGTGTGTGTTTATGTGTCCTGTTATACAAGCAGAGATCAGAGGACAACTGTGGGAGTCAAATTTGTCCTTCTAACATGTAATTTCACTAGCCTTACTAAGGTGTCTTCATTTTGAGGTCTTTTTCAGAGGAAAGAAGTGCAAGGTGGTCCTACAAGAAGAACCAGACTTAGATAACATAGAGCCTATGCTATAGAATATCTGTGACTTAGACTAGTGGCAAGAATCACACAACCCCTAAATAAGGGAGTGAGGTTGATTAATATGTGAGTCAAGTCAAACAACCTTGAATTGTAGGCATTAGTTAGTGGAGGTTTTTTTGCCCTCTTTTCTTGCAGTGGCAGGGGTCTGGAATTTGCGTGAAACTTTTTCTTGTTAAGACCTGTTGAACTTAGGAGTTCTAACAGAAGTCTGGAGAAAAAGAATTATATCTAAAATCAATAGCTAATACTTAAACAATGCATAGTGTATATATGTTGATACTATGTTACATGCATCACAATAATTCATTTAATCCTTACAAAATCCATGACGTGGTTATTCCATTTTTAAATGTAGAAATGTAGTCTTAGAATACAAAATGTGCTAGCCCAAGATCACACAAACAAAAAGTGAGGAATATAGTATCCAAACACATTGAAGTCAGTTCTCCAAAACATTATTATATATGATACTAAACTAAATGTGTTAGGAAATGAAGGTACATTGATTATGTGCAGGAGTTTAATGGAAACAATGGGATAGCAAGTTCAGTTTTCTTTGATTGACTATGGGGGTCGAAGTATTTAAATCCTCTTGGTGTTCAATAAATGTGTTGAATAAATTAAAGAGCAAAAGCATGCAGGTGCTATTATCCCCGGACATTTAGACATCAAACCAGATTACCTACTACTGTCAGGATGTTGATTTGATAATCCTATGCATTTGGGTAGATTCTAGGGTTCCCTGTTCTAAATGCTTTTATTTCAAATACTACAGTTTAATCATAATTTTTAGTTCATCTAAAACTCTTACTATGCCCAATCCCTAATGTGAATATGGGTATTTAATCAACAACAGTATATAGAATTATACTTCATGGTTATATGAAGATTGTATACGATCATGAGAATAGAGTCTATAAGATCAAATGCTGATGGTTTGGTAATATGGACACTAAAGATAGTAGAAGATTTTCATGAATCCTCCTTTTTATAGGCATGGGAAGCCATTTATTGCCTCAGACTTTGCCAGCAAGAAAGGAATCACCAGATGAACATCTCAACTTTCATCCTTCAGAAATATCCATCTAAACACAGACTTCTTTATAACTTCTCTTTGTTTTTTCAAGGTACTATGCTACTGTCAATAGAATATTCAGCAAGACACTGGACTTATTGGAGCTAATTAGAAACCTCCTGTGAAAACCATACGAATAATGACTTACATGTCTTTATTTCTCAAATAACAAATAGGCACTTCTTTCCTTGATTAGGACCTGTATTCTTTCTGACAATGTCTGCAGAGTATGGTTTCAGGAATAATCAAAATCAAATGGAAAAATGTAAAAGTTGAATAGAAATCTAAAGTCTTCAAAGGACTTTCACAGGGCTGCAGTCATAGTTCAGTTGTGAAGAGTACTTGCTGAGATTTCAAAAGATCCGGGTTCAGTTCCCAGCATTCCTGTCTGGCAGATCACAATCACCTGTGTCTCCAGCTCTAGAGAATCTGATGTCATCTTCTGTCATGCATAGACACTTGCAGACATGTTTACTCATTAGTGCCATACACACACAGGCACACCCACAGGCACACATGCATGCATACACAAATACTCACAAATGAAATTAAATATTTTAAATCACCTTTTACTTCATCCAATTTTCTCACCTATCCATCTAACTTGTGATAAGCAGGTAGACTAGTCATGTGTGGGATTCAGACATTGGATGGCAGCTCAGAAAATACTAGAATGGGTTGCTTTCTTGTGTTCTAGCATGTGGGCCACATTTTCCACTCTCTTCACATTGTATCTTTTGGAAGAGGAAAAACCTCAGTAAACTGAGTCATGTTTAGTTTAAATAAATGATCATTGAATGACATGGCTCTCCAGCCTGTGTCTAACCACACAGAAAACGTTGTGTGATTTACAGACTTTTGGACCAGCCTCATAGATTGATGTAGTGGGTTTAGAGTAGGTCCAGAGAGTTACCAAGTACTTGAGGTGATTTTAATGCAAATGTTTTAGGCTATGATTTGTGAAACATGAGGGAAAAAAGCTAGGATAAATGTAGCAGTTTTATGGTACATTTAGACAAAAATGTGGTCTATTGCCTAAAATACATATTTCTTAAAGGATACAAGGTAAGTATAGTAATAGGAAAGGCAAGGGAAGTAGTAGGTGGGGTTGGCAGGAAGAGAAGAAAATGTCAACAGCAAATGGACTGCTGAGAGACAGAGAAGGCAAAGCTCAAGTGTATCCTGTGTCCACTTGACTTTTTCTAAGTAACAGAAAGGCAATTAGAATCTGTGTTCTGTGCAGTTTGCAGTGTTCGCCTCAGGTTTCCAGGGCATTTGTATTGGAAAAAAAGAAGTCTGTTGATGTAACTCTGTATCTAGAATTGCCATTTGTTCCTTCTCTTCTACAGAAGGTGTTACTTTCTATTTTTTCCCCATCTCTGCTCTCTAAACTAGGTAACCATTTGGTTGTTTTAAGTTGTCACATTTGTTCTCATCCCAACATGTTAAATGGAACTTGAGCAAAAGCCACACATTTCTTTTGCTTTTTCTCAAATCTATACAACAGGAGTTAGAATTTTTTTCTCTTTATTTAAAAAAAAATCTTTATTTTATCTTCATTGTTGTTTTGCCAGCATGCATATCTCTGTGCGGTGTCAGATGTCATGGAACTAAAGCTACAGACAGGCATGAGCTGCCACACCATGGAAATTGGAAATTAAAAGTGGGTCCTCAGGAAGAGCAATATGTGCTCGTAAAGGTTGAGCTATCAATCTAGTCCCATTTTTCTCTTTCTGATTTTAAGGTTTTCATTACATTTCTCAAGTCACATTGTTGATTAGAACACAAGAGTCAGTGGCACTTTGGAGTCCTTGTCAACTGCTCATCTTATTCTGAACATCTAGACACAATGTAGGTAGAAATCCAAAATTACAGTATCATAACACCTAAGTTCACCTGTGAAGAAGTGCCAATTGTATATCCTTTTGTTTTCTTACTGTCTTCAAAGTAAAATGAACAATTTCTTCTCTGAAATAAGATGCTGTTTTCAGGCTCTGATAATATCATGGAAAGAATGCAACAAACACTTTGAAATTACACTCTAGAAAGAACAACTATTTGCTAGGCTAATGTAGATAAAATAAGATACAAATGCAAAGTAGCTGAGTTAATTTTTTTCTTTATGCAATAAACTTAAAGCTCCAAAAGGAATAAAAACATATGAGCTTGAGATCACAAAACACCCCAGGCTATAATGTATAAGAGTTCACTATCACTCTCCACTTAAAAACATGTATTTAGGCTAAGATCAAAAAATCAGGTGACAGCAGATGCTGGCGTGGATGTGGAGAAAGGGGAACACTCCTCCACTGCTGGTGGGAATGCAAGCTTGTTCAACCACTCTGGAAATCAGTCTGGCGGTACCTCAGAAAATTGGACATAGTACTACCGGAAGATCCAGCAATACCTCTACTTGGCATATATCCAGAAGAGTTTCCANGGACTCCCAAGGTAGGAGCTAGAGAAAGTACCCAAGGAGCGGAAGGGGTCTTCAACCCTCTAGGTGGAAGAATAACATGAACTAACTAGTTCCCCCTGCGCTCATGTCTCTAGCTGCATATATAGAAGAAGATGGCCTAGTTGGCCATCATTGGGAGGAGAGGCCCCTTGGTCATACAGACTCTATATTCCCCAGAACAGGGGAATGCCAGGGCCATTACGTGGGAGGGGGTGGGTAGGGGAGCAGGGCGGGGACGCGGGAGGGTAAGGGAAAATTTCTGGATAACATGTGAAATGTAAATGAAGAAAATATCTAATAAAGAGAGGAAAGAAAAAAAACATGTATTTATTTATTTTAAAGTACATATTTGTATTTTTTGTATGTGTTTGCTTAAATGTATGTCTGGGTATCATGTGTGTGTCTGGTGCTTGCCAAGGACATAAATGAGAGTCAGATACACTCAAACTGCATTTATAGAACCTTATGAGGAGCCATGTGGATGCTCAAACCTTAACTCTAGTCCTCTAAAAGAGAAGCAGTTACCCTTAACCACGGACATATCTCTCCAGCCCCACCTTTCATTTTTATATGATGTCTTTTATTCATACCTGTGACAAAACAATATTCTTTTTCATGAGGTTTGAAAGAAAAAAAAAATATTTCAAGTTTCCTATGAAAGGTACAAAGCTCACAACATATTATTTCTTTTTAATAAAGTACATAACATCATCTCAAATTAAGAAAAGAGTCTCAGAGGTTAAGCAACCCATCTAGAGTTGCATAGCTAGTAAATGGCACATTAAAACCTAGTGCACCAGGAATAGTGGAGCAGCTGGGGACAGGATCCTTCCAGTCTTGATCTGTGCCCCACAGCTAAGGCTGTCCCACAGGCCTCCACACCAAAATCCTGCCCAAGAAAGAGCTCATCTCCCTAGGAGTACTGATACACCTAAGATGACAGGCTCACAGACCCACAGGAGGGACAAGCTCTAGTCAGAGACAGCAAAACCAACTAAAACCAGAGGTAACCAGATGATGAGAGCTAAGTACAAGAACCTAAGCAACAGAGGATATTTGGCACCATCAGCACCCAGTTCTCCCACCACAGCAAGTCCTGGATACCCCAGCACACCAGAAAAAGTGGGATTTGAATTTTAATCACATCTCATAATGATGGTAGAGCATGATATAGCTGTCTCCTGAGAAGGTCTGCCAGTGCATGACTAATACAAAAGTGGATGCTCACAGTCATTCATTAGATGGAGCATAGGGTCCCCAATGAAGGAACTAGAGAAAGTACCCAAGGAGCTGAAAGGGTTTGCAGCCCCCTAGGAAGAACAACAATATGAACTAACGAGTAACACCAGAGCTTCCAGGGACTAAATCATCAATTAAAGAAAATACACATGGAGGGACTCATGGCTCTAGCCGCATATATGGCTGTGGATGGCCTAGATAGTGATCAATGGGAGGAGAGGCCCTTGGTCCTGTGAAGATTCTATGCTTCAGTACAGGGGAATGCCAAGGCCAGGAAGCAGGAGTGGGTGGGCTAGGGAGCAGGGGGAGGTGGAAGAGGATAGGGGATTTTCAGAGAGGAAACTAAGGAAAGGGATAATATTTGAAATGTAAATAAAGACAATGGCTAATAAAATATGCATATTTTGAAAGGGATCTTGGGTCTGAAAAAAAAAGACATAAATAACTCCCTTAGATAAATACAGGAAAGCCGGGCATGGTAGCGCACACCTTTAATCTCAGCAGTCAGGAGGCAGAGGCAGGTGGATTTCTGAGTTCAAGGCCAGCCTGGTCTACAAAGTGAGTTCCAGGACAGCCAGGGCTATACAGAGAAACCCCGTCTCAAAAAACCAAAATAAGTAAATACATACATACATACATACATACATACATACATACATACATACATGTAAACAAGTAGAATCCCTTAAAGAGGAAACACAAAAACCCCTTAAAGAATTACAGGAAAATACAACTAAACAGGTGAAACAATCCAGGATCTAAAAAGGGAAATAGAAACAATAAAGAAATCACGAAGTGAGATGACTCTGAAGGTAGAAGATGTAGGAAAGGGATCAGGAAGCATAGACACTCGCATCTATGCTTCCTGATCTCTTTCCTACATCTTCCAACATCACCAACAGAGCATCACCAACAGAATACAAGAAATGGAAGAGAGAATCTCAGGAGCACAAGATACCAGAGGAAACATTGACACAACAGTCAAAGAAATTGCAAAATGCAAAATGGTCTTAACCCAAAACATCCAGGAAATCTAGGACACAATGAGAAAGACCAAACCAAAGGATAATAGGTATAGAAGAGAAAGAAGATTCCCAACTCAAAGGACCAGTAAATATTTTCAACAAAATTGTAAAAGAAAACTTTCCTAATCTAATAAGAGAGATGCCCATGAACATAGAAGAAGCCTACAGAACTCCAAATGGACTGGACCAGAAAAGAAATTCCTCCAACTCAATTCTTCACTGAGTTAGAAAGGGCAATTTGCAAATTCATCTGGAATAACAAAAAAGCTAGGATAGCAAAACCTGTTCTCAACAATAAAAGAACCTCACGGGGACTCACCATGCCTGACCTCAAGCTGTACTACAGAGCAATTGTGATAAAAACTTCATGGTACTGGTACAGCAACAGACAGGTAGATCAATGGAATAGAATTGAAGAGCCAGAAATAAACCCACACACCTATGGTCATTTGATCTTTGACAAGGGAGCTAAAACCATGTAGTGGAAAAAAGACACCATTTTCAACAAATGGTGCTGGCACAACTACCAGTTATCATGTAGAAGATTGCAAATTGATCCATTCTTATCTCCTTGTACAAAACTCAAGTCTAACTGGATCAAAAAACTCCACATAAAACCAGAGACTCTGAAACTTATAGAGGAGAAAGTGGGGAAAAGCCTTGAAGATATGAGCACTGGGGAAAAAAATTCCTTAACAGAATAGCAATGGCTTGTGCTGTAAGATCGAGAATTGACAAGTGGGACCTCATAAAATTGCAAACTTTCTGAAAGGCAAAAGACACTACTGTCAATAAGACTTAAATAGCAACAAAAACAACAGAAAGCTCCCATACACATAGAAGCTGAACAATGCTCTACCCAATGATAACTTGGTTAAAGAAGAAATAAAGAAAGGAAATAAAAGTCATTTTAGAAATTAATGAAAATGAAAGCATAACATAACCAAACTTACAGGACACAATGAAAGCAGTGTTAAGAGGAAAACTCAGAGTTCTGAGTACGTACAAAAGAAACTGGAGAAAGCATACACTAGCAACTTGACAGCACACCTGAAAGCTCTAGAACAAAAAGAAGCAAATATACCCAAGAGGAGTAGATGGCAGGAAATAATCAAACTCTGGACTGAAATTAACCAAGTAGAAACAAAAAGAACTATACAAAGAATCAACAAAACCAGGAGCTGATTCTTTGAGAAAATCAACAAGATAGATAAACCCTTAGCAAGACTAACTAGAGACATAGACAGTATCCAAATTAAGAAAATTCAAAATGAAAACTGAGATAAAACAACAGAAACTGAGGAAATTAAAAAAAAATCATCAGATCCTACTTCAAAAGACTATACTCAACACAACTGCAAAATCTGAATGAAATGGACAAATTTCTAAACAGATACCAAATACCAAAGATAAATCAGGATCAGATAAAACATTTAAACAATCTCATAACCCCTAAAGAAATAGAAGTAGTCATTAAAAGTCTCCTATCCAAAAGAGAGATGGGTTTAGTGCAGAATTCTATCAGACCTTCAAAGAAGACCTAATACCAATACTTGTCAGACTATTCCAAAAGATAGAAACAAAAGAAACACTATCATATTCATTTTATGAAGCCACAATTATGCTTATACCTGAATCACACAAAGACACAACAAAGAAAGAGAACTTTAGACCAATTTTACTTATGAATATTGATGAAAAAATACTCAATAAAATGCTTGCAAACTGAATACAAAAACACATCCAAATGATTATCTATCATGATCAATTAGGCTTCATCCCAGGGATGCAGGGATGGTTCAATATAGGGAAATCCATCAACATAATCTACTATATAAACAAACCCAAAGAAAAAACACATGATCATTTCATTAGATGCTAAAAAAACATTTGACAAAATTCAACATCCCTTTATGATAAAACTGTTGGAAAGATCAAGACTTCAAGGACCTTATAAAAACCTAGAAAAAGCACTATACAGCAAACCAGTAGCTAACATCAAACTAATTGGAGAAAAACTTGAAGCAATTCTGCTAAAATCAGGGACTAGGCGAGTCTGCCCACTCTCTCCCTACCTATTCAATAGAGTACTTGAAGTTCTACTGAGATCAATTAGACAACAAAGGGAGTTAAAAGGGATACAAATTGGAAAGGAGGAAGTCAAAATATCATTATTTGAAGATGATATGATAGTATACTTACCTAACCACCAAAATTCCACAAGAGAACTCCTAAACCTGATAAACAACTTCAGCAAAGTGGCTGAATATAAAGTTAACTCAAACAAATTGGTAGCCTTCCTCTACTCAACGGATAAAATGGCTGACAAAGAAATTAGGGAAACAAAAACCTTCTCAATAGTTACAAATAATACAAAATAACTTTCTGTGACTCTAACCAAGCAATTGAAAGTTCTGTATGACAAGAAAGTCAAATCTCTGAAGAAAGAAATAGAGGAAAATCTTAGAACATGGAAACATCTCGCATGCACATGGATTAACAGGATTAATATTGTAAAAGTGGCCCTCTTGCCAAAGGCATCCACAGATTCAATGCAATTCCCATCAAAATTCCAACTCAGTTCTTCATAGAGTTAGAAAGAGTAATTTGAAAATTTATTTGGAATAACAAAAAACCCAGGATATCGAATTTTTTTTCAACAATAAAAGAATTTCTGGGGGAATCATCATCCCTGACCTTAAGCTACACTATAGAAAAAAACTACATGGTATGGGTACAGAGACAGGCTGGTAGATCAATGGAACAGAATTGAAGACCTAAAAATGAACCCACACACCTATGATGACTTATCTTTGACAAAGGAGCTAAAACTATCCAGTGGAAAAAAGACAGCATTTCAACAAATGGTGCTGGTTCAACTGGCAGACAGAATGTAGAAGAATACAAATCAATCCATTCATGTCTCCTTGTAAAAAGTGCAAGTTCAAGTCTATCAAGGACTTCCACATAAAACCAAATATACTGAAACTAATAGAAGAAAAAGTGGAAAAGAGCCTTGAACACATGGGCACAGGGGAAATTTTCCTGAACAAAACACCACTGGCAAATGGATAGAACTAGAAAATATCATCCTGAGTGAGGTAACAAAATCACAAAAGAACACACATGGTAGGCATTCACTGATAAGTGGATATTAGCCCAAAATGTCCAAGATACAATTCACAGACCCCATAAATCTCAAGAAGAAGGAAAACTACAGTGTGGATACTTTGGTCTTCTTAGAAGGGGTAACAAAATATTCACTTGAGCAAATATGGAGACAAAGTGTGGAGCAGAGACTGAAGGAAAGGCTATACAGAGACTGCCCCACCTGGGGATCCATCCCATATATAGGTACCAAACCAGCCACTATTGTGGATGTCAAGAAGTGCATGCTAACAGGAGCCTGATATAGCTGTCTCCTGAGAGGCTCTGCCAAAGCCTGACAAATACAGAGGTTGATGCTTGCAACCAGCCATTGGACTTAGCACAGGGTTCCAAGTGGAAGAGTTAAAGAAATGACTGAAGGAACTGAAAGGGTTTTCAACGCATGGGAAGTACAACAATATCAACCAACCAGACCCCTCCAGAGATCCCAGGGACTAAACCACCAACGAAAGTGTTCACATGGGGGGATCCATGGCTCCAGCAGCATATGTAGCAGAGAATGGCCTTGTCAGGCATCAATGAGAGGTGAGGTCCTTGGATGGCTTGATGCCCCAGTGTAGGGGAATGCAAGGGTGGGGAAGCAAGAATAGATGGGTGGTGGAACACCCTCATAGAAGCAGGGAATGGGAGTATGGTATAAGGGGTTTCTGGAGGGAAAACCAGGAAAGGGGATAACATTTGCAATGTAAATAAATAAAATATCCAATAAAATATAGTGCATCTAATTCTCAAGTTTATACCATTCAACCTAAATTGTAAGGACACTATTTCTCATTATAATTTATATTCTCAAATAATAATTTATTACACCATAGGAATAGGGGTGATTTATGAGGATACCGTGTTATATTGTCCTGTTTTTTTTTTTTTTTTTTTTTTTTTGGTCTTATATTGAAAATTATGTTTGTAGAGGGGATGCCTTCAATTTCAAAGGCAAAGACAAAAGATTTAAGATTTCAAGTAATGATTTCAGATGCCATATCCTAGAAAAATGAAAAAAATAACTTTAAAATCATGCTCATTATGTGCAAAGGGAAAAATGAAAGGTGATAATACACAGAGAGAAATATACTCAGAAAAAAAGCATATTCATAAGGTATGCATGAACCTAACAGAAAGAATTGTGGTTTTGATACTTGCAGTTGAACTGGCTGAGAGGCATAAGGGAATTTGTGGAGACCAGAGCTAGAGAGTCATGCATGGAATAAAAATTTGATCATAGTACATAGATAGTATTTCAAACCCTGAGACTCTGAATTGCTCAAGAATCTATTAAAAAAGAAGTGAACGTAAGATTAAGACATGAAGTACAACTAAATGACTCACTTGATTCACACACACACAACCCTTAGACACATACATACTATTAATAGGCAAAAGACCATCTGAAAGTTTCTATGGAGATGTTTATGATCAAATAGAACCCATGAATGACTTGATTTTGTGAAAGTTCTGTAACAGATTAGTTGACCAATGCAGCTACTGCATGAAATTATTGGGATTTAAATTCTACCCCCACCTCTAACTTCCAAACCCATTTTTCTTATCAAATGTCCTTGAGTAAATTATATAATTAGGTTGCCCCTCATTCCTCTTGTTTATGTAATTGTAGTATGCACTTTCTGAGGTTCTTATGAGGATAAAACCAGCTAAAATAGGTAAAACATATGGCAGCACAACAAATGTTCACAATTCTTCTCCAAGAATTGTGTAACTCTCAGTTTGAAAGAATCATAGCAGCTTTCTTTTCTAAGCATCTCACCTCCAGGAATCTCTCATGGAGTTTGCTGCATGATGAGGTGGCCTTTTCTATGCCTTTGAGCTCTTGGTGGTACCTAGTTACTTTCTACATGGGAATGAAACCTATCTCTTGATTCCTGTCCACTTGTGCTGTACTTTTGCTTCAGTTTTCATGTTTGCATTCCAGAAAGCTTCAGAATCAGTTGCTTTTTCTACTGATGCATCTGCAAATCCCCGGGGCAGTTTTCATGGACTCTTGTTCTTCTATAATAATAAGGCATACTCTGCTCTTTCCATGATTCTATACAGAAAATTAATTCCAGACCTAGTCATACTCCCTGGTATCCTCATCTATAGATACTACCATTTATTCAACGGAATTTCAAATTTGTCCATGAAATATGGATCAAGACATGTAAGAGCTTATGATAGTGTATGCAAAGCCACATTTGATTTGAGCTTAAAGTAGTACAGACAAGCAATGAGTCATTTGGTATTTGTGAAGCTTTTAGTCTTGACAACTTTAAAAGGAAGAGAGTAAAAGCAGTTTAATTACTCTGCTGAGTACAGGGCTAAAGTGTTTTTTCGTTAGTTGGGTACAACTCACCTAGCCTTTTGGTGATAAGCATTACTATTTATAAATGAGTGATCTCAATATGTGAGTCACAACATTGACATGAAAAACAGCCTTTCAGATTTGGAGTGCCTTTTCACTAAAGGCATCCAAGCTGGACACCTGTGAAGATTCATAATCCATTATTTATTGTAGGCATTTCTATAGTGCCCGTTTCCATAGTAACCTACTGAGTCTGAGATACAAGACAATAAACAAATACACTTGGAAGACCACTATAGTGACAGATACCCTGAATTTTGGTTATTGTGCTATGATGAATAGGACGGTTGATGATGTTCTATTGAAATAGGGTGAATCAAGATTTAAATGGCCCCTGAAAGCACAAACTGAAAGAAAAGATTGCTGAGATACACAGGAAATGATCTGGGTCCTACTCTTGACTCCATCGCTCATCAGCTGTCTAACACTGACAGATTCTTTGAACTAAAATTTAGCTCTCATTTTAGATTTCACTATCTTCTTTGTGGCCAGTATCTTCTTGAAAAGCAAAGGAGAGGGCTCTGTTAATAGGTTTTGTTTTTATCTTTGTCTTTGTATAGCTGTGCAAAGTGAGATAATACTTTTAAATAAGCTTACCTGCATTGTCATGCTGCCTTTACAAATCAGTTGTATAAAAAATGAAATGACATATACCCCACAGTTTTAAAAATTCAAAAATGATAACATGATCATTACCCTTTAACAGTGCTAGCTTTTTAGAAAGATAAATAACTAATTCACTTTGCATATTAATGGTCTTTATGAAGCTAACTCAATTCTATGAAAACTTGCATTTCAGTGCCAACTCTTAGGATTTTCATAGAATAATTATTTTTTAACATTTATTTTTTTACAACAAATAATTATTTAAAGATATATACATATTTTAATTGCTGCTTGTGTATGTGTATGCACGTGTGCACACGTGCGCATGCACACACACACACATAGACACACACACACACACACATACACACATGCACAGCAGGCACTTATGGAGGCCACAATGGAGCTAGAGTCAGTGGTGATTGTGGGCTGCCTAATGTGGGTACTGGGAATTGAACTTGGGTTCTCTGAAAGCACATTGCACATTCTTAATCACTGTAATAACCAAGTCTATAGTCCCAAGAAATAATTTCTGAAATGTTTTACCATACTTGTGGTAGTAGTAAGACAACTAGATTGTTTAAGTAACCATGTCAAACATGGCTTGAAAAGACTTAACACTGTCATCCTCATTTCTGTTGCTTATATAAAAAACATGTGAGATCTTTTCAGCTAACTAGTGCAATGTTAATTGTTTAGAATTCCCTTTCAGGCAGTGCATAATTGATAATGTGCATGATTGAGGGTCAAGTCTAAGTTCTGCCCAATAACTGTGTGGTCTTGGTTGAGTCATTGAATGTCTTTTTAAGAGAATCTCATTTATAAATGGAAGTAAGAATATTTTCTTTGTAAAGGCTTTGGGGTTTAGCAATAATGTGTATAAAGCAGTGGGCATTAAATAAGTGGTCATTGTTATGACTAATCCTAATTTGGTTTCTACTGAAATATATGTAGCTTCGAATGAACAAAAATTTTAATTTTATTCTAGGCCTATGATTATTTTGTAAAAATCAGCGAAAGCTCTAGACAGCTTAGCAGCCAAAGTTAGATGTACCCTTTGAACATGTAGGCAACACAGCAAACTACATTTCTGTATAGTCATTTGCAGTAGGATTCACACTAGAGAGTTCATCTTCCCTAAAGTAGATTTTTGGAGTTGTCACTAAAATATAATTTAGAAATCTGCCACAGAGTTGCTTGCTTGCTTGCTTGCTATATAGCTGAGCAGGCATACATGGCAGAACAAAAACAGAAAGTTACCGCTTTAAAAATAAAGAAAGGTTATAAGGTTGACAACTGTTCCGTGAAGCCTTCCAAAAAGTATGAACTGTTCTCTATGCCCTTGTAGTTTTTTTGAATTTTTTATCATAGAGCTCACAAAATTCTACCACACATTGTGTTTAGTTGTATGTTTTGTTTGTTTGTTTAATTTATAGAACTATGCCAGGCAGCTTCTCCCTCCCTAGAATTCTATGTGGGGAAAAAGAGGAGAGCCCCAGAGCTCTGCAGTGTCTAGGTAGATACTTCTCTTCTATATCCCACATTGCCTTATCTCTACAAGGAATGGGAAAGGGAGTTTCATTCAGTACTTTAGAGGCCCCTTCTGAAGCTGCCAGTGATCATACCGTTGCCATTCTGATTCAACTTAAGAATACCCAGATTAATATTGTACATTTAGTTCTGTTAACTCAAGGTTACCTATGAGGCTCTAAGTCTACTAGTATTAAATTTTATGAGCAATGAATAAATTTACACCTGCAACCCTTCTCATGCTTATGTGATATCCCTCTTCACTCTTTACTTTTAAACACAGCACTTATCAACTTCTGGATCTTTCTTTTATTTTGTCACTCCTTAATTTTATTAGGGACACATTATCTGCGTGTAAGATTTTTTTTCTTGTTTTATTTCCCAGATTTTAACAAAGATCTGGAACAATGTATGACAAATAGAATGTGCTAAAACTTAGAAGTTGTGTCATATATGTATTTCTATGTAACTGTATTGAGTTGGATGAAATAATAGGTTTCTACTAACCAAAACCTTGGATTCAACCCATTTTGATGACTTTTTTGAATGGGAAACGGAGGCTAACTGTGCTCCTGTGGTTGATATCAGCCAAATGTAGAGTACAAATACATATGTAGAGCTCAAATCATTTTATAATAAAAACTTGAAAATAGAAATAATATTCATATTATTCATTATTATATTCACACTATAAATAAGTGTGGAGTGTTGATTATTTGTTATTTTTTAGAACTCTGTAATAAAATTGCCATACAAGAACCTAATAAAAATATAATACACCATAGTTCTGCCTCATGGATAATAAGAAATGAAGAAAATCCAATATGAATAGGACCCTTTGTCCATAAGCTATATATTAGCAACAAGCCAACATTCACTTAAAGAGCAGAGCATAGGCTATCAAGTGAATGGGAGCCTAACCAGTCTTTATGGAAATTTTTGCCCAAACACATGATTGCCTGACTGAGAGACTGTAAAACATACCTATATAAGATCCTGGTGCAAGAGCTATGGGTAAAGCATGAGTGTTTTCACAACATAGTGCCATTCAGCCTTTATTTTTAAACCTTTAATTATTTCAAGTAAAACAATATAGGCCCAAGATGTATTCTTGACAGAAAAATGATAAGCACATGAGGTTATGCATATGGTATCAAGATATCATGTCATATATAAAAAATTATCTCTATTTGTAAAGTTAGAAATACACAAATACAAAGCTAAAACGACATTCTTTTCTTTGGAAATCTTCCCAATAATGTCAGGATCATTTGGAAAAGAAAATGATAATATACAAATGATTAAATAAAGGTACAACATGCTCCTGATTAAAAATGAAATGATTATAATACATTAATAAAAGAAAACATTTTAGACTCTTCTGAGTGCATTGGAAAAAGATAAGGGAGTATTTACAAAACATTCTAAGGTATACAGAGTTGTAATATCACCCTCTATTTAAACTGACCTGTAAGGAAATGTGTTTTTCCTCTGATGACTAAAAATTTAAATATATGAGCCTGTGGAGGCCATTGTTACCCAAGCCACAAAGTTTCTTTTTTAATATTTCTAATGTAATTCCACTTTATTTTAGCTTCTTTTGTCCAGGATGTATAACAAAAACATTGTTGTACATGTTAGCAGTTCCTAGATTTATGTGCCTTTGCTGTCCATGGGCATTTAAAGATAAATTACAAAGCTAAAAAGGTAGAAATAATTTTAGAATAGTGCTTAACATGATGGATTTGAAACTTTCTCTGATATATAGAAAATTGCTCTTAGGAAGCAGTCACACTATTATAAGCTAAAATTAATACAATCCCCAAAACTCATGTGAAGAGGGAGTACTGCTCATTGGTCTGAGCCCAGAATTGGGTCTCTTCTCCTGGGCTTTAACCCCAGGACTGTGACTATGAGAAAGTCATTTCCATTTTAACTCCATGATGCCTCAGTTTCTGAGTTGTTAAAGAGAAGAAAATACTGACCTAACTCGCAGAGCCTTAGAGATTTGGAGATGAAGTATTACTGCTCTTTGAAAATATGAACTGCAATAATGCTAATTATTATTACAAAAATAAATGCATGTTCATCATATGGTAATTTAGGCAGAATGAGGTTGGGGAAAGGAGACTCTCAGAGCTCTTTTGTGTCAGTTAAATGAGCCCTCTCCGTTTAGTTGGTTCCCCGAATAGGAGTTAGCTAAATGTAGGATCTGCAAACTGTACAGTGATGATGGAAGAATGAGAAATATTTAAAGATTCTGTTATATGGATCCACTAGATTATGAGGCAACAGTCCAGTTCACTGTAGCATATTGGTTCCCAGACCTACCTATGTGAATTTAGAAGTCTCATGCTAATAGGAAATTAAAAACTTGGAGGCAAACTTTTCAATCCATAGCCAGTTAGTCACATTGACATGGATTTCCTGCATCCCACAAAGTTTATCATATAAAGTAGGCTAAGGAAGTCTGTTTACATTTTACAACGTGCATCCTTTCTTTCACAAGTGCCTTTTGCTAATTACAATTAATATGCCAGTTATTTTAGTTGTACACACAACCTTCTCTGCATGACAGTGACCCCTGATAGACAGAAGCCGCATATCAAATTGGCACATGAGACTTCCATGAGTTCTGCCTCACTTATCTTCAATGCTTCAGCTAAATAAATATTTATACCACCATCATTATTGTCTTGCATAATAGATGTACATAGCATTTTATAGACACTGGGAAACAGATGATAGTGTTTTGTGGCAAGATCACAGAATAGGCTGGTCCTGGAACAGGAGAGAATTTAAGTGGACTTGACCTTCCGAGTGCAGAGAGTGAAGCTGCCAGACAAAGCTGGGTGACTGAGAAGGTGGCTCAGGAAACAAGAACACAAAAAATTTCACAGAACAGAAACAATCAAAACCGGATTGAGCCCGGTGGTAGTGAGTTCCAGGACAGCCAGGGCTATTCAGAGAAACCCTGTCTCAGCAAGGGCTATGCATAGAAACCCTGTCTCGGAAAAACAAAACAAAACAAAACAAAACAAAACAAAACAACAACAACAACAAAAAACCAGGTTGTCCTAAAGAAGAGTGGGGAGAGTTGTGGGAAAACATTTGTTGGATAAACACAACAGACAAAGACAAAGGGAAAAAGGTCTTTAGCTCCTATTTCAAAGAGTAATATTGAAGTTATCGTTTTAAAACTCTTCAATTGAACATGGTTATTTTTATTGTTTGTTGTCCTTTCAATCATGCTGCAATTCCATGGATTGCTTTGCCTCTAGCCTTCTTTGCCATCTATTACTCAGGTCCTAGAGTGCTCCTCTACTTAACATGCAAATTTATGATCGTCTCACCCAGCTTCAAATCCTTCAATACCTTCACTTTTCCTAGCTCATAAAGCCTAAATTTAGTAGGTGTAAATCTAAAACAATAATGTAAGATATATTTCCTGCCTCTTCTCTGGCCTGTTTTTTTTTGTTTGTTTGTTTTGTTTTTTCTGTTAAATATAACTGCAGTCCAAATTTCAAAGCATGACTTTGGCTTCCACCTACCAGTCTGTCCCTCCTCATTCTGCTTCAGCAGGGTTTATCATCTCTAGGTTTTTCCAAGTGTTGTTCTCTCTGTTCCTACAAATCTCTCTTATGAAAATCCATCCACAGTTCCATTTTCAAGTATACCTTTTCTTTTCACTGACTATTCTATGAGTAATACTCCACCACCACAAGAAAACTATAAAAAGTGACTTATCCTTCCCATTGAAATCCTTTGTTTCATATAGAAAAAGAATTAGATATATAAATTTTGAGGTTAGTGAGAAAGAAAGTAAGTTTATGTACTTGATCATTTGTTCCATAGTTGCCAGTGCTGTCTGGGAGGGTATAAGATGTTGTCTTGCTGGAATAAGTGGATCACTTGGGGCAGTCTTTGATGCTTCAAGGCTTCTCCACTGACTCACAATCCCCCTTCCTACTTACAGTTCCAGATATAAGCTCTCAGCTTCCTGTTCTTACTGTAGTGCTTGCTGCTTGTTGCATTGCTGTCTATGTTATTATGGAGTGCAACTTTCTGGAATTAGAAGCAAAATAAAAAAACCCTTTTCTCTAAGTTGCTTTGCTCATGGTATTTTATCATAGCAACATTAAAGTAACTAATTCTATGTATCATTTTTATCTCTAGTGCCACTTTGCTATACCATAGTAAAAAAAAAAAAAAAAAACCTTAAATGTTTGTCAAACAAATAATTGTACTTATTTAGTTATGAATAGAGATAAAATCAACCAATCCAATGTTTCTTTGTCCATTCTTTATAACATTGGCTTTAATTCTATCCATCCTAAAAAATTACATTGGTGTGATTCTGTAATATTAAATTTGATAGCTCGTGGCTGTGTTTTATGAAACACAAAGCCTCAGGAATGTTTTTGTATTTCCTTGTTCTTTCTCACTATCATCAACACTTATATATCTAATTCTTTTTCATATTAAACAGATGTCTTTATAATTGTTTTATAAGAAGTCTTTTTAATAGTTTAATAGGTGCATGTGACCCTGTTGCAGTTGTTCACGACCCCAGTACACAGGTCATGGAGATGTAGTAGTTGCTGTTATTCCCTTTGTTAACCTGCTATCTACTTTGCATTTCTATTGTTTCTTGTCCTGTATTTTAGGTAGGAGCTGACCCAGTATATTTCAAATGAAGTGATAATGTAAATCAATGACAAAAATCTCTAAATATTTACAATAACCAAGGGCCTTATTGTTCTTCCTTTGGATAGGAGCTGCAATTTCTCTAAATATACAGTACAACTCTGCCTGTACTGATCTTTTTCAATAATTGAATTTCATAAAGTATCAGAAGGTTATTGCTTCCAAAAGAGCGCAATTCCAGAATTATGCATAGCATCATGATTCAAAAGCATAACCTTCAAATAGTAATATGGATCCAATTTGACGCATTAAAGTCTTCATTTTTTAATTAAAATTTTTTTTGAAATAGTAGACTGGGATAGAGTTGTAAAACTAATATTAAGGACTTCTCTAGCCTCTTGCATAGTTTCTCCCTAACATTCCCTTTCCTAACATTGATATATGTTAATTTAAACTGTTGTTTAGGGGCTGGTGAGATGGTTCAGTGGGTAGAGGAATTGTCAAGTCATGCCAGATGGCCTGACTTCTATCTTCAGGACCCACATGGTGGAAAGATATAACCACTCCCACAAGTTATCGTCTTACTACTACATTTGTAATTCAAAAATATAATACAAGTTTAAAACCTTTAATAACATTTCAGAGGTTTTTAATTATACCTGATAATTTATGTTTAAGGCATTGTGAGTTTTTTTAGTAACAATATTGAAAGAAAATGTTCTAAGAAGAAGCATAAGCCCAGTGCCTTGCTGGACTTTCATGAGTATCCTCACAGCATTCAGCTTCTCAGGCCAGGGTTAGCCTACATGTTGCCTTTGCTATGTTTAGGTACAATTTTATACCCCCTATTTGTTCAGCTTTTGCATGTATTGAGGTGATAATATTTGTCCTTCACAATATCCATGGATATACATCTTGTGAAATATTCTTGCAACCCTGGAATTATATTGATTATAAAGAATAATATTTGAAAGGTACTGTTGTATTCATTTAGAGTTTTTGATCTAAATTCATAGAGGATACTGGATTGTAGTTTTCCTTTTTGCTATGTCTCTATCTGGTTTTATTATTGGGATAGTTCTGGTTTCACAGGATGTTTGTGGAAGAATTTCTTCCTATTCTATTTTTTTTTAATAACATGAGGACAATTTGTATCTGTTTTTTAAATGTTCGTTAGAATTCAGCATGAAGCCATCTGCTCCTAGGCTATTCTTTGTTTGGAGATTTTTTCATTACTGATTCAATCTTATTATTTGTTATTGGTTTGTTCAGATGTGCTGTATCTTTATTATTCAGTCTTGGTAAGGTGTAGGCTCACACCTATTACAAAAACCAAACTTTCTTCAGAATCAAGAGTAATTTTCATTTCCATGACTCAACAGAACTTACTAATTACAGCCTTGTTTTAGTCTATTCAAACCTTTAGGGGCACATGTGAAATAAAAACTCAGGAATGACTGAAGTATGTATCTTAGCCTTCTCAGGCTCCTGTAGCAAAATATAGTAAATTAGATGGCTCAGAAAACAGAACTGGATGTCAAAGGTAAGGGTGGCAATGTGGATTCTGGTGAGATCTCTTTTCCTGCCCATAGACAGTCACTTTCTCATTATGTACCCACACAGACTCTTCTCCATCTGTGTGCGTGGAGAGAGTGATCATTCTCCTCTACCTCTTCTCCTAGGGGCATCATTCAAATCATTCAATACTTTTATGTATCATTCTGTCTATAACAAACAGCACTCTAAATGCTGTTGTGCAAGTATGTTGGAGATGTGGCTGACATTTGTAATCAATTGATTTTAAGTAAAGAAGATGGTCATTGAAGGAAAATGAAGCTTTAAAATGAAGAAATGGCTCACTAATACCTTGTCAACTTCTGAATGACTTTCCAGTCTGAGACAACTACCCTGTGGTTTTCAGACTTTCTGCTCTTCTCAAACATGTGAGCCCATTTCTTTGAAAGAAAAAAAAAGTAAAATCTCAATGACTAAGCTTCACCTCACATGTGTGTTCCCACACGCACATGGTGTGTGTGTGTGTGTGTGTGTACACATGTGCGTGTGTATGTGTTTGTGAGAATATGTGCTCCTGTGCCATCTGTTGATGATGATGCCCACCCCCCGCCTCTGGCATTTGGTCTACCTCCTAGGTGTAAGAACAAAGAATATGGATTCTCCCTCTCCCACTAGCTATCAAATGCCAACAACTCCTGTGCTATTGATAGAACTTTATGCATACCATTCTCCTTGTGTTAGGATTTTGTGTGGCTAAAGTTTGTACAGTCTTATACTTGTTACAATTACTGAGATTGATTTCACATGTGTAACTGTACTGCTGTGTCTGCAAAATACTGGGTCCTTAAAGCTATTTTACCCCCTCTTCTACAAGATTCCTGTTTCTAGGGGTGGGGGTGTTGTGTGATTTGTATATTCCATTTTCACATGAGCAGTCTCTTATGTTCTGCATGTGTACCAGTTAGAGGCGGTCATGTTAATTACCATTTACTAAATGAAGAGGCTTTTCTGGTGAAGTTTGAAGAATTAAATGATCTATGGGTATACCAATAAGCTGTTAGGAAACATTTCAATACTATATTTATTTACAAATGTTTACTTATGGGAGAGAAGAAATATAGGGCATCCTAAAAGGGATACACTATTTTAAATTAAAAATGGTGTGTGTGTGTGTGTGTGTGTGTGTGTGTGTGTGTGTGTGTGTGTAGATGCATTCTTTACAATACTGGCCAGCGTAAGATAGAGGCGAAGACACAGGCAGAATTCTAATATATAAATGTTGTAGATTTATTTGTTACATTTATGATGTTGAAAATAAGTTTAGCTCTGAGGACTGATGTCAAAGTGACAAGTCTAGACACTGTAATTCTTATCAATGGCTGTCTCACTAGGTAAAGTAAAGAGTGCACATTTTTCATTCAAGGCACTACACAATTATAGATCTCTAATACTTTAACCACTTCTGAAAATGATGGATTAGTCATTGTTTGGTACAGAAAGTCTGACTCAATATTAATATAGTGATAATATTATTGAGTGTGGTCAAACTCACATTCTCATAAAAGGCATACTAACCACATTAATTTGGATTGTGGGAAGAAATACATAATCACTAATTTGTAGTAAGAGCATCAGCAACATGGAATAATATAATTAGTAGTCAACAGAGGAGTACAAGATGTCCTTGGGTATCAGATAGCCATTCCTTTGTATGATACGTGTACATCATAGTAGAGAATGTTTAGAAGCCTCCTTTCTGTGATCTGTCAGCAAAAGCTTTAGAGACAGCTAGCAAGCGACTCCAAAGAACACAACTCTGGTCATAGTTAGACTTAACAGCTTGCCATAGCAATGAGGAATATGGATTAGGCAAACCAGAGCTTCTTTTACAGGAATCAGTGCAGGAAAGGAACTTAGAAAATGTTGGAGGCTACAGTTAGTAATAAAATCATGTGAGCAAGAACTAGAGCAGATTTTATAGAGACTGTCAGTGAATGTACTTTTAGAATGCATGTGCCTATATAACTGTGGTTATTATAGGCAATTCGACAGTGCTCTTTAGAAAATATGGTATGGAGGAGCAGGTGCTGGGGGCTGTGATCTTTAAAAGTCTTCGATTGTGGTTAGTTTGGTATAGTTTCTTATCAGGATGGCTACTCTTGCGTTTCAGGCTCCTTCTCATAGGCAAGACACCAGCAATGTCACTTTTACTTTAATGACTTCTATTTCTGGTCAGTCTTGAATAGAAATTAAAAGCTGACCCATTGTCTTCTGGGAACTTGAACAATCTGTCATTCAGCACTATTAGATGTGCCATGATCATGTACTGCAGTTTTGATGGCAGTCACTTTAATCTCCCCAGTCATCAGCCCCCTTATGCTGTGTGAGAGGTGACTAACAGCTGTATCATAAAGCTTAAGAATGAAGGCACGATAGCATTTAATGCTCTGGAGTTTTCATATTTGCCCAAAGCCACACAGGCAAACAATGAGACAAAGGATTATTACTCACATTTGTCCAAACGGCACCTCAAAACCTAGACCTCTTAATCCAGACCATAAAAATATACTTAGAACCTCTTTAAATTTTCTTTGGATGAACAAAAGGATTATTTCTCCTTGTATTAGGATAGTTGTTTTCAATTTTTCTGTTTTAAGTCTCCAGAATTCCTGTGTCTGAACAAAATCAATGACACCCAAATCAGAAATGTTGTATTTGAAAGAAGAACCAATGATAGAACTTAATTAAAAAGTCTTCTGATTAAATATTTTGCAAGGAAAAAAATGTCCATTATTATTTGTTTCTCAGTTTCAAAATGTTTTCATCAGTTTGCTACACTTGGGTAATTCATGCTAGTCGACAGTGAAACAATTTTGATATTTTAAACAATTGGTGAAGAAGGAAATAAATGCAGGTCTTGGGGTTACCTAACCTTGAACATGGACAACTTTCTTTATTCGTTTCTGTTTTCTCTTTCACGATGCTATTGTGCATATGGGACAGGAAAAACAATGATTTAAAAGATCCTTTTATTTTAAGTGTGTGTGTGTGTGTGTGTGTGTGTGTGTGTTTGTGTGTGTGTATGTTTTGTGAGTAGGTATGTTCTTGCAAGAACAGATGCCCTCAGCGGGAGAAGAGGGTGTTGTCCTGGAGATTGAGTCGCACAATGTCGGTAGTGGCAAACAGATGTGGGTCCTCTGCAATATCACACTTGCTCTTATTGGCTGAACCATATTTATTGCTATTCCAATATGATATTTATTAACCTATTGCTACAGTGAGACTACTTAGTATACTCATGAGTTTATATAGTTACAAAAATATGTAGCAAAAACAACTAAAATCCATTCAGGTAACAACAAACAACAACAACATCAATAAAACAATTCAATATACAATTATCAGCTGTAGTCTTCATTTGAACATCGTGATCTAGATATTCTGTCCTATATACGTCATTTCATACCCTTTGACCTATATTCCAATTTTCCCCCTTCCTCTATATCTAAGCCTGACAATCACCTTTTTATTCTATGTGTATTTGGGTCCTTCTCTCTTCTCCTACTCCTTACCCCTAACTCCTGGTGACAGAATTCTCAAGTAACTTAAATTTTCCACTTTTTCCTCATAGCCTACAAGAGATGTTACATACATGTGCCTATACATGTATTTCTGTGGTTCATGGTAATTCTTCTATTTAGTCTTGGCACATCTGAATGTTTTCTGTTTCTGTCATACTATCCTATATATAGGTGCATAATCATTTGTTAGATTATTTTCTCCTCATAACCATTTAGTTTATTTCAAATTCTTTGTTATTGTAGATACTGATACAATGAAACTTTTAGTATAAATATGTACAGGTATGCATTAGGAATAAATTATTCAAAGTAAAATTGCTAGGTTAAATCATATCTGCATTTAGAATTTGGGTTTAAATTGTCAAATTACCTTTGGAAAATCATGCCAATTTATCCTCCTATCCAATATACGAGTGTCATAGACTGTCACTATACCAGTCTAAAGGTGAGAATTTCTATCTCTTTGAAGTTTGAATTTGCATTTATTTGTAATGAGAAAGATAGCTGGTATTTTCACATATCTAAAAGATATTTTTGCTACTTGTACTGTGAAGTCTGCTTTCATGCTCCTATTCCTTGACTATTTTCTATTCTAATTTTGTTCAATTTTACTATTGATTTATTCTTTATTATTACCAAATATTATTTTTTCTTATACCACAAATACTTTATCCAAAGCATATCTCTTGTTTTGTGTTGTTTATGCTTGCTTATCATTCAGAAACATTTCACTGTATTGTTAGAATTTGCATTTCACTTCCTGTGCCTCATATTCGCTATGTCATCTTTTCTTTATCTTTGTTATTGAAACTACACTATGCTTTCTCTTAGTATTGTTTTTCTTTTTGAACGTGGATACAAGTGTGGTATGTGTGTTTGAATGTGTGCAGGGATTTATGTGGAGGCCCCTGAATGATGTCAGGATTCTTTTCTGATCATTCTCCTACTTTATTCTTTTTTTTATTAGATAGTTTCTTAATTTACATTTCAACTGCTATCCCGAAAATCCCCTCCCCCCTCCCCCCTCTCCCCTCCCTGCTCCCCTGCCCACCCACTCCAGCTTCTTGGCCCTGATGTTCCCCTGTATTGGGGCATATAAAGTTTGCAGTACCAAGGGGCCTCTCCTCCCATTGATGGCCGACTAGGCCATCTTCTGCTACATATGGAGCTAGAGACACGAGTTCTGGGGGTTCTGATTAGTTCATATTAATGTTCCTTTTCTAGGGTTGCAGGCCCCTTCAGCTCCTGGGGTTCTATCTCTAGCTTCTCCAATGTGGGCCCCGTGCTCCCTCTTATGGATGACTGTGAGCATCCACTTCTGTGGGAGTCAGCTATATCAGGGTCCCTTCATTAAACACTTGCTGTCCTATGCAATAGTGTCTGAGTTTAGTGACTGATTATGGATCCCCGGTGGGTTAGTCTCTGTATGGTCCATCCTTTCATCTTAGCTCTAAACTTTGTCTCTGTAACTCCTTTCATGGGTATTTTGTTTCCTATTCAAAGGAGGAATGAAGTATCCACATGCTGGTGTTCCTTCTTGATTTTCTTGTGTTTTGCAGATCGTATCTTGGGTATTCTAAGTTTCTGGGCTAATATCCATTTATCAGTGAGCACATGTCCAATGACTTCTTTTGTGATTGGGTTACCTCACTGAGGATTATGTCCTCCAGATTCATCCATTTGCCCAAGAATTTCATACATTCATTTTTTTAATAGCAGAATAGTATTCCATTGTGTAAATGTACCACATTTTCTGTATCCATTCCTCTGTTGAGGGACATCTGTGTTCTTTCCACCTTCTGGCGATTATAAGGCTGCTATGAACATAGTGGAACATGTGTCCTTTTTACCAGTTGGAACATCTTCTGGGTATATGCCCAGGAGAGGTATTGCAGGATCTTTCGGTAGTACTATGTCCAATTTTCTGAGAAAATGCCAGACTGACTTCCAGAGTGGTTGTACTAGCTTGCAATCCCACCAGCAATGAAGGAGTGTTCCTCTTTCTCCACATCCTCGCCAGCATCTGCTGTCACCTGAATTTTTTATCTTAGCCATTCTGACTGGTGTGAGGTGGAATCTCAGTGTTGTTTTGATTTGCATTTCCCTGATGATTAAGGATGTTGAACATTTTTTCAGATGTTTCTCAGCCATTCGGAATTCCTCAGTTGAGAATTCTTTGTTTAGCTCTGTACCCCATTTTTTAATGGGGATATTAGTTTTTCTGGAGTCCAGCTTCTTTAGCTCTTTGTAGATGTTGGATATTAGTCCCCTATCATATTTAGGATTGGTAAAAATCCTTTCCCAATCTGTTGATGGCCTTTTTGTCTTGCTGACTGTGTCTTTTGTCTTACAGAAGCTTTGCAATTTCATAAGGTCCCATTTGTCAATTCTTGATCTGACCACACAGGCCATTGCTGTTCTGTTTAGGAATCTTTCCCCTGTGCCCATATCTTCGAGGGTTTTCCCCACTTTCTCCTCTATAAATTTCAGCATCTCTGGTTTTATGTGGAGGTCTTTGATCCACTTAGACTTAAGCTTTGTACAAGGGGATAAGAATGGGTCAATTCCCATTCTTCTACATGATAACCGCCAGTTGTGCCAACACCATTTGTTGAAAATGCTGTCCTTTTTCCACTGGATGA
>LR756403.1:348113-363905 GCA_902729485.2 Mus minutoides | reverse complement strand
AGAGAGAGAGAGAGAGAGAGAGAGAGAGAGAGAGAGTTCATAAATCTAATTAATTCTGTTTACAAGGTGGTGTCCCAGATGGATCAGCAATTATGAACAGTTGTTGCTTTTACAAAGGACTTGGGTTTCATTCCCAGCACCCACAATCCAGTTCCAAGAGATCCCCTTGTCCCTCTTTTGATCTTTGTGGATATTAGGCAGTACATGGTACACAAAAACACATGTAGGCAAAACATTCATAAGTAAAATAGATAAGTCTAAACAAATGTGTAATTGATAATTCCTTAAAGTCAATATGAATCACACTCGTATTTTCCTTCCTTCAAAGATGTCCCAGGGAATCAGTTTTGCTTTGCTGTTTAAAATACAGAGATAAGTAATTAGGAAGGAAGGCAATTTCCAGATATGAATAATCAGGAAGGAGTAGAATTTCAAGAAGTCAGAGGCTATGAGCAGTGGCATATCTGGGAGCAGAGGCAGGCAGATCTCTATGAGTCTGAGGCAAGCCTAGTCTGCATAGCCATTTGCAGGCTAGTAAAAACCAAAAAAGAAACAAACCACAAAAAAGCCAAACAAACAGAGAAACAGACACCAAACAATTAAAAACCACCACAACCAACAAAATCACAGAGCTAAAAACTTTCAAATCCTTCCATAATTACAAGATGATTTCATCTGTGGAGTAGATAGTAAACAAGTCCATGGGTTTCCATAGGTAATTTTAGTAACTTCAGTGACATAGAAAACAAACCTTCCCTTTCAGTGTTTCCTAAGCACAAGAACTTCCTAGTGAAGCTTATTTTCTAGTTGGAGATGAAGGAAAATCTAAGGTGAGTATGGAAGCAGGAAAACATCAAAACAAAAACAAGAGCACATCGTCTTTGTTTAAACATCAAAGGGTCAAAGTCTGTGCCCAACTTACCTGGAGTTCATTGTGATAGTTAAATACAATAAAAAAAAAATAGACATTATGACCCTTGCCTGTTTTTTGTTTCTCAGTCAGTAGTACTACTGAAAAATCTAACTGAATTAGAAATTAATTTAGAAAAAAATGTGCTGGTATTTTAAAGTAGTGTTATGTCTATCTTTAAGTAAATGATTCCAAACAAGAGGATGTTGCTATGTCAAAGTAAGCACCCTCTAGAACAGAACAGAACATTCTAATTATTTGAAACACAAAGGTTTTTAAAAATGATATTGGTAAGAAAACGCTGTTTCTTCCAAGTTATTTTTCTTTAATCATATATATATCAAATAGAAGAATTTTGAAGGGTAAGCATGAAAGTACTATCATCTTCAAACCGGCAAAATTTACTTTTAGAAACTGACATCATATCTTGACTTTACACAAATATTTCCTTTCTAATCTCAAGCACAAGTTGCCTGATTTTTCCCGCTTTGAAGTGGTTTATGATCGCTGACTTTGAGCTACCATACTGTTGAAAAGAAGTCAGATTTCCCAAACTATTATGGAAACTTCTATGACTAAAGTTTCTTAAGTGCAATAGCTGATAAGTAGCGTGAGTTGATGTGTAAATTCAGTGTTTAAGTAAATATATGTGCCCTCTGTGTTCAGGCAATCACCTGGAAGCTTACAGCAGCCAACTGTAATTTCTAGGTCAGAAGAAATAAAGGCCTACTGGTGGAGGTAATTTTTCCCTCCTCCTGCTAGCAGAGGAGAGAGGGATAGCTTAATCACTGGGTGAATGAACAGTACAATTTTATGTTGCCAAAACAAAGAAAAAGAGAATCAACTATTGTAAGTATAAGATGTAAGTGAGAGTTGGCTGGTGGCTTATTCTGTGCAAGCTGGCATAAGCTATCATAAACTACTTAGCTCAAAGAACAGAAAATTATCTTTTAAATTATCATTGTTATTATTATTCAAAAATTGCATGCAACAAATTTTTATTGTATCTATCCTCTATGTCTCCTTACATGCCTGCACACCACACTGCTGTGCTCCCTCCCAATTTCATGTCCTCTTTTTATAACCCAATGAGTCTAATCAATGATGCCTCTAAGTCCAAGGGAGTAGCAGTTCCATCCACTGGAGAATGGACCACTTCTCTGAAAAACACTGATTCTCTGTACTCCAAGAACCTTTAAGTGTCAAAGTTCTTCATATACTCATGGGCCCTCTCCCAACTACGCTGAAATGGAAACTTAACTTTTATAGTTCTGGATACTGGGAAGTCTAAAATGTCAAGCAAATCTGTGTCAAATAAGAAAAATAAAATAAAATACAGTATAGCACAGCACAGCATAATATAGCATATAGCATAGTGAAGTATAGTATAGTGTAGTATAGTATAGTATAGTATAGTATAGTATAGTATAGTATAGTATAGTATAGTATAGTATGTTTTCTTTCAGGAATCCGCAGAGACTCTGTCTGTCTTCCTAATATCATGACTTGTAACTAGTGTTTCAACACAAAATCTGGGAAGACGAAAGCATTCAGACCATAAAAAGTAGAGAATAGTAGCTCTTTGCAGTCCCCACAGTCCCCAAAATACAGTATTGGTGGAATGTGTGATGTGATATCTGAAATAGAATAGTAGACAGATAATGGATCTTAACCTGCATGTTAAAGACCCTATCAGATAGACAAGGGCACATTAACTAAATGTAACCAAAACATTGCGTTTCCCAAAACTGCAACTTTGAATAAGTTCAGCCTCAGTTTCCACATCTCCTTACCAAAACTGGGCAATTTCAGTGACATGAAAATTTTAGAAAAATAGTCCCTTTTTAAAGATACCTTTCAAGATGAAGAATTTAGCAGTGAATTTTAAAAGAATAGATTACTTATGGGAATTGAAAATGTGATTTTCCCATTAGTTCAGTCCAATAAACATGGTCAGTTTGCCATCATTTGATAAATGTGCAATGAAGATTCAGAATGAATCCCTGGTTTCAAGTCTAGAACCTAATGGACAGGTGTTCACCTCAGTATAATAGAAGTGAATTAGAGTTTCAATTCAAATTCTAACAGATGGCATTGTCACAGATACTAAATTATACTATCAATGGTAGATATAATTCTTACAACAAACCAGAGATTGGCATTAGAGGAAAATGTACTAGGGCATGCTGAGAACATATGCACCGAGGAGGAGAAATTCTAATTTTAAAATATGATTGAGGAATAAAGAAAAGACCATGCATGTTTTTCAGAATAACTAGAAGAAAATTTAAGAAATTCATGTGCCCTGGAGCAAGAAAATTATCCCAATATCCTAAAAAATTACATTAGGCTCACCTATATTTTGCATAAGAAAATTAATATCCTGTTTATTACAAGAAATGCATATTAAATGTTGAGACAAAATTATATACATACTCAATAAGCAGAAAATGGCTCACCCATTAAATTAATATGCTGGATTTTACCACTTAATAGATTTGCCAAATCTTTTGTTGTTTAGTATCTCAACAATAATTTTTCCAAAGGTGTTATTCTATCGTGGTTGTGATTGGGTAGTTTGTATTTTTAAATAATAGCCCATCACTTCTATCATGAATTTATATGCCAAACTTTTTAACTAACTATATACTTTTCAGCTATTAAGGACATAAAAACTTGTCATGATTTGGGTCCCAACAACAAAAAATATATTTTCATTCACAGTAAGTTTTACATTATAAACAAATTTCACCTCTTTTTAAAAACCACTTATGATAACAACTTGAGTTCCTCTCGATGACCTGCTATTTAACCCGAAGCAGCGGAGCTTCATATGATTGACTCTTCAAGAAGCAATGCCAGCTGAAAGTGAGGAAATCATAGGACTTCCCACTTAGCTCCAGATAACTGTGTTCACAGCACAGACAGAACATTCTGTGACAGCTGGGGGAGTGGAGACAGTCCCTTGTCAAGAGACACTGAAGTACTCTGTTCTCAATGCTACCATAAATGATTTGCAGAGAAGAAGGTTTGTCATTGCCTTTCCTATTATTTCAATTTGCTCATATGCAGAAGCCCACAGAGTAACAGACATTGCTTAGCTATCAGTCTCTGATGAATTATTATGCCAACTTCATCCCTGCTAAGGCTGAACTGCTTCAAGGATCTAGATGCACCCTTCAGTGTTTGGGTCAACAATCCCAGATCCTGTTCTCCCAGGAAGGGAGTTTAACTCATCTTCATAGTGTGAGAGCATGGGGATTAATTCATGGATTTTAATGGTCTTTTCATTTACTGCACTGCATGAGGTGACAATCAGAGTTTGTTTTGTTCTGACTAAATTTGATTTTATATCATCTTCACATATGGCTCTTCACTATTATCACCATTGGGCTTTTCCCACAGGAGCCATGTACTTGTGATATGACAGGCTACACAGAGAGTGGCACTGGAAAACTGAGCCTGTTAAGTGTGCATGGAGAAGAAGTAAACTGAATATATTGTTTCATTGTCATTCATCAACACCACAAAGTGGCGGACAGAATGGCGAATAAGTTATAAATCTGCTCAAATGAAACAAATACATCACAACCTTATAAAATATGGGTGTGACTCAATACCTAGTAACATGCCCACTGGCTCACATGTAGGTACATGTCTTATTTTTAGGCTATAAGTAATCTCTTGATGAGATGAAAAGGTCAAAGCTGACCTTGGCACTGTGGAATACATGCAAAGAAACTTCTTCATTCTAGTCATGGCACAAACGTTTATTATTTCCGATGATGGTTACTGGTAGCTCTGCTTTATTGGGCACCAAACTAAGCCCCATTCCCAATGTAATGTCTTTTCATCTTTATGACAGCTCTGTGTCATATACTCTATTATTATTCTCATTTTTTCTGATGAAGAACATGAGGGTCAGGGGAGATAAGTAACCTTTGCCAGGTAAACTATTAAATGACAGAGCCAAAATTTGTACATTAGTATCAGACTGCAGATTCTGCAGGGCCACTCTGGATGGGTTTATGTTTTATTTCTCAGGTATCTTTTATTGTGTTTCAAAGACAGAAATAAATTATTGCTTCCGATTATCTTCATGCCCTTTATCCATTCTTTCCATAAGCATAACTATTTCAGGAGTTGACTTTGTCTAGAAGATTGTATGTCAAATTTTATTCTCAGATAAAGGTCGCTGAAGTAGTGAGCATGTGCCTATGGGATGAATTTGTCCACTGTGAATTGTATATCACCCCAACACTGCAGTTAGCATGACTATATTTATTATGTGGACTGAGATGGCAACAAAGAATGGGTAACTTCACTGTAGCACTAAAAATCCATCACCAAAAACTCTCTTGAAAATTCAGGATGAAGTTTCCAAAAAGTATTTATGTTGCTAGATTTTTCATTTAATTAAGAATCTCATCTTAAAGCCATGTAAAATGTATCATGCTCTACGTATCTTTTGACTTCAATCTAATTGTGGTTTTTTTTGTTTTTTTTTTTTAATTTGTATTTAATACTCTCAAATATGGCAGCTGTACTTGAGGAACAAAAAATATTTTGTTTTCAGATAGCATGGTAGAAATCCTGGTGTTTATGAAAATCAGACTTCTTTAAAATATGATTGCTTTGATTCTTCAGATTCCCCAAAAGTGATATGTAAAAGGCAAGTCTTATTTTCTTAAATGTAAGCCTTTACTTTTAAAATAATAATACATAACCAAATCATATTGAGATTATTCTTCCAGACGTGTAGCTAATCCTATCACTTTGTGATTCTGGATCTGATAGAATAAAGAGTTGATTTGGTCAAGATTGTGTTTTGCTTTGTGTCTTTGTTAGGGTTTTACTGCTGTGAACAGACACTATGAGCAAGGCAACTTTTATAAATGGCATTTAATTGGGGCTGGCATACAGGTTCAGAGGTTCAGGCTAGTATCAAGGCCAGAACATGGCAGTCTTCAGGCAGGCATGGTACAGGAGGAACTGAGAGTTCTACATCTTCATCTGAAGGCCACTAGCAGAATATTGACTCCCAGCCAGCTAGGGAAAAGGTATTAAAAGCCCACACCCATAAAGTCACACCTACTCCAAGAAGGTCACACCTCCAAACAGTGTCATTCCTGGGCCATCACACTTTGGATTAATCACAGCACAATTTTAGGGCCTGCTGATAAGAGCAAAAGCTTATATAACCTCCAGAAATGTAAACTGGATCACAGATTTAAATTCTCTTCTCTCTCTCTCTCTCTCTCTCTCTCTCTCTCTCTCTCTCTCTGTGTGTGTGTGTGTGTGTGTGTGTGTTTGTGTGTATGTGTGCACGCATGTGTTTACCCTTGCTTTAAGGATAGCATTTTCACTTATGAAATGTGCCTATGAATTAAAGACTGGATTTGGATGGTGTGTGTTGTAGAATGACTATTGCCCTTATTTAGGATCTTGTAGTTCTTTCTGCCTTCTTGTCTCCCTCTATAGATGGACAGGGGGTTCTGAGTAATTTATTAGCTGTATGAAGGAAGAAGAGAGTAACCTGTAATAGGGTATACTTCAAATCCTACTAGACAAGTGTTTAAAAAAAAATGGATTGCAGACTGGCGAGATCACTCAGCAGTTAAGAACACCAACTGCTTTTTCAAAGGTCCTGAGTTCAAATCCCAGCAACCACATGGTGGCTCACGCCACCTGTAATGAGACCTGACGTCCCCTTCTGGTGTGTCTGAAGACAGTAACAGTGTACTTATTTATAATAATAAATAAATCCTAAAAAAATGAAAAAATGGATTGCAATCCATTAATGAGAAGAAGAAAAAACAGGACAGACAATTTTTTAAAAGAAAGAGAAAAAAAGAATTTACCGCCAATTTATGTGTGTGTGTGTGTGTGTGTGTGTGTTTGTGTGTGTGAGTGTGCATGCTGAATCACAATATATAATGTATACTTCACTGTTTTTTTTTTTTTTAAGTATAAGGCTAAAATGAACTGCACTGGACTTTTGCCCTTGATATATCAATTTTTGAGTTTTGTTTCTGAAGTAATGGGGCTGCATTTTTCTCTGAGTAAATCTTGTCATTCTACAAATAAGTAAGATTGCTAAGTAAAAGCTTTTAAGTAGAAAACTCCATGTATTGCTTATTCTCTTTAATTTCAGTGCTATTTTCTTTTATTTATTCTTCTCTCATATAATACATCCTGACCATAGCATCTCCTGCCCCACCTCTCTGAACACCCCTTACTTCTCCTCTCCCCCAGATCCACTTCAGAAGATGTCAGGTCTTTTAGTATTATCAGCTCAACATGATATAACAATTACAATAAGATCAGACACAAATGCTCATGTCAAAACTGGGTGAAGCAACCAGTAAGAGGAAAAGGGTCCAAGGAACAGGCAGGAGTCAGAGACACCCCCAACTCCCCGTTAGGACTCCCACAAAAGCCCCAAGCTAAGTAACCAAAGCATGTATGCAGCAAACCTAGTGCAGACCCATGCAGGCTCCATGTGGTGGTGTTAGGATTGGTACTTAGGGAGTGGTATTGTTAGGAGATGTGGCCTTTTTGGAGGAAGAGTGTCATTGTAAGGTGGGTTTTGGAAGTCTCTTATCTTCATGCTCCATCCATTGTGGAACAAAGCTTCCTCCTAGCTGCCTGAGGATACCAGTTTCTCCTGGTTGCCTTTGAACCAAGATGCAGAATACTCAAGTCCTTCTCCAGCACCAAGTCAGCCTGCATGCTGCCATGCTTCCTGCTATGATGATAATGGACTAAATCTCAATTAAAAATGTAAGCCAGCTGTACTTAATGTTTGCCTTTATAATATAGAGTTGTCTTGGTCATAGTATCTCTTTATAGCAATGGAAACCATAACTAAGACACTTCATGGTTACCACTTCAGCCTCTGTGAGCCCTATAGCTCTGTTAGCATGCAGTTACTATTACATCTTAGTAGAAAAGTCTATCTTGTATGCGAATAGATGTAGTGTATTGATATCACGGCTCACATAGAGAAAAAAGTGTGTTCTAGAATCCAATAGACTCAGACATGTGAAAGCCTTTCTCTAACCCTCAAAACTGAACATTCATAATGCCCAAAGAACATTATTGACAGAATAAGGTGTTCAGTAATATAGAAACAGTTGATGCATAGGCAATCTTGTCAAGGAGATTTACAGTCTACTGAGAAAGAGACATGTAAAGCAATAATTGAAGACAATAAACTAAGTGAGGTTATACAAATCATGCATCAGTATTCTGGCTTTCAAAGCCATTCTTCTGGCTACCCTCACTTTGTTCTCTATGATAAGACTATCTGCTACAAGGTGACCATTCCAAAGTTTCTTCATTAGATGGTATCTTCAAGGGGTTGACTGGAAAAAGTATAGCTACTGAGGGATGAAAAAAGTGAGGTTACTGTATTTTTCTCCTCTCTTCATCTCCAGGGTTGCAGCTAACTACTTGGAAGCCTGTCATGGTTCCAGGTTGCCCTAGATGGCCCTGTCCCTTAGAGATCTCACTCAGGTTACATGCATTTGGTGACCATTTCCACTAACATTTTAGGATATATTTTATCTATTAAATTCTCTTCATAACCGGGTGGTGGTGGCGCATGCCTTTAATCCCAGCACTTGGGAGGCAGAGGCAGGTGGATTTTTGAGTTTGAGGCCAGCCTGGTCTACAAAGTGAGTTCCAGGACAGCCAGGGCTACACAGAGAAACCCTGTCTCAAAAAACAAACAAACAAACAAACAAACAAAAAATTCTCTTCACTTTAAGATTTGATTCTATTTTTTCTGATTTGACCATGATTAATGTAGGAGTTCAAAATGAGATGAATATGAATCTTCATCACATTGATTGCTGGTATTAATTTAATCCTTGTATATCTCGGGTATTATTCTAAAAGACTTTCTTATACCACTAGTTCTATTTTAGAGATGGAGAAAGTGAGGCACATAGTTTAATTTGTCCAAGGACATGGTATGGTTTTTAATTTGGGCTCTTTATTTTAAATAAGCGATTTCCCTTTCAAAATCTTTTATCAGGCATGCTTTTTCTCACACCTACTATGCATTAAAATTTTAATTATTGTTGGATGTTAATTTATTATTTGGTTGATATAAATGAACATTTTTAAGCCTCTATTAAAAACCAATATGTTGGTATGTTATGATATGGTTGATAAAGGCATGATGACTGTCTATGATCAGGAAACAGTCCCTTTTGACCTACTTTTCTGGGTGTGTTGGCATTTCCAAAATCAAAGACTTCTCAAGTAGACTAAACTTCCTAAATCTTCTGAACATGTGAGACTGAGATGACAGCACCCCCCCCCCAATGATTGGTTTATCTTTGAAATAAAGCTGCACTTAGAAATATTCCTGTCTGATCTTCCGTGAAATTTGCAGCTTTGTCCTAAAACCACTACTCCTCAATTTGTCCATTTGATGTCAACATACATTTTATTATTGTGGTAAATCAGATCTGGGAAGTAATCTTGTCTGTGTAGCTAAATAATCATTGGCACACAACATTATGGTTGTTTCTCATTACTATAGTTTGGGGAGCTACTTTTCTCAAACTTTCTCAATCAATACAATATAAATCTATCAGCTACCATCTAAACAACCCTCTGGGTATGGATTATTCAGTATGCATACAAGGCTACTCATATTATGGACTGAAATGTACAATCAGGCAGAATGATGTGCACACAGCTGTTTTATATTTAGTTGGTTTTCTAATGTGTGCTAATTTGTTGTAGGGACTGAGGGTATTACTAAGATTTATTTCAAGTTTAGAACAAGATAAAATTATTGTTTAAAGATGGAACTTAGTCTCTACTCAACTTGAGCAGCCATTGATTTTGTATTTTCCTCATGTCAGATGGAGGAAAGTGCTTGACTCATTAGCACAGAGGAAGACGTTAGACTTTGTAGCACCAACCTCCTCCCAGAAACCAGTGTCTTAAAGTCTCCACTTTTCTTTTATAACTACACATGTGAAAAAAGCAAAGGTGACACAAATATTAAACTGGAAATTCAAGTGCCAAATATAAAACAATATAGAATTCACCTTGTCCTTACATTTGTATCTCTGATAGTTAATATATATTTCTGGAGGTAAATTTCATTTATGCAAACTTTCTCCCCGGACAAACATGAAACACAAAAGAGGTAGGTAAAAAGTGTTGAGGAGTGTAAAATGTAACCCCACTCTTTTAGAATTAACTGGTGTCCTCTGAAGTTATACCACAATATAAGCCTCAAAAGGAGAGAATCATCACTAATTTTAAAATTCATAAAGACAGTGATCCTGAATGCGTGAGTACCATACCTGTTTTGAAAATTAAATCTATATTGATAGCAAGGTACAGACTATAAATTTTAGAAACCATAGAGCAGAAACAATTTTATCAGGGAATATTTTTAGCTTATTGAGAAATTGAAACTCTAGAAGAATATCAATTTTTCTTGTTGGCTTACAAATGTGAGTGTTAAACTCAAAATGCTAGTAATCATCTTATAACAGGCTCCCAGAACTTAACACTATATGTTAGAGGCACCAAAGCATCATTCTGGCTAAGAACACTGCAAGTAGACCCTAACACCTGGAACAATGGAGAAAGAACAAAGACCTAATCCATCACCATCCATACTTTTGGGAATGTTCTTAAATGTATTAACCTTGTTTTTAGCTTCTGTAGTTCCACTTATTGCTAACTTTTCTTGCTAATTGAAGTTTGTCAACCAGGATATGGGTTTTTTCTTCATTAAAACAAACAATAAAACAAACAAACAAAAAAACAAAGATCAGTGAAGCTCATGACTACACTATTTATGCAAGATCTTTGTGAAGCCTGTCAGATAGCAAATAAAAAGTTTTTCTTGGCTTTAAAAGTCGATGTGTTCTCCGAAGGAGTTACCTAAAATCAAACTATTTTCAGCTTCTCCACAGGTACTGTGATGATTTGTGTGGGTTGTTCATTTGACAGGATCTGGAATCACCCAGGAGACAAGTCTCCAGAAATACCTATGAGGGACTATCTTAATTAGATTAACTGAGATGACAAGACACATCCTTAAGGAAGACATCAAAAATCCCTGGGTTGTGTCTTAAACTACATAAAACAGAAGATGCTAAATTAATAGTGCTATCCACTATTGTCTTCTTCCTGGATGCAGCTAGAAGATGACTGGCTATTTCAAGTTCCTGGTCCCTTTTATTTCACTGCTATGATTGGATGTACCCTTGAATGGTGAGCCAAAATAAAATCTTCCTTTCTTAAGTAATTTTTGTTGTGATATTTTTGACACAACAAAAAGTCACAGAAGTACATGACTGTGAATTTAGAATAATAATTTATTCAGGGGCCAGCTGTATCTGTGACACATTAACTATACAATTGTGTAAAATTATCATTGAACAACTTTAGAAGCAATGTTGCTTTAAAACATAATTGTTGGCACTGTTCAAATATCAGTTCAGAGCTTGAAAGTAACTGGAAGAAAAATAGTCTGGGATTATAATCAAAACTTAATTTAAGGTCTATTATGGTTCATGATTTATAATTCACTTCTATTCTTTACCAACTCCATAAGTATTCTATAGTTTCCTGTCTTCTCTATTTCCTCGTCCCTCTTCATCCTTACAACCACTACAGTTGATGAGGTCATTATTTACCAAATTAAATATATTGTTTCTAAACAATGCTATTTCCTTTATACATGCTCTCTTGTAATCAATTCTAATTCATTTTCCATCAATCATCCAGTATGGTATTTCTAGAATGTATATCCAATCCCGGTCAACATCTCACTTAAATAATTTTAATATTAACCTTTGTCTTTTAATATACTACTGACTTACCTAACTTTGGCTTATTATTTAGGCTTAGGCAAGCCTAATGATTGTTTCTGGAACAAACTAAAATGGCCAGGAAGTAGATCCTTCCATTAAAGCTGAAACCTGTTTCTTTATTTTTTAAATACAGTCTGTCTTTGTGCCATTTTGTTTATCACCAAAATATCATGGAAATCTCAGCTTTAGTTTTTAGTGGAGTTAACACAAGGCCATACAACATTTACTATTGCTCCATGGAAACCTTGCATTAGTATGTATAGTCTTCTGGACTTGTTTCTGGAGAAAAATATGGCCATAAGAGCAAAGCCAATACTGGTGATAAAGCCCTACTAAGTCTAGCTGACTTTTTCCCCATAGAAGTTTGATTCGATAGATAATTTTTGCCTAAAGCACCAAGTTTCACAATGGCTTAACAGGTATCAAAGACTAAATATGTCTCATTTTCATTGCTTTCCTTGGCTACATTAATGAAAAATTATTATTTTACCATGTCATAAAGCAAATAGAATTATGATCCATGTTTCACAAATCACAAAACTCTGGGTTCATTTCATTCTTAAAGAGTTTAGCCGTGTCTTACAGCAACCATTTATTTTGCTTCAGGAAGTTGGTGGGAATGATGGTGCAGTAGTAGGTTAAGGGATAGAAAGGAATGTTCCAAGACAAAAAAATAAGGTAGTGAAGCTTTATAGAGATTTTCAGTGCATGAAAATCTTTAAATGGGAAGTCCCATTGGGTAGAGTAATACCAGTGCTATACTGTACCTCAGACTGGACCCTGTCCTTTGAAGTCAGTTTTAACCTTAAGTCCCAAAGTAATTGAGTGTACTGTCAGAAATATATCTATTTACATTTAGCTTTCCAAACTAAAGATTCTTGAGAGAAACTTTAATTATGGTATAGATGTGGTGAGTCTGCCCTTCCTAGGTCCAAGATAAATCTTAGCATAGTATTCTTTAAAAAAAATAGATGGTTTTGATTAAAATGTAACCACAGCACTTCCTTCTGTTCCTTTTCTTGCTCTGGCCCTTCCCATGTGCCCTCCCTCCAACCTCTCCCTTGTCCTCCCTACTCTCAAATTGAGAGCCTCATTTCTTTCATTATTGTTGTTACACACACACACACACACACACACACACACACACACACACACACACACACACCATACTGACCCTGTGTTCTGCCCTATAGATGATTGTGAGCATCCATTTCTGTTTTTGTCAGGGACTGTCAAAGCCTGCCAGGAGACAGCTATATCAAGGTCCTTTCAGAAATATCCTGCTGGTGTATGCAGTAGTATCTTCATTTGGTGGCTGATTATGTGACAGACCACCAAGTTGGGGCACTCTCTGGATGGTTCATCCTTTTGTTTAGCTCCAAACTTTGTCCCTGAACCTCTTTCCATGCATATTTTAATCCCTATTATAGGGAGGAATGAAGTATCCACGCATTGGTCTTTCTTGATTGTCTTGTGTTTTGGAAATTGTATCTTGGGTATTCTAGGCTTCTGGGCTAATATCTGCTTCTCAGTGAGTGCATATTAAGTGACTTCTTTTGTGATTGGGTTACGTCACTCAGGATGATATCCTCCAGATACATCCATTTACTCAAGAATTTCATGAATTCATTGTTTTTAATAGCTGAGTAGTACTCCATTGTGTAAATGTACCACATTTTCTGTATCCATTCCTCTCTTGAGGGACATCTGGGTTCTTTCCAGCTTCTGGCTATTATAAATAAGGCTGCTTTGAACATAGTGGAGCATGTGTTCTTGTTACCAGGATCTTATTAACTAGAGGAATTTTTATGTTCCAGGATTCCAACACCCATTATTTTGTTTTCGAGGACTGTGATTATGATCAACATAAGAAATAAAGTTCTTGTTCAGGGATTCATGAGGCATTACTCTGGGACCTCTACATCATCTAGGATTTTAATCAGAGACCAGAGAAGCTAAAATACTTCGAGTTATAATCACAACCTTGGAATAAATATATTTTTTCAGGAAAACAAAAGAAGCAAGGATCCTCTGGAAAGGGAAGTTTTGGTAGATGGTAAAGTACCAGGCAGGTAGTGATTGATATGTCAAAATCTCACATAACAAGTATATTTTGAATGTAGTACAATATTTCCTGAGAAGTTATATATGGCATATGAAAGAGACAAAAATCATGGAGATGAAGAAAAGGCAATGGAGAAGGATTTTTACCATACTGTCATGAGAATCTCAGTTTGAAGCCCCATCATTAATAAACTGTCTGAGCATGGCCATAATTATTAGTGTTTGGTGGGCACAGAGAAGCAGTTTCTAGTAACTTTTGGTCAGACAGTCTATCCAAAGCAGTCTGATTCTGTTTCATTAAATCCTTGTTTCAAGGCAATCAGGAAGGGAGTGCTAGAGCTGGGCATCTTGCCTCCTTTTATCCTCAATATGCACACAGGCAGGCACACACACATATGCATACCCCAAACACACACACACAGAGACATGTACACACATGTACACACACACGCACACACACACACACACACACACACACACACACATACACACACACACACACACACACACACACACATGCACACAAATAGAAAACAAAATCAAGAATATCTCTAAAGCTTCTGTCCCACTTCTTAATAAATTTATCTGGGGTCTGCCCATCACAGTGTATTGGATTTATTTAATCAAAGCTTTACCCATTTCAAATAACAAGCTGATTAATGAGTCAGTTATTTTTTACTAGTTCTTTTTACCTCAGTTATTATTTTAGAATGGCTCTAAAACAGTCAAAAGGTTAAGGGATTCTTGTTTTACTAAAGATGAGGTTCAGCAAAGGGCTAGGACCTAGTAAGTCACTTCCAAAGAATATCTGTGGACATTTTCAGCCTTTATGACAAGCCTGGTTCAATGCCCAATGATGGAAACTTAATCTTTATATGATTCAGCATTGTATTGGCTATGAATTCTTCTGTAAATTAAAAATTAATTCCAAGTTTGAAAGGAGTTAGTGCATTTCTAGAGTGTTTGCCCAGCATGTTCAAGACCCTAGATTCCATTCTCAGAACCTCAGATACATACTAATATAAAAGAATGTAACTCTATTTTCAAAGAGGTCAAGATGACCTATTTCAAGCCATAGAGACATTCCTTCCTCCTTCACCTCAGAACATCTTATTGTCCTTCCAAGGCAAGCAATTTAAACCTAGCTATTGAAATAGAAAGTTTCCAGTTCCCTCAGTTCATTCCTCAGTAAAAAAGGGAGCATGTTTGAAGATGGACAAGCTTGGGGGATGACTAAGGATGAAAACAAAATGCTTTATATCAACTATGAGGTCAAATTAGTCTTTACTAGATCAATCCAAGAAGCACCAGCCACCAATTTAGTTGCCAAAATCACTATTTGAGGAATTGCATGGAAGATTCAGGGTAAAGTAGCATTCATCATAATATACTCATTACCTGAGTTAGCATGGAGAATTTGCTTTTGAATTTTTCATTAGAATATTTTAATTGTGTAATGTAAGGGATTTCATTATGGTGTATGCATCATGAACTTTGATCATATTCGCTCCAGTTCTCCTTTCAGAAAAGAATAGCTGAGTATTTGCTTAGCTTTTTCCTGAGGAGTATGCTAAGGCTCAAAAGGATTTATCCGCTGACCACTTCATTTTCTTCATAGATCTTAAAAGATAAACAATGAGAATATTTTCAGGAATGTTTTCTGAGTTACTATTTTAGAATTTTCAATTTCAGAAAACCCTAAGAAATCAAAATACATAAATAAATGAATGAATGAATAAATAAATAAATAAATAAATAAATAAATAAATAAATGAAACAAAAACTGTGTCCAAAGTCACTTTAGGGACAGTGCTAAGTACCAACAATATACTTTTGCTTTTCAGCATCCGATGAAGATACAGCATCCATTTCATCATGTGTGTACACTTCACCTTCCCACCTCATTTAGTATTTGTCTGCCCAGAAAACTTCCTCTGCAGTTTCTTCAGCCAAAGCTCCCCG
>LR756403.1:252729-335249 GCA_902729485.2 Mus minutoides | reverse complement strand
GGCCCAGCCTCCGGTGGGGCGGAGTTCTCAGATCCTGCCCCTGGGGGGAACTGCTGACCTGCTGCTCCCAAAACCACCTCTGCACTCACGCGTAACCCCAATGCGATCTTAAAGTCCTGGGGTGTCCCTAGCTGTGTCCGCTGGGCTCAGAGGAAAGATGGCGCGGCGGCGTGGGTGTTCTGGCTGGGAGAGGCCCAGCCTCCGGTGGGGCGGAGTTCTCAGTTCCTGGCCCTGGGGGGAACTGCTGTCCCACTGCTCCCAAAATCACCTCTGCACTCACACGTAACCCCAATGCGATCTTCAAGTCCTGGGGTGTCCCTAGCTGTGTCCGCTGGGCTCAGAGGAAAGATGGCGCGGTGGGAGCGAGTGCTCTGGCTGGGAGATGCCCAGCCTCCGGTGGGGCGGAGTTCTCGGATCCTGCCCCTGGGGGGAACTGCTGGCCTGCTGCTCCCAAAACCACCTCTGCACTCACGCGTAACCCCAATGCGATCTTAAAGTCCTGGGGTGTCCCTAGCTGTGTCCGCTGGGCTCAGAGGAAAGATGGCGCGGCGGCGCCGGTGTTCTGGCTTGGAGAGGCCCAGCCTCCGGTGGGGCGGAGTTCTCAGTTCCTGCCCCTGGGGGGAACTGCTGTCCCACTGCTCCCAAAACCACCTCTGCACTCACGCGTAACCCCAATGCCACAAGATTTTTATAATTCTTATTTAATGTTCATTTTATTTGGTTCTTTTTTCTTGGTTTCATTCTGGCAATTATTCATATATTTTCTGATTATACAAGATTTTTATAATTCTTATTTAATGTTCATTGTCTGGAGACATTATCATGAAAGTACTCGTTTTGGGAGGAGGTATATTATTCTATTTATTTTGTAGTGTTTGTTTATGGTACTGGGGTATATTGGGTTAGGTCATTGGTTTGAATTTTGGTATTAATGTCTGTCCCACCTTTGTTGAGTGGATATTTGAATTTCTATTTGCTATTTTTCCAACCTGGCATGTTTATTCTTCTTCTAGGTGGTGTTTTAGGTCCAAACGTGGGGCCATTTAGTGCTGACTTGTGATTAGGGCATCAGAATTAGATATAGCTTAGCTACAGAAGGGTGCAGTTTCTGTCTCATGAATAAACCCTCCCTCTGCACAGCTAGCAGTTCTTCGAAAATTCAGGCTGAAGTGTTGGACAGAAGTAGATTGAAATACCCAGGGCATTGCTGGGAAATAGAACTCAATAGGGATCTCCAGCTAACAGTGTTTGTGTTCCACATGGAGGGAGAAGGGAGCTCTACTTCAGAATGTGTCAGGAGCTCAGTACATGTCTGGCTTGACTTACAGTGAAAAGAAGAATAAAGTGCTACTTGGCCAGCACCTACACAGGAATAAGTTTGGACTTTAACTAAAAGCAGTTTGCAGTCGGAGGGGTTAGCTCCACCTATGGAAATTGAATAGGGCAGGTTTTCAGATAGCAATGGTGTAGCATTTCAAGACATATTAAGAAGAGCATCCTTGGGAACCCAGTACTGGGCTTGGCACAGGTCCATCGTGTCTGTGTTTGCTTGTTTGTTTGTTTGTTTGTTTGTGGCTTTGGTTTTTTGTTTTGGATCCAGATATCAAACCTGGGGCTTTGTATATGCTTAGCAAATGCTCTGCCACTGAGCTACATACTCACACCCTGTTTATGATATTTTAGCTTTGTTTGAAAGGTCATATTACTAGAAAAAACTGGAATAGAGTACATGCAGTATTCTGAGTTTTATCCTTATGATTGTACATGAATCTCTAATTATCCCCAAACAAGGTTTAAGCAAAATTAATTAGTGGATTTGTATAAACTAATAAGAAAATAAAGACCTAAGGAAAAGGTCTATTATTCTCCAAACTTGAAAAGTAAAAAAAAAAAAAAAGATTAAAAAAAAAAACCCATAGGAAAAATCAATCAGTATAAGAGGATGGGAGAATCCAAAATGACAAAATAATAGAATTGAAATACAAATATTTTAGAAATCACCAACACTGTAAGTTGTTATACTCATATTTTAGAGAAATTACATACAAAAGAGCTATGTGTTATTTTAAGAGAATATTCTAAAAATATATAAGAACAACAGAAATGAGGTATGCAAGGCCATATTTGGGCAAATGTTAATGTAAAACAAGAAAAGTATTTTTAAGTGACTCTTTATCAGACATAATATTCCTCATGCTCAAATAATCATTACATATTATTGGAAATACTACCTAATGATGAAATGGTGAAATTTATCAGGACCATAATATAATTCTTACTCTATACAATTTATTGACAAAATTTGAATATGTGAAGTAATAACTGAAAAACTTACAAGGAGAAGCAAACATACCTACTACACTGTCAGATTCAAAAGAAACCAGGACAAATGGCATCTATGGCACCTACTATAGTACCAAAGCAAATGCTGGTCTCCTTGTGATACTGTGAGTTACTGGCATGCTAGCTCTTCTCAGCTCTTCTCACTCTACTGCTTACCTCAAACTTCTCCAGTTCATGGGCTTCTCTCACCCAACTTCTCATTCCCTTATAATCCTACTATTTTGGATACATGTTCTCCTTTGTCTTCCTCTCTTGGCCACATCTCTCTTAGTCCCCTCTCTTGATTGCCTCTTTCTCTTCCTCTTGCTCCCCCCCCCCCATCTCTTTTCTCTCATGACCCAGTCCAGTCTGCTGGGCATGTTCAGTCTACTACTTTGTCTCTCTGCTCTGAACTCTGTCAGATCTCTCTGGCTGTTCTCTCATAACTACAATAAAATCCTACCATCCCCTTTGACTGGAGACTTGGCTTAGGGGTTAAGAGCACTTGTCATTACAAAGGACCTGGGTTTAATTCTCAGCACCCACATGGAGACTCATCACCTCCTCAAGCACCAGCATGTGTGGTTCACAGGCACACATGGAGGCAAACACACTCATACACATAAAATACTAAAAATAAATAAATAAAATGAGAAAACCTTCCCCTCAACCATAACTTGAAGAAGTCATATGCTTAGTTTATACATCTAGTGCTGCAACCCTCAATTTATACATATGGTGGCAAAATCCTCAGTGTATACACAAATCAAGACAGCAGTCTTTGAAATAACTAAATAAGGTTATATAGATTTGGAGATCACAGTTACTGACCTTGGTCAAGTGGATAGAATTAAAACTCATTTTTTTTTGTTGTTTTTTTTTTTTTTTTTTTTGTTTTTCGAGACAAGGTTTCTCTGTGTAGCCCTGGCTGTCCTGGAACTCACTTTGTAGACCAGGCTGGCCTCGAACTCAGAAATCCGCCTGCCTCTGCCTCCCGAGTGCTGGGATTAAAGGCGTGCGCCACCACGCCCGGCTGAATTAAAACTCATTGAGCTAACATTTACAAAACATATATTTTACTCCAAACACACATAAGAAGCTCACAAAGAGGTTTCAAACATAGTCCAAACAGTTAGTAAACTATCTATAGTTTATCAATGACAAAGAAGAAAGACAGGAAATTCATTAAAAACTGAAAATATCTGAAAAAAATTAAAACAGAATTGTAAACAATCCCTAGGTAAAAAAAGACATGTGCGAATTGGCAAGATATTTTCAATGAATTAAAATGGAAATATGACAAAATAAAATTGACAGGAAAATATGTCATTTTTAATAAACACTGATGAAATTAGAAATGGTAGATCAAACTCCAAAGACTTAAAGAGGAAACAGTAGAAGTACCAAATTAATGAAACGGTAATTAAGAAATACTGAATGAAATTAACAGTGTCAAAAAAAAAAGTTGATCAACTAGGCCAGTAAAACATATAATACTATAGCAACCTTGATTCAAAAAAAAGGAAGAAAAGTACAAAAAAGTGATTATAAAAACACCAGAATGCAGAATGTTATAAATACATGTTAAATGGGAGATGAAATAGAAAGAAATTGCTTGCCACTATTTCAATTGAAAGATGATTGCAGAAAAGACAAGGGGAAATCAAAGTCCAGCTCCATGGAGAGTGAATGTGCTATGGAAATACCAACTCTCACATAATAGAAACTATCCATTAAGAAAACGTTTATAATTTTAAGGTTTTTAAAATTGAAAATAAACTTTTATACAATATATTTGATTACAGTTTCCCATCCCCCAAAGTGTCTCAGAGCCTTTCTGCTCTCCACTTACCTCAGTTCTCACCCTTTCTTTTTCTCAAGATACAGACATCTAAAAACAATAATGAAATAAGGTATAATACAATAAGACAAAATAAAAACAAACAAATCAGAACAGATTGAAGAAAACAAACATCCAGAAGAAAAAGCACAAGGAACACATACAGATGCAAGTATGTGCATATTGGTACATGCAGAAATCTCATAATAATATAACACCAGAAACCATAATATATACACCAAAGATCTGTAAGGTGGGAAAAAAGAAAAAACAATTGTTTTAAATTAATTGCCAGTCTTTTCCCTTTGGCATTTCTCAATTATGGATAGTTTGCAAATTGTTCAGACTATGTTTCAAATCTCTTTTAAGTTTCTTATGTGGGCTTGGAGTATAAGAAAGAGAGAGGGGGGAGGCAGGCAGGAAGGAATGAGAATAAAAAAGAAACAAAGAAAGGAGAGAAAGAGGTGGGGGGAGAGAGAATAGTGCCCAAACAAAGCATTAAGAGAATGAGCAGGCAACTGAAAAAGCACCATTGAGTTTGTTTTGTGTTTGCTTGGCATGGGGCCCAACTTAAGAGTGGTCTGTATCCCCAGTGAGGCTCTATAGGAGAAACCTAATTTTTCATTTGCAATTGGCTATCAAGTTGAGATAGCTTCTGGATTAAGGATGGGGTGATTGTTTTTACTTCCCTATCATAGTACAGGGACCCCATCTGGCTTAGGTGGCTTCAAGTACAGTGCATGCTGCCACAGTGTATATGAGTTAGTATATACATCAGCTATTATGTGTTTGGAAGGCTTGTTTTATTGGTGTCCTCCACACCTACTGGCTCTTAGAATCTTCCTGGCTCCTCTTCTGAAGGAGTCCCTAAGTTCTGAGGGAAGGGATTTGATATATATATATATATATATATATATATATATATATATATATATATATCCCATTTAACACTGAGTGGCCCCAAGGTCTTTGACTCTTTGTTGTGAGCCCTAGTATCTGTTCCCATCTAGTGCTATGTTAAGTTTTTAAGTCAAAGATCAAGGTGCTTACTGATGGGATGTTAGATTAAACAGCTCGTTCTCTTCTTCATAGGCAGTGTCTTGAGGTTATATCTTCACATGATTTCAGGAATAAAGAAACAAGCTCAACCACATTTATAAGGAGCCAAAGGGGTTTTCAACCCCATAGGAAGAACAATATCAACCAACCAGACCCCCCTGAGCTCTGAGGGTCTAATCCACCAACCAAAGAGTACACATGGAGGGACCCATGACTCCAGTCATATATGTAGCAGAAGATGCCCTTATCTGGCATCAATGAGAGGAGAGACCCTTGTCCTATAAAGGCTTGATGGCCCAGTGTAGGGGAATGCAGGGTAGTAAGGTGGGAGTGGGTGGGTGGTGGAGCACTGTGAAAGAAGCAGGGGGAGGAGGGATAGGAATATGGTGTTTGTGGATGGGAAACCTGGAAAAGGGATACCATTTGAAATGTAAATAAATAAAATATCCAATAAAAAATTTTAAAAGGGGTGTTTCTTCATGAGAATTCCTATCATACCTCCATTACTTTCTAAATTTTCCACCTCTATATAGTATTGAACCGTATTAAACCAACATTCAGACCATAATACACAAGATATAAAATTCAAGAATCTAATACATTACCTCTTAGTCTGTGGATTGTAATCTCTATGGGGAATCAAATGACACTTCACAGGTATGGCTTAAGACCATTAAATAACACAGACATTTACTTTATGATTTATAACAGTAGCAAAAGTATAGTTAAGAAGTAGCAATAACAATACCTCTACTGGGCATATATCCAGAAGAGGTTCCATCTGGTAATAAGGACACATGTTCCACTATGTTCATAGCAGCCTTATTCATAATAGTCAGAAGCTGGAAAGAACCCAGATGTCCCTCAACAGAGGCATGGATACAAAAAATTTGGTACATTTACACAATTAGAAACAATGAATATATGAAATTCCTAGGCAAATGGATGGATCTAGAGGGTGTCATCCTGAGTGAGGTAACCCAATCACAAAAGAACTCACATAACATGTACTCACTGATATGTGGATATTAGCCCAGAAGCCTAGACTACCCAAGATACAATTTACTAAACACATGAAACTCAAGAAGAATGAAGTTAAAAATGTGGTCTCTTCGCCCCTTCCTAGAATTAAGAACAAAGCACACATTGAAGGAGTTACAGAGATCATGTGTGAAGCTGAATCCAAAGGATGGACCCAATGACTGCGGCTGCCAGGGATCCATCCCACAATCTGCCACCAAAAATAAACACTATTGCATATGCCAGCAAGATAATGCTGAAAGGGCCCTGATATAGCTGTCTCGTGGGAGGCTATACCAGTGCCTGGCAAACACGGAAGTGGATGCTCACACTCAGCTATTAGTTGGAACACAGGACTCCCAAGGAAGGAGCTAGAGAAAGTACCCAAGGAGCTGAAGGGGTCTTCAACCCTATAGGTGGAAGAATAACATGAACTAACTAGTTCCCCCTGTGCTCATGTCTCTAGCTGCATATATGGAAGAAGATGGCCTAGTTGGCCATCATTGGGAAGAGAGGCCCCATGATCATGCAGACTTTATATGCCCCAGTACAGGGGAATGCCAGGGCCATTATGTGGGAGGGGGTGGATAGGGGAGCAGGGCGGGGATGGGGGAGGGTATGGGGAACTTTCTGGATAATACTTGAAATGTAAATGAAGAAAATATCTAATAAATAAAAAATAATTAAAAAAAAAAAGAAGTAGCAATAAGGGGCTGGTGAGATGGCTCAGTGAGTAAGGGCACCCAACTGCTCTTCCAAAGGTTCTGAGTTCAAATCCCAGCAACCACAGGGTGGCTCACAACCATCCATAATGAGATCTGACTCCCTCTTCTGGAGTGTCTGAGGACAGCTACAGTGTACTTTTATATAATAAATAAATACATCTTTAAAAAAATTAGCAATAAAAATAATTATATTCTTGGTTGTCCATACAACATAAGGAACTGTTACAGAATTAAGAAGGTTGGGAACTACTGCTCTAGCACTTAATCATAAGTCACTTGCCATCATTGACTGTACTGTAAACATCCCTTGCTACCAAACTGCCTGCATAAACCATCTAAGGAAGCTAACCATTTATTTTCTTTATTTACCTCACGCCTTCTTCTGTGTTTATAGTTTGACAAGCCACATGAAGGTACTTTACCTGCATAATTTTCCAAAGTGCTTTCATGGTGTCTTGTTCATATTTATTCTGACTATTTACAGAAAACATTATACCTTGTGTAAGAGTTGCATGTGATTTACATTAGCACTTTATTAGCTACCCACCTCCATTTTCTGTCTATGTCCAAACTGATTTTAAATGAAGAAGACTTTCAGAATGCCTGAAAGAAACATATGGAAGACTGGCAGGAAAGGTATCTGAAAGTGTGTCAACAAGGAGTGTATAATTAAAACATTAAAGACTTCAAAACTCTAAGCCTTAAGACTAAATAAAGAACAATATAAATGTTAACTGAATGAGCATATGAGCCTTGCATTATCCCTTTTAATGGACATTTTTGAAAGATTAAGTCTTAGATTCTGGGAATAATATCATTAAAATATATTATAACTGATTGAGGTATTGGGGAGTAAGTGAGTTTCCAAATGTGGGATTACCAAATACATTCTTATTTCATTTTTCCTAATAGAGGATATATTGAAGAGTCAAGAGTCCAGCATGTAGAATCCATAATGTTAAAAAAAAATCTAGTAAGATATTAGATAAATGTACGTCAATAATAAGAAACATGAGAGTTAATTTTATGGATAACTGTATAAAGTAAAAGCTCTTTAAAATAATCTTGTTTTCCATTCTATTCAAAGCCTACATATCCTGGCTTGAAAGAAGGATTATAGAGTCAAAGTAGCTTGCTTAATAGCTTGGTAGCATCATGTGCACTGACTCTGGGCCAGTATTTACCTGGCCAATATGTTCCTACTACATCGGCTTGTTTGGAATCTCATCTCACAAGCTGGAAACACTGTAAAAATGAACAGAGTTCATCTCAGTGCATGCTGAGAAGTTTTCTTCTTGGAAATAGCTTCAAATAATGGCCCCATATGGAATGGAGAAATTGCCTAAAGTATTATTGGAATATGTAGTAAAGATCACAGCAATAAACTGAGCTGTTTCTTCCACTATTTAATGAAGGGGATCTTACTGGATGCAGGAGTTTAGTATGTGCTAGAATAAAGCCTGTGTTTTGTTAAGATAATATTTGTGAGGTTATGTCAGGTCAGAGCATGGGATTGCAGTATTTTTATACTTTAGAACATATATGCTTTAAAATAATTAGACTCTGTTGTTCCCTCTCTACCTTGTTATCAGATGCCTATGCATTACTGTCTTGAATAAAGTTTTACTCTTGTGCCCCAACAGATGACAGTAGTAAACCTATCTGAGCTAAAGCCACTCATATTTTGCTATTTCCCAGTCTATTGACAGTGATTATATATAGATAAGAGGAAGTCTGAGGCTGGGACAACTGAATTTCCAAATAACTTGCATTTAGTCCCATGAGGATCAATGCTGTATTTAAATTGCCTGTTTAATTTCGCCAAATGGGCACATACCTAAAATACATTAAACAAGATTAGATTCTACAAAACATAATTTAATATTTTCAACATTGTTTCCTGACTCAGTTACCATCACCACAAGTATGAAGAAATAGATTAAGCTGCAAAATTGTCATGAGGACTAAAGTCAAGTTCTTTCCCTCAAAAATGTACAATTGTTGAACTAAGATTTTCTAATTTATATTTTTTATAATAGCAGAAGAAAGCCTTTGCAGCAGTTTGGTCTCCAGTGGGGTGTGAGATGCCCACCATTCTACAAAATTGAGTGTTGACTCAAAATCCAAAATGCATTCTCCTGCATCATTGCTTTACCTTCTAGACAAGTTGGATATTGCTGTTCCTTTTTTATATTTTAGCAACACTGTCTGGTGTCTCTTAGACCTACCATAGAGGTACTATAATCTCCCCTTTCTTTAAAACTGTAATTCTTCAGACAGAGAAAAAGTTGTCTGGATGATATACTTATAAAAGACAGTGAGGTAACTATGACTTACTGAAATGTAGGAATTCTGGATCATCTAGTCATGTCAGCAAACATGTGCGCGCGCGCACACACACACACACACACACACACACACACTTCTTTCTCAGCCAAAGTGTCTGTTGTTCTGTTTACAGGTCTCCTGAGAACTACTGGAAATGAATTTGCTATTAGGAGACTCCAAAAATGGGGCAGCATGGTATGAATTACCTTATTGCTTCTGACCCTCAGTGTCAGTCACTCTCCTACTCAGCCTCTACCTTTCAATTTCTCTCTCCAGAGGACTGCTCTCCTATCAGTACGATCTCTGTATTTCTCAGATATTGTACCTGGAAAGTTCACTTTTGAAACAACCCAGGAAATTTATTCCATATTGATGAACTGACCACTCCCAATATGAAAATGTGAGAGTTAGCAACAGTTTAGTATATTCATTTCTGCTTTTGACACAAAGGCCTTCCCCCCAACCCCCGATTTTACTTTCATTTTTTTCTGCCTGAGCTCCTGCCTTGACTTACCTCAGTGATGGAATGTGGTTAGCTTATGTAAGCCAAATAAACCCTATCCTCTCTAAGTTGCCTTTGGTCAGAATATATTATCACAGCAATAGAAATCCATCTGAAACAGAAGCACCCATTTTTGCCTTGCAAACTGGAACTAAATACAACTGACCATATTAGGAGCATAATGGCAGACAATTACCATATAAGAGCTGTGGGTCAAGAAAATGGCTTTCCTAATGGTTAACCAAACTAGTTTGGGATATTGGAATAACCATAATGTGTAGTGATGGTCAGCACTGTGGTTTGAATGAGTATGGCTCTTATAGTCTCATATATTTGCAAATTTAGTTCCCTTTTTGGTGGAACCTTTTAGGCAAGATCAGGAGATATGATTGTGCTGGAAGAAGTGTGTCACTGGAATGGAATTTGAGGTTTCAATAGAGTATTGAGATTCACAGTGTTCAGTCTCTACCCTAAGGATGTGAATCAAGATATGAGCTCTCAGTCACTCCTTTGTTCTGCAACCATGAACTTTAATTATCTGAAATAATAAGCCAAATCAGACACATTTTTTATAAGTTCCTTTAATTTTGGGGTTTTATCACAGGAATAGAAAAGTAACTAAAACAGCCAGCAATAGTGTAGAGATGTCTTTTTTTATTTCTTGTTATCTATTGGAATTATTATACTATTTTCCTAATTGCTTGGTTTGAAGTGTGACTGTACTTTTCCTAGCAACAGGATGCTATCATATCAGAGTAGACATGCTTAAAGTTATATTGATTAACATGGTGATGAATGTTTCTCATCAACCTATTACCATGCCTTAAAACTATAAAAAGCATGGTTGACATTTGGGGATAAACTATGTGAAAATGCCTTTTTATCAAAATAAGATGGCAGCCTATTAGGACCTTTGTATCAAGTAACGAAAACACAAGTGCCTTGTTTAGCTTACTTTTTTCAGTTACTTTCCAGGAAGGTTTCTTACTCATCTATCTATCTATCTATCTATCTATCTATCTATCTATCTATCTATCTATCTATCTATCTATCTATTTATTATTTACTTTACACCCCTCTCATTGCCCCCCTTCTAGTCACAATCTTTCTCCTTCCTCTTCTCTTCTGAACAGGTGGAGGCCCCTGGGAATCCCCCCACCCTGGCATATCATGTCTGTGAGGCTAATCACATCCTCTCCCAGTGAGGACAGACAAGGCATCCCAGCTAGAAGAACATATCCCACATATATACAATAGATATTTGGATATCCCCTGCTCTAATTGTTTGGGACCCACCTAAAAACTAATCTGTACATCTACTACATATGTGAGGCAAGGCCTAGATCCAGCCTTTGTATGCTCTATTGATCAGTCTTGGAGGCTCCCCAAGATTCCAGGTTAGTTGAGTCTGTTGCTTTTCCTGTGGAGTTCCTATCCCCTTCACTGCCTGCAATCCTTCACCAAACTCTTCCTTAAGAGTCTCAAAGCTCCATCCACTGTTTGACTGTGGATCTCTGCAGACTTCTGATTTAACTTCTCGATAGAGCCACTCAGAGGACACCTATGCTAGACTCCTGTTTGCAAGATTAATAGAGTATCATTAATAGTGTCAGAAATTGGTGGTTGCCCATGGGATCAGTCTCAAGTTGGGCCAGTTATTAGTTGGCCATTCATTCAGCTTCTGCTCTATCCCCTGTCTCTGCATTTCTTGTAGACAGGATAAGTTTTGGGTTGAAAGTTTTGTGGGTAGTTATACAAAGGCGATTTTTCAATAAAAGCATTTTATTACACATATTTGTGCTTTCTATATAACTTTGAAGCAGTCTTCTACATTCAGACATATTCTCTCAATTCCGGTGTTTTACTTTTCAGGTATCATTTTCATGCTATCATGATCATTATCCTTGACATTAGAGATAAAATTGAGGAACCCGTTCGTCACAATGCTTGCTTTCATACACACACACACACACACACACACACACACACACACACACACATATAAAATCTGTATATGAATGTTCCCCACAGGTTCATCTTTTCTCCAAGGGTACTTTTAGAAAGCTATTACCCTGGACTCTTCATGGACAACATATAGAACTTTCTTCTTTTTCTACAATACTTCAGAAGTCTTTGAAATAACCTAATCACAAAAGAGCACACATGGAATGCACTCACTCATCAGTGGATATTAGCCTAGAATGGTGGAATACCCAAGATACAATTCACAGACCACATGAAGCTCATTAAGAAGGAAGACTAAAGTGTGAATACTTCGGGCCTTCTTAGAAGGGGGATCAAAATAACCATGGGAGTAGATACAGAGAGAAAATGTGGATCAGAGACTGAAGGAAAGGCCATTTAGAGACTGTCCCACCTGGAGATCCATCCCATAAACAACCACCAAACTCAGACACTATGGCAGATGCCAACAAGTGCTTGCTGACAGGAGCTTGATATAGCTGTCTCCTGAGAGGCTCTGCCAGTGCCTAACAAATGCAGAAGTGAATGCTCACAGCTAAGCAATTGAGTGAACACAGGGTCCCCAATGGAGGAGCTAGAGAAAGGACCCAAGGAGCTGAAGGGGTCTGAAGCCCCATAGGAAGAACAACAATATGAACTAACCAGTACCCCCAGAGCTCCCAGGAACTAAACCACCAACCAAAGAATACATATGGAGGGACCCATGGCTCCAGCCACATATGTAACAGAGGATGGCCTTGTCAGATACGAATGAAAGCAGAGGCCCTAGGTCTTGTGAAGGCTCCATTCCCCAGTGTAGAGGAATATCGGGACAGGGAAGCAGGGTAGGTTTGTGGGCAGGGAGAGGGAGGATGAAATAAGGGGTTTTCAGAGGAGAAATGAGGAAATGGAATAACATTTGAAATGAAAAACAAAAGTGTGAAAAATTTTTAAAAAATAATAAAATTAAATTAAATTAAAGAAGCCAGCAATACAAATATTACTGATCTTCAAGCTAGGCTCCATTTGGGAATTTTTAGTTAGTGTTTTATGTTTCAAATAAAATATTTTAAATTATCCCAATACTATATTTCTAGAAATAAATTGACATATATATATATATATATATATATATATATATATATATATATATAAAATGAAAAAGAAAAGACACATTTTATAATATCAGTAATAAAAAATTCATAGTTCTGAATTTGATTTCCATTTTCTTTTTGCATGTATTAGAGAGAAATGAATAAATACAAGCACATGTAAACTCTTGCTTTGAACTTATGTATTCCTTCTCATCTGCATATATCTCAAGTAGATGTCACAGAAATATTTATTTCCAAATGTAATTTTAGTAAGTTTTCATTTTATGGTCAAAAATAAATGAATAGATTTTGAGCCCTATAATACCTTACTATTATTTTCTTGAATGCATGACTACCCTGCTAAATTTAACAGAATGAAAGACTTTATAGCATACTCCTGCAAAAAAAGTGCAGATCAATTAAATTGATGCATCTGTGGAGGTTTTAAACAAAGTACATCCCTTAATTACTAAGTCTGTCCATCAATTCAAAAGGTAAATAGAAACACTAATATCTTATCAGATTGATTATAAATAATAGTCCTATTGAACTTAATTGAATTAAATACATATTTCCCAAAAAAACTATAGTATAGCTAGGACAGAATTACTACAACCTGTGAATGATCAAAAATTGCTGTTATATCTTTATATACCCCAATACAGGGGAACGTCAGGGCCAAGAAGTGGGAGTGGGTGGGCAGGGGAACAGGGTGGGGGGATGGGGGTGGGAACTTTCGGGATAGCATTTGAAATGTAAATTAAGAAGATATCTAATAAAAATATTGGAAAAATTGCTGTTATATGAAGCATTCAGAAATGCAATGATCAATGAATGGGTGGAAAGGTATCTCTAAACAACTAGAGTATCTTCTACAACATTCTCTATCTCTTTTGCTATGATTTATGAATGATCACATTTAGCATGATCTAGGGAACTGTGCTTTCCCTAGTTTCAGGAATAGTATAGTTGACTTTAAAATGGTATCCAGAAGACCTGAGTTTCAGTTGCAAATTTCGATCATCTTGCTCAATTCAAGTCAAGGTTCTGAGCTTTAGTTTCTCCATTTTTAAAATCTAGGAAATATCAAGAATGGCTGTGAGAATCATAAAAATACATCTTGATGATATAAAGTTCTACATATGAGTGTAGTGTTCTCTAATAATCCATACTCTTAATTGTTAGTAATAATAATAATAATAAGTAGTAGTAGTAGTAGTAGTTTACTTTAGGTGAAATACATTTATAAGTTTTCTGTAATAAAACACAGCTTATTTGTTCCTTTTGCTTGTGTGATGGTTTGAATAGGTTTAGCCCCCATAGAGTCATATCTTTGAATGCTTAGCCCACGGGGAGTGATACTATTAAGAGGTGTGGACTTGTTGGAGTAGATATAACCTTGTTGGGGAAGTGTGTCACTTTAAATGTGGGATTTGAGGGTATATATAAGCTCAAGCTGCCTTCAGTCAGTCTCCTTCTGCTGCTTTTGGATCAAGGTGTAGGTAGAACTCTTGGCTCTTCTAGCACAATGCCTACTTGCACACTGCCATGCTTCCTGTCTTGATGGTAATGGACTAAACCTTTGAAAACCTAAGTCAGTACCAATTAAATGTTTTCTTTTATAAGAATTGCCTTGGTTAAGGTGTTTCTTCACAGGAATAAGTCCTAAGACAGCAAGTATAGCCAAACTTTATATAGTCTAGAGTTACTGGCAGGGTATAAATTGCTAGGAACTATAAACCATGAACTTTAAGGAATATATCAGAAGAATATCTATATATTTGAATGATAGGTTCAAGATTTCATTTTATTTAGATGCATAGAAATTGGTATTTCACTTTGGCAAACATATTCATGTTATTTAAGCACACAAGATGAATGTGTCTTATTAATCCAGAAGATGCCAAAATGTGATATTCTGAAAGGTTACTGGAGTTCTCTGCCCACAAGAATATACAGTGCTATTTGTCAACAAACTGTCAACTTCTGTCTTTTCATTTTTTATCCTCAAATATTATGTGCATAACTTGTTTTCTATGTTCTGTGGAAGCCCTCAAACTTAACAGTAATGGTATCGATGCAACTGTTACTGGCCATTCAAAATCAGATAAATAAATATTGTTGAGTTCTATGACATGCCCTTCATTGCCCCTGTTCCCATATCCTGTTTTGATTCTTTCTTCCACTTCTCACCAAACTTTCTATTATCTCCCCTCTCTATATATGCTCTATCTCTCAACATTGCATGATTTTCCTAAATTCATGGTTTCTTATATTTTAAAGATTCTATTCTTCCTTCAGTGCTTTGTATTTAGACAAATTTAGGCTTTTGGTTTAGACATAAGATCTCATTCAATTACAATGAGGTAGTCTCCTGGATAATGGGAGCTTTCCTTTTTTTCTATTTGGTTTTGTTTTATGACCTTTAAACTATTGCAAGTCAAGAACACTTACGTTGGAAAAAAATGAAATTGAATAATTTTCATTAAAACAATTACCTACATTTTAACATATTTTCTGTGTCTGTCTGTTTCTGTCTCTCTGTCTCTCGATCTCATTTTCTTTTTGTCTCTGTCTCTGTCTCGCTCTCCTTCCTAGGGAGAAAGGGTAAAAAAAGAAAGGGTTGGATGAAACATCAAACCAGTAGCAATGGAAAAACTCACATGCAAAAGAATAAAATTAGACTCAGATACATCACCCTACACAAAAGAAAGGAACTCCAAATGCATCAAATATCTCAATATCAAACCAAAACTGTAGAAAATGCAAAAATAGAAAGTAAAGCTTGTACCCTACAAGATGTAGGTTTAGAGAAGGAATTTCTGAATCTTCCATTTGCTCAGGAATCAAAAGAAACAATTGATAAATGTAATAACATAAGACTAGAAAGCCCTTTTATAGAAAAAGAAATAACAATTGCACAAAATGGGAGACAATTTATGTCAGCTATAAAATTGATAAAGGATTAATATACAGGATATATTAAGAACTCAAATAAAAAAGAATTAAAAAAACATCAATAATTAGTTACAGATTTGAACAAAGATTTTTTTTAAAGAAGAAACAAAATGGCTAAGAAAATTTTTAAAAAATGTTCAGCATCTGTGCTAGATAGTCTTATGTCACGGTCACACAGGATAGCTTTATCTGAGAGGAAAGAACCTCACTTGAAAAAAATGCCTCCATAAGACCATGCTGTAGGCAAGTCTGTGGATACATTTTCTTAATTATTTATTGATGAGGAAAGTCTATCTCATTGTGGGTGGTTCCAAAGTGGTTTGAGATTTCTTTACAACCTGAATGGCTAATATCAAGAAAACAATTCATTACAAATGCTGCTGCGAATATTGGAAAAAAGAAACATTCATTCACTGTTGTTGAGATTGTCAAATGGCCCAGCTACTCTGTTAATCACTGTAGAGAATTCTGAAAAAGCTAAAGTAGATAGAAGATATGATGTGGGGTGGTGAACAGTGCACAGATAGCCTGGTTTCTGGTCGAGCATAGGTCTGGAACCCCAGAGCCCGGGTGGGCAGAGATTGCCACCTGCATGGGACAGCAGGAGTTCGGCCATGCCTCCTGGGCACCTGGCTCCTGTCACTTAGACACAGCCTCCCACAGCCTCCCTGCAGAGAAGTATGAGGCATCAATCATGTAGTAGCTGCAGGAAGCCCTCCCACATGCAAATAAGGTTACCCCAAACTCACAGTTCAAGCCAATGAGAAGTACCGGCTGTCAACCCTGAATCATTCTCAAAACTGTATATAAGTCTGATCCAGGAAATAAAGGTGTGTGAGAGCTACTCCATCGTTCAAGCCTTTGTACTAAGAGATGTAAGTAACACTTGGGAAGAGATCAGCTGTCCCAAAATGCTGCCTAAGGTCCTGCTGTACTCCTCACTGGCTAGTTGGCTTCTTATCGGCCCAGCCCGACCTAACTCAGTGCAGAGCAGCACAGAATTATGGCATAGCAGAGACAGAGGTGGAGACAACCAGCACTGCAGAAGCAGGAAAGCCACTTCCCCTCCCTGCCCGCATTCGCTTCCCTTGCCAGGCCTGGACAGAGATCTCCATGGAAAACCTCTGGTACCAAGGCCCACATCTGGTGCCCAATGTAGGGCTGGAACAGACATGACTGCACCAAGTAGATACTGTGGGAAGGTGAGCCCCTCACACCTCTGTAAACAATTAATCTGTCTTTTCCTACTGTACCATCACATAGATTTTTAGATAAGCTAAAGGGACAACTGAAGCTTCCTGGCCAGAGCTACTCTCTGGTGTTGGCCCACGGTCCCTCTGGCCTCTGTCTAAATTCTGACAGCCCAAAACAGGTGTTGGCAAAGACTCTCTATCTAACTTCTTCTTAAAACAAAAAGAAAATCTGGTAACTCAGCAGCTCCTTAAAGCCACAGGGCGGCTACCAGTTCTTACTACCAGTTCTTAAAGCAGCGTTTTGGATCTCTGTGGAATCCCCTAAAGCCAAATAGGCAAAGGAATCGTTCCCATTGGACAAGTACTTCTCCTCTTTTCTATCATGGGCAACTCACCATCACATAAAACATCACTCCAGGCCAGAGAAATACGTGCCCTACTAAAACACCAATGAATAAAGATAGCCCAAAACCAAGCCTCCTTCTTTTGAGAAGTCCTTCAGATAATGCCATGCATAGCCAATGATAATATTTATAGCCCATACTCATGGATCCAAGTAGCTTCTCTCATCAAAAACAAAGATACCAGAGAAAAATATCCTCCCGTGATTTTTGTCCGATCTTACCCACAATTTGGCAGTACATAGAGCCATTTAAAATGAGACAGACTGATAGCAGCATGGCTTCTAGTCCCCTCAGCCAGATGAACCCAAAGGTCAAGGTCCTAAAAACCACTCTATTTCAGATCTCACAGCCCTTACCCAATTAATAAGAAAACACTAAATTAACCATCTGCTCCTCATACCCCTCCTTCTCTGATTCAAAAAGAAGGCTCCATTAAAAAAAAAAATAAATAAAAAGAGAGCGTCCACCTGCCTCTCCCCTTATTTCACTATGTGGTTGCTGAGATTTGAACTCAGGACCTTCAGAAGAGCAGTCAGTGCTCATAACCTCTGAGCCATCTCTCCGTAGAAAATCTCTGGTATCCAGGCCCACAATATGATACCAGCATATCACTTTTTGGTATATGCCCAAAGAACTTTTTATCATGTTTTATAGATCCTTGATCATTGACATTTATTGCTGCTCTATTCACAGTAGCTAGGAAATAGAAATAGTCTAAATGTCCTTCAAGTAATGAGAGGGTAAGAAAATGTGGTATATCTACATTATAGAATACTATTTGGCAATAAGGAAAAATTAAACCAGGTAAATTGTTGAATCTGGAAAGTGTAATATTAAGCAAAGTAATACAACCTCAAAATAAAAGCAACTAAAAAGGACATACTCTTATTTGTGTATCGTACTTTTGAGTGTTTAGATTTAAGGATATAACCTAATAACCATAGAAGCTAGGAAAGTATAAAGAACATGGAAGAGAGAGTGGAAGAGACTATATATAGAGATAATAGGACACATGTGATATGAAGGGGAAAATGGGAAAACACTGAGACTTTAACTGGAGTGGGAGCATGAGGGCAAAACAGAGGGAGAGGGGTAGTATAAGGAAGTAACCCTAAAGATGTCTGGATAATGCAATAGGAAAACTATTATTCTATAGTCATTATTAACAGTTAATATGGATTGGCATAGAGTGATAACTCCACAGTTAATAACATAGGTTGCTTTTCCAAAGGACCCAGATTTTATTTTGATTTCCAGCATCCACATCACATACATACTCAGGACTGTCTGTAACTCCAGTTTCAAGGGTTCCAATGCCCTCTTTTGGCCTCCTCAGGCACCAAGTACACATATGGTATACAAACATATTTGCAAACAAAATACTCACATGAATAAAATAAAATACATATACTATAAATGTGGATATAGACAAGGTAATAATTACCACCACTCTCCCTTCATAAAGGAGCCTTAGACTATCTAACAAAAATCCCCTTGCCCTGTATGGGGAATTTCTATTTTTCTATTTTTCTATTTTTGGTTGTTGATCAGAGAAGTTCAAAAGACTCATAAAACAAAAGTATTTACTGCCATTGCTCCTGGTTGCTTCCCAGAACCATTGCTAAAGACATCACATACTTTTGACATAAGACATGGAGGAATCCAGCTAGAACTTACTTGTAAGCATCCATCGTGAGCATTAACTCTCACAAAAGAGGGCAGAGGCAGTTATCATGTAGAAGAAAGCAAATTGATCCATTCTTATCTCTTTGTACAAAGCTCAAGTCTAAGTGGATCAAAGACCTCCACATAAAACCAGAGACACTGAAATTTCTAGAAGATAAAGTGGGGAAAAGCCTCAAAGATATGGGCACAGGGGGAAATCCCTAAACAGAACAGCAATGGCCTGTTCTGTAAGATCAAAAATTGACAAATGGGACCTTATAAAATTGTAAAGCTTCTATAAGGCAAAAGACACTGTCAAGAAGACAAAAAGGCCACCAACATATTGGGAAAGGATTTTTACCAATCCTAAATCTAATAGGGGACTAATATCCAATATCTACAAAGAGCTCAAGAAGCTGCAATCCAGAAAATCATATAACCCCATTAAAAATGGGGTACAGAGCTCAACAAAGAATTCTCAAGTGAGGAATACCGAATGGCAGAGAATCACCTGAAAAAATGTTCAATATCCTTAATCATGAGGGAAATGCAAATCAAAACAACCTTGAGATTCCACCTCACTCCAGTTAGAATGGCTAAGAGCAAAAACTCAGATGACAGCAGATGCTGGCGAGGATGTGGAGAAAGAGGAACACTCCTCCATTGTTGGTGGGATTGCAAGCATGTACAACCACTCTGGAAATCTGGAGGATCCTCAGAAAATTGGACATAGTACTACCTGAGGACCTAGCTATAAATCTCCTGGGCATATTACCCAGAATATGCATCAACATGTAATAAGGACACATGTTCCACTATGTTCATAGCAGCCTTAATATAATAGCCAGAAGCTGGAAAGAACCCAGTTGTTCCTCAACAGAGGAATGGATACAGAAAATGTGGTACATTTACACAATGGAGTACTACTCAGCCATTAAAAACAATGAATTTATGAAATTCTTGGGCAAATGGATGTATCTGGAGGATATCATCCTTAGTGAGGTTACCTAATCACAAAATAAGTCACTTGATATGCTCTCATTGATAAGTGGATATTAGCCCAGAAACTTAGAATACCCAAGATACAATTTGCAAAACACAAGAAAATCAAGAATGAAGACCAAAGTATGGATACTTCATTCCTTCTTAGAATATAGAACAAAACACCCATGAAAGGAGGTACAGAGACAAAGATTGGAGCTAAGATGAAAGGATGGACCATCCAGAGAGTGCCCCACCTGAGTGGTCCATCACATAATCAACCACCAAATGCAGACACTACTGCATATGCCAGCAGAATATTGCTGAAAGGACCCTAGCCAGGGATCCATCCCATAATCAGCCACCAAACCCAGATACTATTGCATATGCCAGTAAGATTTTGCTGAAAGGACCCTGATATAGCTATCTCGAGTGAGGCTATGCCAGTGCCTGGCAAATATAAAGGGGATGCTCATAGTCATCTATAGGATGGAACACAGGGCCCCCAATGGAGGATCTAGAGAAATTACCTACAACCCTTTAGGTGGAACGACAATATGAACTAACCAGTACCCCCAGAGCTCGTGTTTCTAGATGCATAGGTAGCAGAAGATGGCCTAGTTGGCCATCATTGGGAAGAAAGACCCCTTGGTCTTATAAACTTTATATGCCCCAGTACAGGGGAATGCCAGGGTCAAGAAATGGGAGTGGGTGGGTAGGGGAGCAGGGCAGGGGGGTATAGGGAACTTTAGGGATAGCATTTGAAATATAAATAAAGAAAATATCAAAAAAAAAAAAAAGCCAGAGGAGGGCACTGGATCCCTTAAAACTAGAGTTACAGACAGTTATTCTGAGCATGCATGTGGTGTGGATGCTGGGAATTAAATTCAAACATGCTTTGCAGGCTATTTAGGGGAAAAGACAGTCAATAGTTCTACTCATATTTAAGTCTGTAAGCCATAATAATGGTTAGCTAGGAAACATATTCCAAGTGGTATAATAGTACCATATTCATATTAAAGGTAACCAACAGCTACTTTGTTGGAGTTAAGTCCTAATTAAGAGGAGAAAATTCAGGCCTACTACTATAATCCTAGCCAAATACTTGTGGTTTTTGAAGTCACAGATGCTAGAGGAAAACCTACTGCTGCCACATTACTAAAGCAGCATAATCCCCAACTGCATGTAATATTTATTCTTGTATCCACAGATAAGTGTACCTTTCCTCATCAAAGAAGTAGGGTTTTTTCTTTTCATAAGAGACAGAGACCATCAGAGAAATTCATAAGTGGACAAAATACATAGAATATGTGACTATAGTATATTCAGACTCACTTATTAAATTTACCACACAACCTCTACACTCAAGCCTCAGAAAACATCACAGAAATGGGGACTAATTTTTTTTACCAGTAGACAAAAAAGATAGCTTGTATAAAAGAGTGTCTTTCAGTGGTGACAGAATTGGTGCACCCATCAAATCTCAACAATATGGTGGCCTAAGCAATACTTACACAGTGCTACTGACAGTAGGTACACTGTTACGTATTATGAGATCATAGGACAGGAATGATTTTTCTAATGTAGGATTATCCTATGGAAGTAACAAGTTCCCATGTTATCACCTTATATGTCCTCTCCTTGACAGGGTCCAGCATTTCAGCACAAAACAATCCAGACTCAAATCTAAAAAAAAAAAAAAAAATCTGAATAAATTTTAGTAATTGTTGTATGGCAGGCTTTTTTTTCTGGAGAGATGCAAAACTACACAACATACACACACACACACACACACACACACAATCACACACACACACACACAATCACCCTAAGAAAAAAACTCATGATAGACAAAAGTAGTCAGATAGACAAAGACCATCTTGGTGAACCAATGTGTTTTATGGAGAGTTACTAATGTAAATATGGCTGAGGTGCCTTACAATAGTAGAGATGACTGAAAATTCGCTGCATAACTGAAAACCCACTTCAATACCAGTGATGACTCCTGAAAAATGCAATGCTAGAGCTCTCAACACAGCGTGTAGGCAGCTTAACAACTTGACTGGGGTCAGAGTCTTCTGCTTTAGTAGTTCAAGCTCTCTATGTAAATCTGGGATTAGGTGTTTGGGACACTTCTAAGTTTTTACTTTTCTAGAGAATTGATATTTTGTTTACCTCTAGAGTCTACTACCTTCCCCTTTCCACTAGGGAAGGTTGTAATTTGGAGGAAACCATCCTATGACACTAACCAAGTGTGATCCTTCATAGAGAGATAGTGCAATGCATATAGGGGTTCTTCTATCTGGAATTTTTGCTGAAGCTTTTTCAGGTTTATATATAATTTGATCTGATTAATGGAGAATCTCATGGAAATTTATCCAACTCTATTCTAAGAATTGGAGGTTAACATGCCCCAGCTATCTTACCATAGCTTCTGTTAAGCTGTCTGCTTCTGGAGAGCCCTCTCCAGATAACTGCTTATCTTAGCTTCTGTTAAACTGCTTACTTATAAAAAACCTTCCCCTCCAACTAACTGCTTATAGTAGCTTCTGTTAAGCAGCCTGCTTGTGGAGAACCTCTCCAGATAATTGTGTATCTTAGCTTCTGTTAAATTGCCTGTTTTACAAACTCCCCCTTAAGCTAATCAGTTAGTTTCTGTTAAACTGACTGATTGTGAAAATATTTTGCCCTGAAGCTGAAGAGCAAGCCTTTAAAAGCTACTTTCTCTAAATGTTTGGGTGCCCAAACACCTGAGCATCTTGCTAGATGACTAGAATAAAAACTTTCAGTTTCCTATAAGCTGTCACTGAGTGGTCTTCTCTGGTGGATGCCCCAAATAATATCATAAGCAAATTTTAATAGTATTTTGAAAACTAATGGACAATGCATTTGAAGAGTTTATGTATTCTAGAAAAATAAAATTCTAAGGAAAATATGAACATTTGGAAGCATTTGAGTTTCATATATCTGGTAAAGGTATTCAGAAAATGGAACAGTAGAAATATTTTCAAACCACAAAAGAATCAAAACTGAACAGCCATATTTGCCTTTGTTCCTTCAGAAAAACAAAAGACATCTTATTGATATTTTTAAATAAACAAAGACTTTTGTATTTGAGTTTTCTTTTAAAAAATTTTATTGTATATTTTCTTTATTTATATTTCAAATGTTATCCCCTTTCCTGGTTTCTCCTCTGAAAAAACATACTCCCTTTATCCCCTCCCCTCTCCCCCTGATCACCAACCCACTCACTGTTGCTTCCTGTATTCCCCTACACTGGGCATAGTATCTTCACAGGACCAAGGGCCTCTCCTCCCATTGATATTCAACTAGGCCATCCTCTGCTACATATACAGCTGGAGCCACAAGTCCCACCATGTGTACTCTTTGGTTGATGGTTTAGTCCCTGGGAACTCTGGGAGTATTGGCTAGTTCATATTTTATTTCCTCCTATGGAGCTGCAAAACCCTCAGCTCCTTAGGTCCTTTCTCTAGCTTCTTCATTGGGGATCCTATGCTCAGAACAATGGATGGCTGTGAACATCCACCTCTGTATTTGTGAGGCATTGGCAGAGCCTTTCAGGAGAGAGCTATATCAGGTTCCTGTTAGCAATCACTTGTTGGCACCCACAACAGTGTCTAAGTTTGGTGATTGTGAATGGGTTGGATATCCAGGTGAGTCAGTCTTTAGATGGTCATTTTTTTTTTCAGTCTTTATTCCACACTTGGTCTCTGTAACTCCTTCCTTGGGGGTTTCCTCCACCCCTTCTAAGATGGATAGAAGTATCCACATTATGATCTTCCTTCTTGAGTTTCACATGGTTTATAAATCGTATCTCAGGTATTCTGAGCTTCTGGTCTTCTGGTCTAATACCCACTTATCAGTGAATGCATATCATGTATGTTCTTTTGTGTTTGGGTTACCTCAGTCAGGAAGATATCCTCCAGATCCATGCATTTGCCTACAAATTTCATAAATTCATTGTTGTTAATACCTGAGTAGTACTCCATTGTGTAAATGTACCACATTTTCTGTATCTATTCCTCTGGAGGAACATCTGGGTTGGTTCCAGCTTCTGGCTATTATAAATAAGGCTGCTATGAACATAGTGGAGCATGTGCCCTTATTACATGTTGAAGCATCTTCTGCGTATATGCCCAGGAGTGGTATAGCTATTTCCTCAGGAAGGACTATGTTCAACTTTCTGAGGAACCACTAAACTGATTTCCAGAGTGGTTGTACCAGCTTGCAATCCCACCAGCAATGAAGAAGTGTTCCTCTTTCTCCACATCCTTGCCAGCATCTACTATCTCCTGAGATTTTGATCTTAGCCATTCTAACTGGTGTGAGGTGGAATCTCAGGGTTGTTTTGATTTGCATTTCCCTGATGACTAAGGCTGTTGAATATTTCTTTCTTTCTTTCTTTCTTTCTTTCTTTCTTTCTTTCTTTCTTTCTTTCTTCCTTCCTTCCTTCCTTCCTTCCTTCCTTCCTTTCTTCCTTTCTTTTCTTCTTCCTTTCTTCTTCCTTCCTTTCTTTCTCTCTCTCTCTTTCTTTCTTTCTCTCTCTCTCTCTCTCTCTCTCTCTTTCTTTCTTTCTTTCTTTCTTTCTTTCTTTCTTTCTTTCTTTCTTTCTTTCTTTCTTTCTGCTTCTGAGCTACTTGGTATTCCTCAGTTGATAATTCTTTGTTTAACTCTATACCCCATTTTTAATAGGGTAATTTGTTACTTTGGAGTCTAACCTCTTGAGTTCTTTGTATTTATTGGATATTACCTCTCTATGGGATGTGGAATTGGTGAAGTTCTCTTCCCAATCTGTTAGGGGCCTTTTTGTCTTCTTGACAGTATCCTTTGCCTTACAGAATATCTGCAATTTTTTGAGGTTCCATTTGTCGATTCTTGATCTTACATCATAAGCCATTGGTGTTCTGTTCAGAAATTTTTCCCTTGTGCCCATATGTTCGAGGCTCTTACCCACGTTCTCTTCTTTAAGCTTCAGTGTATCTGGTTTTATGTAAAGGTCCTTGATCTACTTGGACTTGAGCTTTGTACAAGGAGATAAGAATGGGTCAATTTGCCTTCTTCTACATGCCAGCTGCCAGTTGAGCAAGCACAATTTGTTGAAAAAAAAATGCTATTTTTTCCACTGGATGGTTTTAGCTCCTTTGTCAAAGATCATGTGACTATAGGTGTGTGGGTTCATTTCTGGGTCTTCAATTCTATTCCATTGATCTACCTGCTGTCACTGTACCAAATGCCATGCAGTTTTTTTTTTTTTCCCCACAATTGCTCTGTAGTACAGCTTGAGGTCAGAGATGGTGAATCCTCCAAAAGTTGTTGCATTGCGGAGAATAGTTTTCACTTTCCTGGGTTTTTTGTTATTCCAGATGAATTTAGAAATTTCTCTTTCTAAATCTATGAAGAATTGAGTTGAAATTTTGATGGGGATTGCCTTGAATAGGTAGATAGGTTTTAGCAAGATGGCCATTTTTACTATGTTAATCCTGCCAACCCAAGAGCATGGGAGAACTTTCCATTTTCTGAGATTTTGGTTTTCTTCAGAGACTTGAAGTTCTTACCATAACAATCTTTCACTTGCTTAGTTAGATTCAGACAAAGATATTTTATATTATTTTTGACAATTATGAAGGGTGTTATTTCCCTAATTTCTTTCTCAACCTGTTTATCCTTTGTGTAGAGGAAGGCCAATGATTTGTTTGAATTAAATTTTTATCCAGCCACTTTGCTGAAGTTGTTTATCAGGTTTAGGAGTTCTCACTAATAAAGTTAATAAAGTTCCCTTTATTAGTTCAGTTTAGGTAGACTTTTTGGGGTCACTTAAATATACTATCATATCATATGCAAATAGTGATATTTTGACTTCTTCCTTTCTAATTTGTATCCCTTTGATCTCCTTTTGTCTTCAAATTGCTCTGGCTAGGATTTCAAGCATTATATTAAATAGGTAGGGAGAGAGTGGCCAGCCTTGCCTAGTCCCTGATTTTAGTGGAATTGCTTCAAGTTTCTCTCCATTTAGTTTGAGGTTGGCTACTGGTTTGTTACATATTGCTTTTACTATGTTTAGGCTTTGATTCCAAGTCTATTATCATGAACTGGTGTTGGATTTTGTCAAATGCTTTCTCAGCATCTTTTGAGATTATTATTATATGGTTTTTGTCTTTGAGTTTGCTTATATAGAGGATTACACTGATGGATTTCTGTATATTGAACCATCTCTGCATCCCTGGGATGAAGCATACTTGATCATGATGAATGAGGGTTTTGATGTGTTCTAGGATTCAGTTTGCAAATATTTTATTAAGTATTTTTTCATCAATATTCATAAGAGAAATTGGTCTGAAGTTCTCTTTCTTTGTTGGGTCTTTGTGTGGTTTAGCTATGAGAGTAATTATGGCTTCATAGAATGAATTGGGTAGAGTACCTTCTTTTTTTATTTTGTGGAATATTTTGAGGAGTACTTATATTAGGTCTTCTTTGAAGGTTTGATAGGACTCTACACTAAACCCACCAGGTTCTGGCCTTTTATTGGTTGGGAGACTATTAATGACAGTTTCTTTTTCTTTAGGGGATATGGGACTGTTTAGATCATTATTCTGAACCTGATTAAACTTTGGTACCCGGTATCTGTCTAGCAAATTGTCCATTTCATCCAGGCTTTCCAGTTTTGTTGAGCAAAGGCTTTTGTAGTAGGATCTGATGACTTTTTTTTTTATTTCTTCAGTTTCTATTGTTATATATCCATTTTCATTTCTGATTTTGTTAATTAGGATGCTGTCTGTGTGCCCTCTAGTTAGTCTGGCTAAGGGTCTATCTATTTTGTTGATTTTCTCAAAGAATCAGCTCCTGGTTTAGTTGATTCTTTGTATGGTTCTTTTTCTTTCCACTTATTTGATTTCAGCCCTGTGGCGATCTCATAAAATGCATGGGATTATTTCAATCTTCCTGTATCTGTTGAGGCCTGTTTTGTGACCTATTATATGCTCAATTTTGGAAAAGGTATTATGACATGCTAAGAAGAAGCTATATGCTTTTGTTTTAGGATAAAATGTTCTATAGATATCTGTTAAATGCATTTGTTTAATAACTTCTCTTAGTTCCACTTTGTCTAGGTTATGTTTCTGTTTCCATGATCTCTTCATTGAAGAGAGTGGAGTTTTGATGTTTCCCACTATTATTGTGTGTGGTGCTATGTGTGCTTTAAGGTTTAGTAAGGTTTCTTTAGTGAATGTGGATGCCCTTGCATTTGGAGCATAGATGTTCAGAATTGAGAGTTCATCTTGGTAGATTTTATCTTTGATGAGTATTAAGAATGTCCCTCCTTTTCCTTTTTGATAACTTTAGGTTGGTAGTCAATTTTCTTCAATATTAGAACAGCTACTTCAGCTTGTATCTTGGGGCTATTTGCTTGGAAAATTATTTTCTAGCCCTTTACTCTGACGTAATGTCTGTCTGTTCACTGTGGTGGGTTTCCTACATGCAGCAAAATGTTGGGTCCTTTTTATGTAACTAGTCTGTTAGTTTATGCCTTTTTATTGGGGAATCGAGTCCATTGATATTAAGATATATTAAGGAAAATCATTGTTGATTTCTGTTATTTCTGGTGGCTATTTTCTTTTAGGTTTATTGAAAGATTACTTTCTTGGTTTTCCTAGAGCATAGTTTCCCTCCTTGTGTTGGAGTTTTCCCTTTATTATCCTTTGAAAGGCTGGATTTGTGGAAATATATTTTGTAAAATTGGTTTTGTCATGGAATACCTTGGTTTCTCTATTTATGATAATTGAGAGTTTTGCTGAGTATAGTATCCTTGGCTGGCATTTGTGTTCTCTTAGGGTCTGTATGACATCATCCCAGGATCTTTTAGTTTTCATAGTCTCTGATGAGAAATCTTGTGCAATTCTGGCATGTCTGCCTTTATATGCTACTTGTCCTTTCCCTCTTACTTCTTTTAATATTCTTTCTTTGTTTTGTGCATTTGGTGTTTTGATTATTATGTGATTTCTTTTCTGCTGCAAACTTTTTGGAGTTCTGTAGGCTTTTTGTATGTTCATGGGCATCTCTTTCTTTAGAAAAGGGAAGTTTTCTTCTATAATTTTGTTGAAGATATTTACTGGCCCTTTAAGTTGGAACTCTTCCTTTTCTTCTATACCTATTATCCTTAGGTTTGGTCTTCTCATTGTGTCCTAGATTTACTGGATGTTTTGAGTTAGGATCATTTCACATTTTGTATTTTCTTTGTTGTGTCAATGTTTTCTATATCTTTTGTGCTTGAGATTCTCTCTTCTATCTCTTGTATTCTGTTTGTTATGTTTGCATCTATGGCTCATAACTTCTTTCCTAGGATTTGTATCTCCAGAGTTGTCTTCCTTTGGGTTTTCTTTATTGTTTCTACTCCCATTTTAGATCCTGGATGGATTTGTTCAATTCTTTCACCTGTTTGGATGTGTTTTCCTGTAATTCTTTAAGGGATTTTTGTGTTTCCTCTTTAAGGGCTTCTACCTGTTTACCTGTGTTCTCTTGTATTTCTTTTTTTTTTCTTTCTTTTGTTTTGTTTTGTTTTTCAAGACAGGGTTTCTCTGTATAGCCCTGGCTGTCTTGGAACTCACTTTTTGGCTAGGCCTGCCTCGAACTCAGATATCTGCCTGCCTCTGCCTCCCGAGTGCTGGGTTTACAGGCATGAGCCACCATGCCTGGCTTTGCATTTCTTTAAGGGAGTTATTTTTGTCCTTCTTATAGTCCTCCATCATCATCATGAGAAGTGACTTTAGATCCATATCTTGCTTTTCTGGTGTGATGGTATATCCAGGATCTGCTATGGTGGGAGAGTTTGGTTCTGATGATGCCAAGTAACCTTGATTTCTGTTGCTTCTGTTCTTATGCTTGCCTCCCACCATCTGATTACCTCAAGTGCTCCCTGCTCTGGATATATTTTATTAGATCCCGTCCTTTCTGTAATCCCAGTTAAGTCAGAACTCCTCAGAGTCCAGATTTCTCTGTGATCCTCTGAATCCAGGATTCTGTGATCCTGATATTCTGGGTCTCTCAGAGTTTTTTGCAGTCAAGCTTCCTTTGAGACCCTGAGATCCTGGTGTGACCAAGCTCCTGGGATCCTAAGATCTTGGGCATGTTAGAGCACCTGGAAGTGCTACCTCCTCTTGCAGCCATGGGGCTGTCTGCTGAGTTTGAAACCAATGTATATTGGCACTGACTGAAAGGAACCTGAGCCACTGGTCAGGCAGGGTTCATGTGTCCCTGCTCCTGCTAGCCCCAGGTACTCCTGGTGGTATTGGAACAGATGTTGTCTTCTACTCACCAGTGATCCTAAGTTTCAGACACCTGGGGGGTGGAGAGTCCTCTGGGGACCATGGGACTGTCTGCCGAGTTCATGCCCAAGGTGGCCTGGCCAGTATTTAAGTTTTCAAAGCACAGCCTATCGTTTGTGATTTTAAGCTGAAATGGATTCTGGTTCAATCGTCTCTAACATTTTTCCTTTTCTTTCTTTGGTAACTGCACACATTCCTCTAAAGATATGCTTTATTTCCCTTATTGCCCGAGTCTATCTCTAGTTTGAAGGAATATTTAAGCACTAAATTTGTCTCACCAAGCCCATCAGCCCCCATGTTCTGCGCAACGTTAGATAATGCAACAATGGCATAAACTAAGAGTTGCAAACACATCGAAACTTTCCCTTGTTGTGACTTAATATCTATGATAATTTGATGCTGATATGCTCTAGATGAAATTTGTAAATACAATTCTAAATTTCAGGCATGTGAATTTGTCAGTTTCATTCAGGCATCACCTTTAGATAAAAACTCAACTTACTGTATTTATGCAAAAAGAAACAGGGAGGACAGGGGCAAAAGATATTTTCATTCTGTAATAAATATTATCAGAGTTTTGCTGGGTGAGAATTGGTGCATACAGAATACCACATCACCTAACAGTAAGCTGGAGGGGCGGTCTGGCAAAATAAGCCCTTCAAAGCTCATGAGCTTACTGCTATTCACCTGGTGGATCTCTCCACAGCGAAGCTGAGTGAGTCCATTAAGCTTCTGTAACTCAAGCTTAAAGGTGAAAGGGAAAGCTCTTAAAAAATAAACTATTTAAGTTTCTAAATCAAGACTGCATTGTGTGCTGAAACTTAAATATGCCAGGAATGCCAAGTGCATTTGTATAATAATCATAATCGCATTCACTTTTCAAAGGAAAACATTTAAAAATACATTTCCTTCACCAGAGCTGAACCGACCCCACCCGCCCACCCCCAACCTCAAAATCAGTATTCCAGCTTTGCGCTGGATGAAGTGAAGGAAGAGTAAGCAGTCAGGGAGTGCTCTATGCTTCGCAAGTGCTGTCTTCAATTCTTATAAATCCTTAATCCAGCCCTTGATAGGCAGGTGGAGAAGAAATTGATTTTTTCCAAATGTTTTGGTCTAATAAAAATTCGGAATATAAGAAATGTAAGCGTCTTCACTTATTTTTCAGAGATATGGCACCTTATTTATTTCAGTATCCAATTTAGGGCAAGGAAAACAGTTACAGAACATCCATCGAAAATAGTAAGAGGGTATTAAAATGTGTGTACCGATGACAACCTCAAAGTTACTGACAGCAACTAGTTTATTTCATGATCTAAGTCCTGTGAGTTCTTAATTTGCTTTCAGTGAGCATTGTTTGTGATGGACACTGAGACTTATATTTAACCTAAGCTCACCAAACTCTGAATGCCTGATGTCATGCATAGTACAAGAACATCAGTGTCTATGGCCAAGAGTAACTTAGGAACCTTTCTTCCAAATGCCTTTGAAACTGCCTAATTATAATCAAATGCTAGTGAGACAACTAAGAGTTGCCAGTTGAAGTATTTCTAAGAAGCACTGTCACAAATAGACCTTTACGTAGGCTTCTGTTGCTACACTGTTCTATTTTGTAGGCAGAGGTCTTCTGAGCTTTTGTCCCTTAAAGGGCTATTTCCTCTTTGGCCTAGACTATGATTCTATGATTGTATATAGGAAAATCAATCGTTTGCTTCAGAGGAATGAATCTGAATATGGACTTCCATGACCCAGACACCCATGACAAACAGTATCAGTGACCATGCCATGAGGGATAGGAGCAAATGAAGCCATTCACCAGATTTAATTCAGATTTCTGCTGTGAGTTTTGTTTTCCAGATGCATTTTAATATTTCTGCTTTGGGTTTCTCTCCTATAAAATAGAAGATTACAATCTTGACAAAGGCTGCCTGTGGAAAGCATTCTTTCTAGCAGATCCACACAAATACAAAAATGGATCTGCCCATTGAGACTGGCAGCCAAAAGAGCGACAAAAGATCAGAGTGGGAGGATTCCGGCATCCAACATAGTCCAGGAAATTACTCCAAACCTCACTTTTGTAATGGACTCTAAATTTTCAGCAACTGAAAACCACATTGCAGCAGCCAATTGGTAATAAATTTAAAATACCAGATGATTTCAGAGAAAGGAATTGCAGCCATGGAACAACATATTTCTAAGATCAATGAGACATATCTGTCTTCCTGGAATAGGATACACTTCTGGAAAATAAAGTAATGATCTGAGAAGGTACAGCAGAAATTCTTTTTAATATCTTCCTCCTAGTCTTTCTTAGAGGCATGGCATGAGAAGTAAGTGTTGCAGATATCATGGAGGTTTTCAAATGGAAACTAAAAAAAAAAAGTGACATTTATAATTCAAATCGTCCTGACTCTGAAATCATTTTGAATTTATGAAAAATGCATAGCATTATATCTACTTAATGTACTATATTTATAGTTACATTGGAGAAATTCCAATTACAATGGTTTGTATATCTGTATATTTATATGTTCAATAGACACGTGCAAGGAAAAGACATTTTGGTTGACCAAAAAAAGTAAACTTCACATTGCCAGATCTTGTCAAGGATCAATACAGCAATGGTATAGTAGAAAGGTGAGTTGACAGTCAGGAAGACTTTTGGGTAAACATTATCTGTTTCTGTTTTACTTTTAATATTTCAAGCACCTACAAGTGAAAAAAATGTAGAATTTTCTCATTTGTTTTGTATTTTTCCCAAAAGAAATTTGAAAAACAAGGTAAAAGTTTGTCAAAGTCTTTTCAGATTTATCCAACATGTAAATCTTGACTAAAGTTTAAAAGTCTTCATAGAGGTTACCATGTTTTAATGTAATTCTGTACAGTAGCAATCAAGTGTTCTATTAATGCTAGATATACCAATTATTATAGTACACATAGATTCATGCTACAAACATTTAACTAGTGACACCACAAGACACTAAGGTAAAGACGGATGACACAATGCAAAGTAAGTCATGCCTCGCTCACAGTCTATTAGGAAGATCGAGACCACAGACAACATTTGCTTTGGTGATTCACCAAATCTAATGAAATTAGGCTTTTGAGGATCAGATTTGGCCCTGGAGAATACGAAGTAGGATCATGGATCAAAGACCACCTTGAGAACTTCATTACTAAGTAAAATGTTCTTCACACTAGGTTTTGAAATTTGAAGGGAAAAAAAAAAAAGAAGAAGAAGAATGAGTCCCATATAACTTGAGCAAATTCTCTGAGCAAAGAGCAACCACTGCCAGTACTGATCCACCTAATCCCAGGATTACAGGCGATCCCAAGAGAAAGGGGAGATTTGTTTTAAGTGGGATTTTGCTACATGAGAATGGCCTGCAGTCCTGTGGGCTCCCTTATAGAGCCCTTTTCTCTGTACAGAAGCGTGTGCTATGCCTTTGCTCAAATAGGTTTATTACCTATTTGAATGCTCCAGGTGGTGATATCAGCTGCAAGGCTATAGAAATTTGACCGCAGAATTTTTTTGTTAAATGCAGTTTCACTTTTCCAACTTGTTGTGCACTGCATGTAGTTACACATTTGGGAAAATATACCCACTGAATGAACTGTTGTAGTGCCTTTATAGAGTACTTATCTGATACTATTAAAAAAAAAAAAAAAAAAAGGAAACTCTGTTCAGCTCCATAAGATAAGGGCAATCTAACCTTGCCTGTGGTGCTACATTTCTTATTTAGAAAATGTACAATCACTATATTATAAAGAATTACTAAAAAAAAGAGTGAATTTCTGTTAAAAGTCTCTTACCATTCAAATTTCCACGTGTCAAAGCAATTCGGGAGAGAGGGTAGTTGTAATATGATGTGTATACCAGGTACATATCATTTAAAATGTAAAATGAAGATAGTATGAGAATTTTAAAAATATTATAAAGGTTAGAGTGAAGTATGACCTGCACTGGGGAGGGATAGAAAAAAATATATTGCCAAATTAGTAACTAAAATCTATCAAATTCATTTTGTCTACAAAATAATATCTAATTTATTTTTGTTAATTGAGTATAAATTATAACTGGGACTAATATCTCCTCTGGTGATTTAATTCAGTTATGGAAATGGTAGTTAATTCCTACTACTATCTATGTTCCTTTTTTTTTTTTTTTTTTTGCTTCTTTTCTTATCCTTTTCTATTTTCTGGGCCAGTATTCAGGCAACAATTGCCTATAGCATTAATATATTAACTGAGTTCTACAGATTTTGGTCTGAAATCTGTTTTTCCTACATCTTAGTTATTTTCCTATTGATGTAAAGAGACATCATGACTGAGGCAACTTACAAAAGCGTTTATTGGGGCTTACAATTTCAAAAGGTGAGTTCATGACCAATATGGTGGTCAGTATGGCAGCAGTCAGACCGACATGGTGCTGGAGTAGAAGGGGATATTATGTTGAGACAACAACCACAACAAAGAGAGAGCTATCTAGGAATACTGTGGGCTTTTGAAACCTGAAAGACCAGCTCCAGAGACATACCTCTTACAACAAATCCACACCTCCTCCAACAAGACCACACCTCTTAATACTTCCCAGATGGTTCCACCAACTTGGAACCAAAAACTCAAACATATAAGCCATTGGAGACCATTCTTATCTAAACCATTGTATCTTAGGGCCCATAACTAAAGCAGATGGGGCCTGTTGGTTCCAATCCTGTCTAATACCCGGTTTCTCTGTCCTGGCTTCAAGAGTCCAATGACTAAAACATGATGGTCCTGTGTTCCTTTACATAAGTGTTTTAGTAAGGGTTTCTATTCCTGCACAAACATCGTGACCAATAAGAAAGTTGGGGAGGAAAGGGTTTATTCAGCTTACACTTCCATACTGCTGTTCATTACCAAGGAAGTCAGGACTGGAACTCAAGCAGGTCAGAAAGCAGGAGCTGATGCAGAAGCCATGGAGGGATGTTCTTTACTGGCTTGCTTCACCTGGCTTGCTCAGCCTGTTCCCTTATAAAACCAAGACTACCAGCTCAGAGATGGCACCACCCGCAAGGGGACCTGCCCCTTTGATTACTAATTGAGAACATGCCTTACAGCTGGATCTCATGGAGGCATTTCCTCAACTGAAGCTCCTTTCTCTGTGATAACTCCAGCCTGTGTCAAGTTGACACAAAACTAGCCAGTACAATAAGCTACAGTAATACTTGTTGACAATGCCCAATGTTTCTTTCTCAACACTATTTGAATCTTAACAGGTATTTCACAGAAGCATTATATTTTAATAATTAAAAATAATAGTAACAATGTTTTGTTTTGTACATATTAAAGGTCAAACATGGAATATCTACTTCAAATGTCCTAACAGAAATCTTTTTAATACAGAGATGAAAAAATGAGTCTCAGGCTACAAAAGGTGTCCCAAATGATGTGGACAGTGAGAAGCAAGGAGGATTCAAACTTAGGTCTACCTGTCTTCCTAACTTACTCACATTATTGTGAGATCTGATAGTAGAATTTGGTGCTATGTGGCAGTGTGGAATTAAAGCGGTTCTTAGTGATAGGAGTGGAAAAAAACAGGATGCCATGGAAAAAGTGCCTCCTCTACCTCCATGTACACTTGAGGTTAAATTAAGATGATAGCAAAATTAGGGCTCAGGATACAGCTCTTTCCAAAGAGTTTCCTTGTTCAAATAGAGTATTAAAAATTACATCACCACCAAAATTGTTAGAAACAAATATACTAGGTCCCGTATACTTTAAAAAAAAAATTAAATGTACTTCATTTTAATTTTATTTCTTTATTCACTTATTTTAAATATATGGGTGCTTTGTCTTCAAGCACATCTATGCACTACATGAATGCTTGGTGCCCACAGAAGTCTTACAGGTCTTTTAGATCTTCTAGAACTGTAGTTAATGACAATTTTGAACTGTCATGTAGGTGCTGGGGATTGAACCCCAGTCCTCTGGAAGAACAACCATTGCTCTTAAACACAGCCATCTCTTCAGCTTCTGCATAAGTTTGTTTTTTGTTTTTTGTTTTTGTTTTTTTTTTTTTTTTGGTCAATTTATTGACTCATCTGACATTCTTCTAATAAACTTGATCTTCCATCACACTGAACTGGATGTTTAACATAGAAACATACTCATTTATGATTTGTTATATAAGTATGCCTAGCTAGTCTTTAACTTTTACTTGTTATTCCTTGATCACAGCACATTTGAATGAAAATGGGGATTTATTCACATATGGCTAATTTAAAACTTCGAGTTTCATTCTATACATTGACTTAATATTATTCCATTACACACTGGTTCCAGTGTTCACTTAGTACTAAATACATTGATATTTCCAAAAACTAATTTCAACCTTAGTCTTATTTAGGATGATGTTATAGTTGTCCATGGAATAAATTTAAGAAACACCACGAAAGGATTCCCATTCTCTCTTTTCCATTTGAAACTATTTGAAATTGTGTGTTTAGGATTTATTCTGTTACAATGATGTCAGATGCTGCCAAATATGTATATTTGTGTGAAGACAGAATAACAACAATCAAAGTACAATAAGTATCTTGATATCTGTAATGAAAAGTTGAAACTGATAAATAGTATGAGAGAGGGTTGTAAGTATTGCACTAAAATTGCAGCAGAGAGACTTCAACTAACAGAATGATTCAACATCAAAATAATTTTTAACACAGATGAGCACTTGCAAGATTTCAGGTGTCATGCTGGTTTATGGAGATTTACAAGTGACAGTTCTGGTTCCAGTTTGAAGGGAGTAGGTAAAGCAATAGAAGATAGAAGCAGGAAAATAAATAGTAACAAATGTCAGGATAGAGCTGTGCACAAAGAGCTTTCAGGAACACAAAGAAAAGCCAGTTAACCTAGAGCAGGCTTCAATAAGTGTGAGCTCTGTGGTGGGAAGAGCCCTTAGAAGATGGAACTCCAGGGTGAGAATAGTATGAAACAGAAAGGTCACCAGAGATCATGATACCAGTTTACTCATAGGGGCAGGTAAATGAAAACAGTCCTGTGCACCCAGGAACTTTAAGATTTCTGCACACCCCGACTCAAGAAAACAAATAGGAACAAGAGAGGACATGGAATCAGAGGCTAGGCTTCAGATCATGAAAGGTCTTGTACTTTTTTTTTTTATTACAGAGAGTCAAAGATTCATTGTTACTACAAAAGAGAAGCTCAAGTATAAAAACACCATTGTCACTGGGACTGCAAAAGGGAACAGATGAAGAGAAGTAACAGAGAGATAGAAGATGTCAAGAAACTGACAGAAAGCAAGAGATGAAGATTCACAGCATGAGATTTTCAGAAATAAAATATTGTTGGTGTAAGCTGGTAGGGTATGCCAAAAACCAATGAAGAACAGAAAACAAAAGAAACCTAAACTAGAAACTTAAGGGTTCTTTGGAAAGTCAGTTGTGCTTGATGGTGTTTTGCTGGAGCAAACACATGAAGAAACATTTCGCTGAAGTGGACACAGGTGAAAGGCTGAGACAGACTCATGAAGGAACATTTGGCCAAAGCAGACACAGAAGAAAGGATGTTCTGCTAAAGCAAGAACAACATGAGAGGACACATAATGAAGGATTCTTCACTGACACACATGTATTGATCTGCCTTACACTGCATAGTTGAGTTCCATTTGTTGGGATTCCATAGAGAGAAATGTCCCAAAAAACTTCTGGTAGGATACTGCAGTTTCTTGCCACTTCCTCGAACACAGGCCAATTGGCAGAGTAATGTCAGCTGAGACTGACTCAGGTGCTGAGGCAAGACATATGGCAAGGCAAGACCCATGGAGGACATGTGATATTTAGAGTGGGTATAAATAGGACTCAAAGGACTGTGATAGGAACTTGAGGATTCCCTTGGTTTAGCTTGGGTTGCTAAATGCTTCTTGATCTTGCCTTCCTGTCTAACTGGTGCTGGTGCTCCTGCCGGTCTGAATCCCTCCTGCTGAATTGTGCAGATTAGGCTGAGACCTGGTTGTTCCTGCTAGGCCATGTCACCAGATGCTTCTACCCTGAAACTATTGAATTGGGCTGCTGCGGTATCTGTGAAGTGTTTATGAGTGGATTGAGCTGCCACTGCTGATCTGTGAAATGAACTGCTGATTTCCTGACAATGCAAATGGGATTTGTTCCAAAGAACCATTTCTAAACAGGTCCACTTCCCTCGTGTTCTTTCTGTTCCACTACCTCTGGTGGTGGTGGGCTAGAAGGGAGGTTAAAGAGTTTAAGAACTATCATTAAAAGTAGACTTGGGGAAGATACACGTAATCCTTGAGAGATCTGAGGCCTCAGGGGAGGGGCATACCTGGGGATTGAGGGAGCACCCACTTGGAGGCAAGTGGGGAGGCAAAATGGGGTGAAGAACTGGGTGGGGAAACAGGAGAAGGGGCAATGGCTGGAATGTAAGTGAATACAATAATTAGTCCAAAATAAAATTGAAAAAAGGTAGGCTTGAAAAAAAGGTAAAGCTACAGAAATCTAAAATATTATTCATTTATTCTTCAAATAAACCACAGTTATAATCAGCTTCTCAAAAGTCCCTAACACTATCCTGAGAATTGGAGTTATCTGTTTTCTTTCTTAGAGATTATAGCCCACCGAAGGCGATTAACTTTAGGCAGATTCAAACAAAATGTAGATTCATTAAATATACCTAGCTCTATTAAGGAAATTAATATATACATAAGCATGTACACACATACATATGTACACACACACACACACATACACACACACACACACACACACACACACACACATACACCATGAGAACACAAAGCAAGTAATAATGCTGATAATGCTGGTTGCTTACAAGTAACCAATGTTAGTTTAACAAAAGCTAATGAAGAATTGAAAGAATAAAGTGAGTTCCAGGACAGCCAGGGCTATAAAGAGAAACCCTGTCTCGAAAAAACAACAACAACAACAACAAAATTCCCTGTAAACCAGAGGCCTGAGGAGTAAGCAGGGGGACTTTAGACATAAAGGAATAAGGAATAAAGGATAGGATTTTCAAAGGATTAGGGTCAATTTCCTGCTGCTACAATGCTACTAAGGGTACATATTACTGTGAATGAGCATCTGTATAGTCTATTGCAGATCACATTCCTGTTATTTGGTTAGAGAAAAGGAAAAAACTTCACTGATAGCCCTATCAACACTATACTCCAAGTAAACAAAATACAATGCTACATTTGCAAGAAGCAGAATCATTTGGTATTGGCAGAAATAAAAAAATAAACAAGCCACACGATCAAAAGTCAAAACAAAGACACTTCTAATTGTCATAAACCCATACAGACCTCACTGTACTAAGGTATAAAGAATAATGAGTAATTAGCAGAGGAAAAAATGGGAGCAGGTGTCGTTAAGGGATGGCCTCTTAGGCATAGAGAATACATAGCATATGTTGAAATGACTGTCTAATGAAAGACACACCTCGTTAACAAGTTTACCTTTGGTGAATCATATTGGCAAATGTCTATAATCCCTGTGAAGTAGACACAAGAAGATTAAGAGTTCAAACCAACCTTGTTTTATGAAGAGAATCCAAGAATCTTAGGTTCATCATATCCTGTCACAGGAAAACAAAACAAAACAAAACAAAAAACCAAAAACAAGTTGACTATTCAATAGCATGAACTTTCAGAACTATCAGAACTAATTCTGAGCTAAGGAATAAAGTACTTGGTCTATAAAAACGAAAAGAGTTGTGAACACTCTCCTTTTCACATACTTGCTGAACATCACAAACTTGATGAGAGAACTGGACTTGGAACTCAGGTCTGTGCATCTTGGAGACCATAAATGTTTAGGGTATGCCTATGTACTTAACAAGATCCTTCTTAACATTATTTAAAAAACAAAAATGGGGAGCTGGAGAGATGGTTGAACAGTTAAGAGGAGTGGATTCTCTTCTAGGGGACCTTGATTTGATTACCAGTTTCCACATGGTGGCTCAGTGTCATCTGTAACTCCAGTCCCACAGCATGCAATGCCTTCTTCTGGCCTCTGCATACACCAAGCTGTTTGTTCTCCTTACATGTAAGGAGAACAGCCATATACATAATGAAATTAATTTTTTTTGAAAAAGCAAAAATAAGCATCACTGATATGCTACTTCAAGTAATACAAAGAAAACATTCTGTGGAGAATAGAAATATAGATTGTAAAGATTTTTAAACTTATTAATTAGGTGCTTTTAGCAGTCATTTTGTCTTTCTGAAATTAGCTTTTCTCATTAGCTAAATGAGAATAATAATGCCTGCCTAACTCTATTCAATATTAGTGTAAGGATCAAAAGAAGAGGATATACATTTGCATACTCTAGAGTGAAATGTAAATATGCGATATTGCTATTATAAATTTCATTTTTAAAAAATTATAAAATTGAATCTCTGAGATGCAAAATAACTAAGTCAAGTTCACTGGGTCACCTTCTTTCTAAGAAAATGTCTGAACATCAAAATTTAGTCCTTCTCCTCATAACCTTGCACCCTGTCATTTCTCTGCAAACACAAGGTGTCATATGCTAATTTTAAAAAATTTAATCTTTAATTAAGCATTACCTAGAGTGCCTGATATGATAATAAATGTATATTTCTTTATAATTAACTCTACTCCCAAATTCCCACCTTGTTAAAACCAAGCAAGGAAAAATGGTCATTATGTAAACTATAATTTTGAAAAAATAATTGAAAAATTTTAATTATATTTTCACTTTCATTTGAAAGAGGGAGGAACATTTCTCAGGGTCATCAAACAATTTACAAACATAAACATCACCTTGACCTATTGTGTCTACAGTTGACAACCCTGACCTTGGATGATTCTCCTAATGGCAAGATTATAACTGCTCTTTAAAGAAAGAGAATCCAATAACAAGCCAATAAATCCATTACCTTAGCCAGAGTCTCCAGGTATTCAGATAGGATGCAGTGGCTTCCTCTTACCTTGCATGGTTATTTCTCCACTACATGATGCCATTTTATTTATCATTTGCACATCAATCAATCATCATTACCACCACCTTCATCCTGATCAGTGTTATTGATGGGTTTCATTGAAAATGTATTATCTCCCTGATCTGATATGTGCTACATCACATATGTCTTCCCAAACCTTGCAATAGCCCCAAGAGGTACTTGTTACAGGTTTTTAAAGCAACCAATATGAGTCTCATGAATCTTTGTATCTCTCACAGTGCTTTAGATAAACATGGCAATATTAGATTCTTCTAAATATTGCTGAAAGGATTTTTAAAAATTCTATGCTATAAAGCATCTAGCACCATTTCTGACATACAATGTATCATCAATAAATGGCCAAATTCATGTATAAGGTATATTTTTGAAAGCTTATACTGGATAGGAACTAATACAACCAGGGAATAAACAGAAATTAAAAGTAATATATAATGTGTTTCATCTCCCCATAATATAGAATAAAAATTAATTTTAACCAATATCATCTCCAAGTAATAATAGTGGATGCATTTAACTCCCAGAAAATTTTACTTAATGGAGCTTCAACATCTTTCCAGAGATGTTCTTTGAACTCAAGGTGAAATCCACATCCTTCATTCTTCTTGATAACTAATGTAATTCTCTGGAAGAAGTTCAATTTTGAAATAGGTACATACTATAGAATTATCATTGATAACACAGAATAATTCTTCAGTGAAATACTGAGGTAAAATATAGAATAAGCTATTCTTTAAGTATTTATTATGTATGTATGCATTTACTTGTCCATACATATATAATGCATATACATACATACATACATACATACATACATACATACATAAACCAAGAAATCTGAGAAATGTAGATTTTATATATAATCACAGTCAAAAGACTAGTTAAGATATATTAACCACCACAACTAGATAATATCTGAATTTTATCCATTGCCTTTTAAAGAAATGTGTCAATATTTGACAGGACACCTGCATTACATACATATATTGTCTCTCTTATATTGTTTAATATAAGTTTTTGTTGAAACTAGGAATAAAACCCAGTGCTTTGATAATGCTCGTCAAGTACTTCATTGATGAAGTGCTTTCCTAGTCATATGTTTAAAGTTTCTATTTTAATTTCAAAAAAAGGAAATAGTAAATTGTACAGAATTTTCAGGATAACTACAATAGGAACTCGATTTTTTTTGATACCCTGCCTCAGTGTCTTCAATCACTAGAAAGCCATAACTAAGCAAGTTCTGAACTTTTCTATCATTTCCTTTTAAAATTATATTTTTTAAAAAATAAATAACTAGTTTCCAAATATAGCATATAGGTAAACCTCATTTACACACAAGATTGAGAGCATAATCATGATAATAACAGTAGGTTAGCATTTATTGATTGTTTGCAATGTGCCTGATATTTCTATTCTCTGTGTATCTATTTTTTAATCCATATAATAACTCTAAAAGTCAGATTTTCTTTGCTCAATAAATATTAATCATTTATCCTGTAATATGTAGCATTTAGAAAATTAGAAAATTAGAAAAGAAACACCTGTGCCTTGTGAGCTTATATTGTAACACAAAAGACAAATATTTCCATTTTCCAAATATAGAAACAGGCATAGAGAGGTCAGGCAGTTTACTTCAAATCATGGCTGACTAGGGACTAGGATTTGAATGCAATATCCCATTTCTAATATTGACACTCCTATTATACTAAAAGTGGTCACAAAAGAAGTCCCAGTGGAAGGATTATACAAAGGCAGTTGTAGTGAGTAATTACTGCTGTGAGCCCTGAACCCATGTGCTATACATAAAGGGATCACTTTAAATCACTTTTGTTGAAAATGTTGGCTCTGAGATCAAATGCCATTTGGTTTAAAGAAATGACTGAGAAACCCACACATTCTACATATTCCTACCTTATGTAAATAATTTATAAACCAGAAATCATAGTAAGAGACTGTGATGGGATAGGAAATATACTTCATTTGATTTCCTGTTTAAGAGGATTTGAATGAAAGTTTTTATAAAACTGGGGAAATGCTTCTTCTTTTTCCTTCTTTGGACCTGAACAATTACTCTTCATCACCTCATAACACTATTGCCACCCTCTACAGTTCAAGATATGAAGATATAATATTCTGCCTCCAGGATGTGTCTTCTGGAAATGTATAGGGAAGTGGTGCAATGTGTCATAATGTATATTCCACTGTTCACAGCTCAGCTATTCAACCATAACTGAGTGTGGGCTGGACTCTAGGACAGTCTCTGAGACTGCATCCTGAGAAAAGTCTTCTAGAACTCTGCACAGTAGAAAGTAAGACTCACTCTGAAAAGGTTAGAGCATGTTTTCTTCATGCTTCTGCTCATTAGGCTGTGCACTTATTTTTGTGTTTAATTGAAAAGAAAGAGATCTAAAACAATGCATTTAAAAGGAGAGACAAAGCAGATATTGGCCCAGAAACTTAGACTATCCAAGATACAATTTGCAAAACACATGAAACTCAAGAAAAAAGGAAGATCAAAGTGTAGATACTTCATTCCTTCTTAGAATGGAGAACAAAATACCCATGGAAGGTATTATAGAGACAAAGTTCAGAGCTGAGACAGAAGGAAGGACCATCCAGAGACTGTCCTACCTGGAGATCCTTCCCATATACAACTACCAAACCCAGACACTATTGCATGTGCCAGCAAGATTTTGCTGACAGGACCCTGATATAGCTATCTCTTGTGAGGCTATGCCAGTGCCTGGCAAATACAGAAGTGGATGCTCACAGTCATCTATTGGATGGAACACAGAGCCCCTAATGAAGGAGCTAGAGAGAGTATCTGAGGAGCTAAAGGGGTCTGCAACCCTATAGGAGGCACAACAATATGAACTAGCCAGTACCCCCAGAGCTCGTGTCTTTAGCTGCATATGTAGCAGAAGATGGCCTAGTTGGCCATCAGTGGGAGGCGAGACCCCTTGGTCTTGCGAAGATCATATGCCCCAGTACAGAGGAATGCCAGGGTCAAGAAGCAGGAGTTGGTAGGTTGGGGAGCAGGGAGGGCAGAGGGTATAGGGGGTGTTGTGGATAGCATTTGAAATGTAAATGAAGAAAATATCAAATAGATAGATGATAGATAGATAGATAGATAGATAGATAGATAGATAGATAGATAGATAGATAGATAGATAGATAGGAGAGACAAAAACCAAGACAATGTATTTCCAGCTAAGTTTCATTATTTGGATACACCCTTTTTAATACTTGTTCCCTTTCTGTATACTCAGTGCCCAAATCTTCTGATACTCACATGCATGTTGGCTTCAAACAAATACTGAAGAGCCTCTCCTGAGCCCTCCTATTATCTAGAGGAAGTATAGAAAATGAAGTGATGAGGACAGAAGATAGAAACAGGACAAGAAGTTTAGGGTTAGTATCTTCCATTTGTGTCCTCGCAATAATCCCAAAATTTCCTTTGTTCTGTCCTGGATGGAGGCCCCAAATTTTGGAGGTATTCTTTATTCATGTATGGTTCCTAGATGATTTTCTGGTTACTTCTTCAAAGACAGGAATGCTGAGAACAGAAGATAGAAACAGGTCAAGTAGCACAAGGATCCCAAAGCAGTTGCTCTGAGAATGTACTAGAGGCCACAAATGCCAGGAAAAAAAAAATCTTTGCTACCATTTCTTTATTATCTCCTAAATTGACAACCCTCCCTACAGGATACCATCTATGACTATGGACTAAAACTGACATAGCTCAATATTCCTATACCAGAAGTACCTAATAAGAAAGGCAATGCATACAACTATCCCCTGTCCTACATCCCAAGATTTAAAACATGGAGTTTCTCATAAAGGCAGGATTCCCACTTAAACATGATTATATCCATTGCATATAGTGTAGTCTCTTGATGTATGGTAGTAATGGCTCAGCACATATTTTAAATTTCTCAAGAATGAAGGGATTTGTTTAAAGAGCTCTTGTTTTAAGGTTAGCAAGCAAAATGTTGGTTTTAACCCTGACATCATCAAATATGTACACCATTATAACATGCTTTCCTTCCTTCCCCCATCCCTCCCATGTGCCATTTCTCTCTGCAGCAGGTTCTTTTCCTCCTGTCAGTAATGCATTTCTGCTGCCCTATAACATGCATTTCATTATCAACTCTACTTTCTTATGATCTCTTTCTCCCTGCTAAAGATCTGTTTTGTAGTTTTGTAGTCTAAATGTATGTGTGCATGTTCTTTATACATACACATAATTTTATGATTCATTTCTACATACAGAAGAAAGCATGACATTTCTATGAAGCAGACTTTTAAAAGAAACTTTGTTAGTTTGTAAAAAGCTTTTTATGTTACAGGAATGATGGCTTGGGAAAAAAAATGAAAGAAAACTGTGCTTATTAAGTCTGTCAGATGTGCCAGTTGATAAAATAACCTTTTCCTCTGAAGAATTTGAGTTCAGTTCAAAACACAACGAAGAATAAGAGCGCAGCAAAACCTCTGTAAAAACATAACATGGGTTCCAAAAATGAAACTAAAAGACAGTCATACCAACATTTTACATGGTGTTCTGTCAGGCTTCAGGAAAGAGTTTCCTCTTGAGATATGAACACCGTTCTCCACCTTCTCTTCTAGCAACAAATTGCAAAAGCTTTATGCAAGCTCAGTGGTGAGAAGCATGGGGCTCTGGACACCTCCTCTTTATTCTGTTTTATTCCAAGCATCCTGTCTTTCTAACTCTGACTGTGCTTTTTATACATTGCTAAGCAGAACATGCAACAGAATAATTGGATGGTTTTTGAGTTTCTCAATAGTGGCCTTTCTTACTGTTTTCATTAAAATAATGAATGCTAGTCTTCAGACCAGGGTGACTGAAGGTTAATTGTTATGCTTTATTTCTGGGTGGGGCTGGTAAATATGGGAGTCATCAGGCCCTGCTGTGTGCTGCTGATAACTGTAGTCACGGAGCATGAAGCAAGATCAGCAGAAGCAGCCTGATTAGCACTGTGATTACATTATATATAGTATAGTCAAGACAAGGTACTATATCTATGGGGTGTTTGTCCTCTTTCTAAATACAGAATAGGGAAAGATCACAGAGAAGTGGGAGCAAGAAGGGAATGAAACACTTTATGCCATCACACTTTAATGATAACAGACAGGTCTGGTGCAGTCTTAGTTCTACAGTATTGGTCATATTCGTTTGAATTTGACACCCTAAGAACCAAATGAAGGGAGGCATCCTAATCCCTTTTCAGAAAGGGGTGGAGCAAACAGGTAAAAGGCTTGGCAAGGTTAGTGAAGCAAATGGACAAGGAATACTCTAAACCAACTTTAAAAATGTAAAAGCCCATAGCCTCAGTAAGTGTCAGGCCTTGGAACCTCCCCTTGAGCTGGATCCTACATTGGGCCTGTTGCTAGACCTTCTTTCCTCAAGATCCTCTCCATTTCCATCCCTGTAATTCTTTCAGACAGGAACAATTATGGGTCAGAGATGTGACTGTGTGATGGCAACCCCATCCCTCATGTGGAGACAGGGAGAGGGGATGTAGGATTTGGAGCAGTTGGAGGGTGAATGAGGGTGTGTGGAATGTAATATGGGGTGTAAAAAATTAATTAATTTTGAAAAAGAAAGAAAGAAAAATATCAATGAGAGAAGGCAAAAATAAAAAAAAGTAAAAACCCATACTTCCTTTAAAGATCAGTGCAACAAGCATTCTCCTTTTCTCCTAAATGTGCTGAAGATATTGAACTATGAAAAATCAATCCTCCTGAAGAGCCTTGCTTTGCAACTTTCTTCCATGGATGAACTTCCTCTGAAGAGTAAAGGAGAAGGCTCAACAGCACATTAACTCTATCATATCCATGGAAATTCCACTTCATAAAGCAGGTCTACAGTTCAGGACACAGTGATGTGTTTCTTATCAAGATATCCATGCAATGCAACATCAGAATCAAATAATTCCAATGGCCTCTGTGGTGGGTTTAAAAGAGAACACCCTCATATATTCCTATGTTGAATGCTTGGCTTGCAGATAGTAGACTGTTTAGGAAGGATAAGAAGGGGGCTCCTTTGGAGATATGTCACTTGGGGTGGCCTTTAAGATGTCAGAAGACCACTCTAGGAATAGATTCCCCCAGACTGAAATTCCCTGTTTGTCCCTATCCTCATGCTATGTCCTTCTGGATCAAATGTAAACTCTCAACTACTGCTCCAGCACCATGTCCCCCTGCATGCTGCCACACTCCTTACTATAATGATCATGTAGCCCTCAGAAACTATAATCAAGCCCTTAATTAAAGGGTATTTCTACATTGCCTTGGTCATGTTGTCTCATCACAGCAATAGAGTAGAAACTAAGAGAGCTTCCAAGAGTTAATGCTTCTGAAACTAGTTATATATGCATTCTTCTGCCACTTAGAAAAGGATGTAATTTCACATAACCAGAGTGATAGAGGGTCTTTGCCTTTGGACTCTGGGTCTCTTTTAACTTAGTTACCAACTGTTACTGTTGCTTTCTTTCTAATACTGACAAATAGAAACGTCTTTTCTCCTCTGAAATAGGTGAATATCCCACTACTGTGCATCTTAAACCTCTGCTCTATCAAAGTAAACTCAACTTTTTGTCAAACAATTCTATGTATGATTTGTCCTCCAGGCAACCTCACCAATCAGAGCCTCTAATTTAGGGTTGGTCGTTTATATCATCCAAACTACCACTTTCATCATTGTAGACCAAATAGCAGAGATAAGTAGGCTAGCATTGGTATATATATCCACGACAATTTCTGGTTTCTTCCCTAATACTAACTTTAAAAGTAGAGCTCATATTCCTTTACTGTCCATTTTGCCTTTATCATGCTAATATTTTCAAAATGCACTACATTATTTATTTATTTTTATTAGATAATTTCTTCATTTACATTTCAAGTGTTATCCAGAAAGTTCCCTATAAACTTCCCCCTCCCTTCCCTGCTCCCCTACCCACCCACTCCCACATCTTGGCCCTGGTGTTCCCCTGTACTGGGGCATATAAAGTCTGCATGACCAAGGGGCCTCTCTTGCCAATGATGGCCAACTAGGCCATCCAATTCTATATATGCAGCTAGAGACACGAGCTAAGGGGGTACTAGTTAGTTCATGTTATTTTTCCACCTATAGGGTTGAAGACCCCTTCATCTACTTGGGTACTTTCTCTAGCTCCTTCCTTGGGAACCCTGTGTTCCATCTAATAGCTGACTGAGAGCTTCCACCTCAATGTTTGCCAGGCATTGGTATAGACTCCCACGAGACAGCTATATCCAGGCCCTTTAAGCACTATCTTGCTGGCATATGCTATAGTGTCTATGATTGGTGGCTGATTGTGGGATGGATCCCTGGCAGCCGCAGTCATTGGGTCCATCCTTTGGATTCAGCTTCACACATGATCTCTATAACTCCTTCAATGTGTGCTTTGTTCTTAATTCTAGGAAGGGGTGACGGGTCCACATTTTGATCTTACTTCTTCTTGAGTTTCATGTGTGTAGTAAATTGTATCTTGGGTAGTCTAGGTTTCTGGGCTAATATCCACATATCAGTGAGTACATGTTACGTGAGTTCTTTTGTGATTGGGTTACTTCACTCAGGATAATGGCCTCCAGATCCATCCATTTGCCTAGGAATTTCATATATTTATTGTTTTTAATAGCTGAGTAGTACTCCATTGTGTAAATATACCAAATTTTTTGTATCCATTCCTCTGTTGAGGGACATCTGGGTTCTTTCCAGTTTCTGGCTATTATGAATAAGGCTGCTATGAANGTTACGATTGCTCTGTAGTACAGCTTGAGGTCAGGCATGGTGATTCCACCAGAGGTTCTTTTATTGTTGAGAAGAGTTTTCGCTAGTCTAGGTTTTTTGTTATTCCAGATGAACTTGCTAATTGTCTTTTCTAGATCCTTAAAGAATTGAGTTGGAATTTTGATGGGGATTGCATTGAATCTGTAGATAGCTTTTGGCATGATAGCCATTTTTACTATATTGATTCTGCCAATCCATGAGCATGGGAGATCCTTCCATCTTCTGAGATCTTCCTCAATTTCTTTCTTCAGAGACTTGAAGTTCTTGTCATACAAATCTGTCACTTCCCTCGTAAGAGTCACACCAAGATATTTTATATTGTTAGTGACTATTGTGAAGGGTGATGTTTCCCTGATCTCTGTCTCAGCCAGTTCATCCTTTGTATAGAGAAAGGCCATCGATTTGTTTGAGTTAATTCTATATCCACCTACTGCACTAAAGCTGTTAATAAGGTTTAGGAGTTCTCTGGTGGAGTTTTTGGGGTCACTTATATATACTAACATATCATCTGCAAATAGCGATAATTTGAGTTCTTCCTTTCCAATTTGTATCCCCTTGACCTCCTTTTGTTGTTGAATCGCTCTGGCTAGGACTTCAAGTACTATATTGAATAGGTAGGTAGAAAGTGGGCAGCCTTGTCTGGTCCCTGATTTTCGTGGGATTGCTTCCAGCTTCTCTCCATTTAGTTTGATGTTGGCCACTGGTTTGCTGTAGATTGCTTTTATCATGTTTAGGTAAGGGCCTTGAAGTCCTGATCTTTCCAAGACCTTTATCATGAATGGGTGTTGGATTTTGTCAAATGCTTTCTCAGCATCTAAGGAGATGATCATGTGGTTTTTATCTTTGAGTTTGTTTATATAGTGTATTACGTTGACGGTTTTCCTTATGTTAAACCATCCCTGCATTCCTGGGATGAAGTCTACTTTGTCATGATGGATGATCGTTTTGATGTGTTCTTGGATTCGGTTGGCGAGAATTTTGTTGAGTATTTTTGCATCGATATTCATAAAGGAAATTGGTCTGAAGTTCTCTATCTTTGTTGTGTCTTTGTGTGGTTTAGGTATCAGAGTAATTGTGGCTTCATAGAAATAATTGGGTAGTGTACCTTCAGATTCCACTTTGTTGAATACTTTGAGAATAACTGGAACTAGGTCTTCATTGAAGGTCTGATAGAACTCTGCACTAAACCCATCTGGTCCTGGGCTGTTTTTGGTTGGGAGACTATTAATGACTGCTTCTATTTCTTTAGGAGATATAGGGCTGTTTAGGTCATTAATCTGCTCCTGGTTTAACTTTGGAACTTGGTATCTGTCTCGAAAGTTATCCATTTCATCCAGATTTTCCAGTTTTTTTGAACCTTTTGTAGAAGGATCTGATGGTGTTTTCTTAAAGGAGTCCTAGACAACAATACAGAGGGAAAAGTAAAGACTAAAACAACTAAACCTACGATAGGGACACGGGAGATCACTCAGACCGGTTCCCAAACAGATAGAACAACTGAAAAAGTTTCTTGGTCGAGGACCAAACTAACTAAGAAACCTATCAAGAAAAACTTTCCTCATGGTTGATTTCAGCCCTGAGTTTATTTCCTGCTGTCTACTTCTCTTAGATGACTTTGCTTCCATTTGTTCTAGAGCTTGCAGATGTGCTGCCAAGCTACTGGTGTATGCTCTCTCCATTTTTTTTTTTTTTTTTTTTTTTTTGTAGGAACTCAGAGCTATGAGTTTACCTCTCAGGAATGCTTTCATTGTGTCCCATAAGTTTGGGTATGTTGTGTCTTCATTTTCATTAAACTCTAGAAAGTCTTTAATTTCTTTCTTTATTCCTTCCTTGACCAAAGTATCATTGAGTAGAGTGTTGTTCAGTTTCCATGTGAATGATGGTGTTCTGCTACTTACGTTGCTATTGAAGAGCAGCCTTAGTCCATGGTGATTTGATAGGATGCATGGGACAATTTCAATATTTTTGAATCTGTTGAGGGATGTTTTGTGGCCAATTATGTGATCAATTTTGGAGAAGATGCCATGAGGTGCTGAGAAAAAGGTATATCCTTTTGTTTTAGGATGAAATATTGTGTAGATATCTGTTAAGTCCATTTGTTTCATAGCTTCCGTAGTTTGACTGAATCTCTGTTTAGTTTCTGTTTCCAGGATCTGTCCCTTGATGAGAGTGGGGTGTTGAAGTCTCCCACTATTATTGTGTGAGATGCAATGTGTGTTTTAATCTTTACTAAAGTTTCTTTAATGAAAGTGGCTGCCCTTGCATTTGGAGCAAAGATATTCAGAAGTGAAAGTTCCTCTTGGAAGATTTTGCCTTTGATGAGTATGAAGTGCCCCTCTTTGTCTCTTTTGATAATTTTGGGTTGAAAGTCTATTTTATTCGATATTAGAATGGCTACCCCAGCTTTTTTCTTCGGGCCATGTGCTTGGAATATTATTTTCCAGCCTTTCACTCTGAGGTAATGTCTGTCGTTTTTCCTGAGGTGTGTTTCTTGTAGACAGCAAAATTTCGGGTCCTGTTTGTGTAGCCAGTCTGACAGTCTATGTCTTTTTTGGGAGAATTGAGTCCATTGATATTAAGCGATATTAAGTAACAGTAATTGTTGCTTCCTGTCATTTTTGTTTTTAGAGTTGGGATTCTGTTCTTGTGGCTGTCTTCTTTTAGGTTTGTTGAAGGATTACTTTCTTGCTTTCTCTAGGGCAGAGATTCAGTCCTTGTATTGGTGTTTTTCTGTTATTATCCTTTGAAGGGTTGGATTCATGGAAAGATATTGTGTGAATTTGAATTTGTCGTGGAATACTTTGGTTTCTCCATCTATGGTAAATGAGAGTTTTGCTGGGTATAGTAGCCTGGGCTGGCACTTGTGTTCTCTTAGTTTCTGTATAATCTCTGTCCATGATTTTCTGGCTTTCATAGTCTCTGGTGAGAAGTCTTGAGTAATTCTGATAGGCCTGCCCTTATATGTTACTTGACCTTTTTCCCTTGCTGCCTTTAATAAAGACAGAAATAAATCACGTAAACAACAAGACTAATAATACACAGCCCTCCTTAAAGAAAAGACCAGGTCGGATAAACCTCAAGACATCCGAAGAACATACAAATACCCGTAGAGTAAGAAATCCATACCCTTCAAAAGAAGATAATAAAACAACTTCTATAAACGACCGGGAAATCAAACTATCAGAAGGAAGAGTAGACTCCTATTATCCTTAAGTTTGGTCTCCTCATTGTGTCCTAGATTTCCTGGATATTTTGTGTTAGAATCTTTTTGCATTTAGCATTTTCTTTGATTCTCTTGTCTATGCTCCCTATAGAATCATCTGTGCCTGAGATTCTCTCTTCTATCTCTTGTATTCTGTTGCTGATGCTCATATCTATGGTTCCTGATTTTTTTCCTATGGTTTCTATCTCCAGGGTTATCTCCTTTTGGTTTTTCTTAATTGTTTCTACTTCCATTTTTAGGTCCTGGATGGCTTTATTGAATTCCATCACCTGTTTGGTATTGTTTTCCTGTAACTCTCTAAGTTTTTCCTCTTTTAATGCTTCTAGTTGTTTATCTAGGTTTTCCTGCACTTCCTTCTTATAATCCTCCATCATCATCATGAAGAGTGACTTTATATCCATGTCCTGTTTGTCTGGTGTGCTGTTGTATCTAGGACTTGAAGTGGTGGGTGAGTTTGGATCTTGTGATGCCAAGTACCCTTGGATTCTGTTGCTTCTGTTCTTAAGCTTACCTCCTGCCATCCCTGCCCAAGGAGACCTGGTGTTGGTGCAGACCAGAAGGGAGCGTCTGTCCTGTCCTGGGCCTTTATCAATCTCCTGCTCGTGTCTCAGGTTGTTCGCGATTGGGCCGGAACAGATGCTGAGTTCAGCTGCTCACCTGTGGTCCCAAGATAGCCTTGGGAGTCCTGAAGGGGCCTCAGGGAGTGTGCGCAGAGCCTGTGCCCAAGCCCTGAGCTGGTGCAGGGTGCACCGGACTGGACCTGAAGGAAGAGTCTGTCCTGCTCTGGGCCTTTATCACTCTCCTGGCAGGTGTCTCCTGCACCTGTTGCTGGAGCAGTGTGGGCCAGAAGGGAAGGGGTCCACTGCCGCCCTGTCTATCTCCCAGCTGCAGAGTCAGGTCCCACGATATTGGACTGGAACAGATGTGTGATCCTCTCACCAGTGTTCCCGAGATCGCAGTGTTTGATCCTCTCACCAGTGTTCCCGAGATCGCAGTGGTCCTGAGATCACTAGGAGAGTCCCTCTGGAAACCTGGGTGGTTCTGCAGCCCCCGGACCTTGTTCCCTGAGCTTGAGTGGTGTGGACCGGAAGGGAAGGGGTCAGCTGCCCGCCTGCCTATCTCCTGGCTGCAGACTCCGGTCCCACTAGATTGGACTGGAACAGATGTGTGTTCCTCTCACCAGTGTTCCCGAGATCTCAATGGTCCCGAGATCGCTAGGAGAGTCCCGCTGGAAACTTGGGTGGGTCCACAGCCCCCGGGCCTTGCGCCCTGCGCTGGAGCGGTGTGGACCGGAAGGGGACTACTTTATATTTTTATCCTTTTTGCTTGTCTTTTTTAAAAAGATATTTTCTTTATTTATATTTCAAATGCTATATGAAAACTCCCCTATACCCTCCCCCTCCAGGCTCCCCTACCCACCCACTCCTAATTCTTGGCCCTGGTGTTTCCCTGTACTGGGGCATATAAAGTTTGCAAGGCCAGGGGGCATCTCTTCCCAATGATGGCTGATTAGGCCATCTTCTGCTACATATGCAGCTAGAGACACAAGCTCTGGGAGTACTGGTTGGTTCATGATTTTATTCCACCTATAGGGTTGCAGACCCCTTGAGCTCCTTGAGTACTTTCACTACCTCCTACAACGGGGGCCCTGTGTTCCAACCTATAGATGACTGTGAACATTCATTTCTGTATTTGCCAGGTACTGGCATAGCCTCACTCGAGATAGCTATATCAGGGTCCTTTCAGCAAAATCTTACTGGCGTATACAATAGTGTCAGGGTTTGGTGGGTGATTATGGGATGGACCCCCAGGTGGTATAGTCTATGAATGGTCCATCCTTTCATCTTAGCTCCAAACTTTGTATCTGTAACTCCTTCCATGGGTGTTTTGTTCCCTATTCTAAGGAGGAATTAAGTATCTGCACTTTAGTCTTTGTTCTATTTGATTTTCTTGTGTTTTGCAAATTGTATCTTGGGTATTATAAGTTTCTGGGTTAATATACACTTATCAAAGAGTATATACCATGTGAGTTCTTTTGTAATTGGGATGCCTCACTAAGGATGATATTCTCCTGATACATCCATTTGCCCAAGAATTTTATAAATTCGTTGTTTTTAATAGGTGAGTAGTACTCCATTGTGTAAATAAATGTACCACATTTTCTGTATCCATTCCTCTGATGAGGGACATCTGGGTTCTTTCCAGCTTCTGCCTATTATAAGTAAGGCTGCTATGAACCTAGTGGAACATGTGTCCTTATACCAGTTGGAACATCTTCTGGGTTTATGCCCAGGAGAGGTATTGCTGGATCTTCTGGTAGTTCTATGTTCAATTTTCTGAGGAACCACTAGACTGACTTCCAGAGTGGTTGTACCAGCTTGCAATCCCACCAACCATGGAGGAGTGTTCCTCTTTCTCCACATCCTCACCAGCATCTGCTGTCACCTGAATTTTTGAACTTTGCCATTCTGACTGGAGTAAGGTAGAATCTCAAGGTTGTTTTGATTAGCATTTCCCTGATGATTAAGGATGTCGAACATTTTTTCAGGTGCTTCTCAGCCCATTGGTATTCCTCACTTGAGAATTCTTTGTTTAGCTCTGTACCCCATTTTTAATGGGGTTATTTGAATTTCTGGAGTTCAGCTTTTTGAGCTCTTTGTATATATTTGATATTAGTCCTCTATCAGATTTGTGATTGGTAAAAATCTTTTCCCAATCTTTTGGTGGCCTTTTTGTCTTCTTGACAGTGTCTTTTGCCTTACAGAAGCTTTGCAATTTCATGAGATCCTATTTGTCAATACTTGATCTTACAGCACAAGCCATTGCTGTTCTGTTTAGGAAATTTTCCCCAGTGCACATATTTACGAGGCTTTTCCCCACTAGAAATTTCCGTGTCTCCGGTTTCATGTGGAGTTCTTTGATCCACTTAGACTTGAGATGTGTACAAGGAGATAAGAATGGATCAATTGGCATTCTTCTACATGATAACCTCCAGTTGTGATGGCACCATTTGTTGAAAATGCTGTCTTTTTTTCACTGGATGGTTTTAGCTCCCTTGGCAAAGATCAAGTGACCATAGGTGTGTGGATTAATTTCTGGATCTTCAATTCTATTCCATTGATCTACCTGTCTGTCGTTGTACCAGTACCATGAAATTTTTATCACAATTGCTCTGTACTACAGCTTGAGGTCAGGCATGGTGATTCCACCAGAAGTTCTTTTATTGTTGAGAATAGTTTTTGCTATCCTAGGTTTTTTTATTATTCCAGATGAATTTGGAAATTTCCCTTTCTAACCAGTGAAGACTTGAGTTGGAATTTTGTTGGGGATTGCATTGAATCTGTAGATTTCTTTCGGCAGGATAGCCATTTTTATTATATTTATCCTGCCAATCTGTGAGCATGGGAGAGCTTTCTTTTTCTGAGATCTTCTTCAATTTCTTTCTTCAGAGACTTGAAGTTCTTGTCATACAGATCTTTCACTTCCTTAGTTAAAGTCACACCAAGGTATTTTATATTTTGTGACTATTGTAAAGGACATTGTTTCCCTAATTTCTTTCTCATCCTGTGTATCCTTTGTGTATAGAAAGGCCACTGATTTGAGTTAATTTTATATCCAGCTACTGTGTTGAAGCTGTTTATCATGTTTAAGAGTTCTCTGGTGGAATTTTTAGGGTCACTTATATATACTATCATATCATCTGCAAATAGTGATATATTGACTTCTTCCTTTCCAATTTGTATCCCCTTGATCTTCTTTTGTTGTCGAATTGCTCTGACTAGGACTTCAAGTACTAAATTAAAAAGCTGCCCACATTCTCCCTACCTATTCATAGTCCCTGATTTTTGCCTTCTTTTAAAAAATACACTGAACAATATTTTTATGAAGAAAATAAGAAGATAGAGAACATTAGATTTGATTAAACTAGCACTTATTTAAAATAAGAATAACTGTTTTGGTTAATAATTTGAACATTTCTCAGGTTAGCTTCTTCTTTTGAGATGATTTTTCCTTGGTTTCTCAATGTGCATATACTAATAACTTCTTCCTTAAATGGTCACAGAATTTCTTGTAAGAAGACTATGAAACTGAAACATCACTTTTAAATCCCAAACATTCTGAATCAGACAATGTTTTGAAAAATTTATAAATCAACAAAAACGTCTTTACTGCCTGCTGAACTAACTAGAATGTGACCTTTAGTAGGTAAGAACAGTATTCTCTTTGAACATGAGAATGGAGATTTGTTACCATTAGAATGAATATGGCTGGACCCCTAGAAATTTACTGTTGCCATGACTGGAGTATAAAGTATACTTCCAACTACCCTTAGTCAGCCATCATGCCACTATGTTCTGTGCAATGCTGTCAAAGCACACATTTATTGAGATAAAGATTTAGCAAACCAAGAAGATACTAAAGTTCTTCCTTCTGTGTATAGTTTGACTAAGCCAACAACTATGTCTGGATTGAGGATAAAGCTTTAGGTATTCAACCACTGCTGTGGCTGCTACTGCTAAAAACCATTGTCAACAGCAAATTGTACCTGTCATGTCAGTGCCAAAGAAACTCTCTATTGCGTGAATGAAGCCAATATGTTCATTGCTGGAATGGTGCCACAGTGAGCCCCATAGATCAACTGTTGCCCATAATGCACCTGTCTGTGCAGACTGAACATCTTCTAATTTGAATAGACACAAGAAAGAATGAATCATTAATTATAGACAAAGAATCTATATAAAAACTACACTATCATGTCAAGTTGTAACAAAAGTCACTATTATATACTGAGCACATAAATACAAATCTTTAGGAACAATACACTTGCTATGAGATCCATGTCATAAAATATTAGAGATACATAATCTATCAGATATCTAAATCTTAACATAGGAAAGCAAGAAATATGGAAAAAATGAGCTAGTACAATACCTCCAAAAGAAAATAATACTTACAGTATATTCAATAAAACCAATATTGAAAAGTGCTTAAGAAAAGAATTTTTAAATGATGAGTCAAACTCTTAATGATATCCAGGAAAATAAAAATAATTTAATTAAATTAGGAAAACTATAAGGGTCCCTGACCTCCAGCCAATGTTTGGATGTACATATCTGCATCTGTTTCAGTCAGCTGCTAGGTAGAATCTCCCAAAGGACATTTCTGCTAAACTACTATATCCAAAAATTACAGGGTATCATTAACAGTGTCAGGGATTGGTGCTGGCCCATTGGATGGATCTCAAGTTGGGACAGTCATTGGTTAGCTATTCCTTCAGTTTCTGTTCCATCTAATTTAGGGTCAACGTTTTAAGAGAGGATTGGTATCCTTATCCCTCTACTGTGGGTCTGGCTTGGCTAAGGAGGTGGCCCCTTCAGGTTCCTTGTCCCAACTGTTAGGCATCTCAGCTAAGGTCACCAGCATTGACTCCTGGGAGCCTCTCTCATCCCAGGTTTCAGGGACTTCTTAGAAATTACCCCCAGCCTGCCACCCATGCAGATTTGCATTCATTATCTTGGCACTCTGAGCCTCTTTCCTGTTTCTTCCTACACTTGATCCTGGGCCTCCCCCTCCCCCTATTCTGCTCCTCCTCTACTCTCCCACCCAGATTCCTTCCACCCTCTGCCTCCCTTGACAATTTTGTTCCCCCTTCTAAATGAGATTCAAGCATCCTCACTTGGGCCTTCCTTCTTTGGGTCTGTGGGATGTATCATGTGTATTTTGTACTTTATGAATTATATCCATTTATCAGTGAGTATATACTATAGATGCTCTTTTGGGGTCTGGATTACCTCACTCAGGATGATATTTTCTAGTTCCATCCATTTACTTGAAAATTTCTTGATGTCCTTTTTAAGAACTGAATAATATTCCAGTGTGTAAGGAGAAGAATTTAGAGCATTGAAGGGAATAGGAATCCCACAGGAAGACCAACAGTGTCAACTAACATTGATCCCTGGAAGCTCTTAGAGACTGAGCCACCAACCAAAGAGCATACACGAAATGGACTGAGGTCCCTGAAACATATGGAGAAGACAGCTGTCTTGACCTGCCTCAGTGGGAGGGGATGTGTCTAATTCTGAAATGACATGATGTGCCAGGGTGGGATACTCAGGGGTTTCCTACTCTCTCAGAGGTAAAAGTTGGGGTAGTGGGAATGTCTCTGTGAAGGAGGAACTGGGAGGCAGGGTAGTGCTTGGGATGTAAGTAAATAAATAAATAAATTAGGAAAACTACACTATGGAATTCAGCAAACTTAGACATGTTGAAAAACATCAACCAAATATTGGAAATAAGGATCTAAATAAGTCATTTAAAAAGAGAGAGAGAGAGAAGAAAGTTGAAAGCTTCAACAATAAATTAAATAAAGCAGAAAAAGGAATATTTGAACTTGGTGACAGGTCTGATATATTCTAGTTACACAAAACCTGGAAAAAAAAAAGCAAAGAATGAAAAAGAAAGACATGGGACATTAAGAACTGCAGAGCATAATTAAGTAAAAAATTCACTACATTTACAGGTACTCAGCAGAAGAAATGGTATTAAAAAGCATAATAAATTTATTCAATGAAATAATTACTGAACAAATCTGTAAATTTGAGAAAGATAAGAATATCGAAATGCCCATAAACACAGGTGAGGCCACAACATTTGCCCCACCTGGAGTAACTGGGACCCCTGGGATCCAGGGATGCAGGAACCCCCTCCCAGCAGGTTCCTTTGTCTTTGAACCTGCACCCTCTGCAGACTTGGGTTGCTAGTTCTGCACCCACTCTTATAACACAGAGGAAGCTCGACTCCCAGGTGCTCTAGCATGCCCAGGATCATAGGTGAGGCCACAACATCTGCCCCAGCACCAGGAGTAACTGGGGCCCCTGGGATCCAAGGATGCAGAAACCCTTGCCCACCCAGTGGTATGGGTTAGTTACGATTTGAACTTGCACCCTGAGAAGACCTGGAGGACTGGCTCTGCATCTGCTCCTACAACACCCAAAGGAAGCCCTGGTACCAGATGGGTTTAGTACAGAGTTCTATCAGACCTTCAAAAAAGACCTAATACCAACACTTCTCAAAGTATTTCATAAAATAGAAACAGAAGGAATACTACCTAATGCATTCTTTAAAAAAAAAAAAATTAGATATTTTCTTAATTTACATTTCAAATGTTTTCCCGAAAGTTCCCCCTCTCCCCCTGCCCTGTTCCCCTGCCCACCCACTCCCACTTCTTGGCCCTGACGTTCCCCTGTATTGGGGTATATAAAGATTGCAATACCAAGGGGCCTCTCCTCCCAATGAGGTCCAACTAGGCCATCTTCTGCTACATGTAGAGGTAGAGACACCTGTTCTGGGAGTTCTGGTTAGTTTATATTGTTGTTCCTCTTCTAGGGTTGCAGACCCCTTCAGCTCCTGGGGTTCTATCTCTAGCTTCTCCATTGTGGGCCCTGTGTTCCATCCTATAGATGACTGTGAGCATCCACTTCTGTACGAGACAGCTATATCAGGGTCCCTTAAGTAGGCACTAGCTGTCCTATGCAATAGTGTCTGAGTTTAGTGTCTGAGTTTAGTGACTGATTATGGGATGGATCCCTCCTGGTGGGGTAGTCTCTGTATGGTCCATCCTTTCGTCTTAGCTCTAAACTTTGTCTCTGTAACTCCTTTCATGGGTATTTTGTTTCCTATTCACAGGAGGAATGAAGTATCCAGGCGCTGGTCTTCCTTCTTGATTTTCTTGTGTTTTGCAAATTGTATCTTGGATATTCTAAGTTTCTGGGCTAATATCCATTTATCAGTGAGCGCATATCCAATGACTTCTTTTGTGATTGGGTTACCTCACTGAGGATTATTTCCTCCAGATACATACATTTGCCCAAGAATTTCATAAATTCATTTTTTTAATAGCAGACTAGTACTCCATTGTGTAAATGTCCCCAATTTTCTGTATCCATTCCTCTTCTTTGAAGCCACTGTTACACTAATACATAAGCCAGTCAAAAAGAAATGCAGGACCTAAGAGTGGAGAAGAAATTGAAAGAAAGGTCATCCAGAGACTGCCCTACTTAGGCTTCCATCCCATCTATAGACACCAAACCCAGACACTATTGCTAATGATTGCAATAAACTATCCCCTGAGAGGCTCTGCCAGAGCTGGACCAATACTGATGTGGATGTACACAGCCAAACATTGGACTGAGTGCAGGGATCCCAATGGTGAAGTTAGGGCAAAGACTGTAGGAGCTGAAGGAATTTGCAACCTCATAGGAAGAATAACAATATCAACCAACCAGATCCCCCACAGCTCCCAGGGACTAAACCACCATCCAAAGAGTACACAGTACATGCCCATGGCTCTAGCAGGATGTGTAGCAGAGGATGGCCTTATGTGGCATCAATAAGAGGGGAGTTTCTTGGTCTTGTGGAGGCTTGATGACCCAGGATAGTGGAAAGCTAGACCTCTGAGGCAGAGGAGGGTGGGTGGGTGGGTGATCACCCTCATAGAGGCAGAGGGGAGGGAGGAGGGGATAGGGGGCTTGTGGAGGGGAACCTGGGATGGAGAATAACATTTGAAATGTAAATAAATAAAATAGCCAATAAAAATTTATAGACAAAAAAGAAACCAAAACAGAAAAGATCAAGAGGCATATAAAACCTCATATAGAAATGGTTATAAAAGAGCATATGATGGGTCAAGTTAGCATAAAAAAGAGAAAGGGAATTCTAAGAACTGCAACATGAACACACTAAATTACACTCCTTACCATACTTTTTTTTTTTTTCACAATAAATTTACAGGCCATGAAGGAATGAAAGAACTTATTCCAATTTTTTTATGAAAATAACTATGAATCAAGAATACTACATTCAGCAAAAGTATGGTTCAAAAATATGAAGATGTATTGTTAAAAATATTTTGTGGAAAGCAAATATAGACATTTTAGTAACAGACTAGCTTGATAAAAGATGTTTATAGGTGTTCTGTATCCTGAAGCCTATGAGTAGTCACTCTAATCATGAAGTATTCAAATCATTTGTAAGATAGATGTGCAAAAAAGAAGTGGAAAACAATAAAATCTTATCCAAACAATGAATAACGAAATCAGAAAAAAAAAATGAGCAAGGAAAGAGGAATTAAGCAAGTGTTATTCAAATCAAATAAAAGAAATTTGATGTAATGGCAACAATAGACCCTAACCTATCTATAATAACCTTGAATAAAAGTTTAGACTCCTGAATGAATATAACCACAACACCCAAGGATAAGCTACTTGTAAGAAAATAGCTTCATCAGCAATGACATTCATAGATGTGAAACCAAAAGATGTGCAAAGATACAAAATGATGCTGAAATATGCTTATATCAGGCAAAGCATACTTGACGATAAGAGCTACAACATGAAACAGATCAATATAAATTCTATAAGAATATATATCATATACATATTATAGTCGAAGCACACTACTTTATAAAACAGATAATACTACACTGAATGCTAGATGAAGAATATAGTAACATAAAATGTACAATAGAGTAATAATAGAAAAATTCAAAGTACTGCTTTAACCAACAGCTATATCTTCAAGACAAAAGAAATCAGCAAGGGAACCTCAGAGCTAAATTCTACTATGGAGAAAATAGACCTAACAGATATGTATTTCAAAGACCTAAAAAGGAAGAATAAAGCATACCACAAATTAATTGAAGGAGATAAATAGCAATTGTCAAGCTTTTAGAAAATGACATAAATTATAAAATAACACAAAAAATCAACTAAACAAAAAAATCTGTTTTGAAAACATAATTAAAATCTATGAAGCTTGGGGTGGAGAGATAGCTCTTTTTTTCCAGAGGTCCTGACTTCAATTCTCAGCAACCACATAATGGCTAACAACCATCTGTAATGGGATCCAATATCCTCTTTGGGTATGTCTGAAGACAGCTACAGTGCATTCATATACATGAAATAAATAATTATTATTCTCTGAAAAATACAAAATTTTAACTTAAATAAGTAAGGGAAATGAAACAAATAAAATTAGAGTGAAAAAGGAGGTAAACAATGATACACACCTACATTATTATTATTATTATTATTATTATTATTATTATTATTATTATTATTATAGACTATGAGAAGAAGCTCTCTGCTTGCAATTATGAAAATCTAGTTGAGATGAATATGTTTCTGGATACATATAACCTACAAAACCATAGAAATTGAAAACTAAGAAATATAAGGTACTAAAACTACTTTGGTAACACATAGTCACATATCAAAGAACAAGGAACAGATAGCTTCATTCCTGATCTCTACCAAATATTTAAAGAAGATCTACTGCCAGTTCTCAGAGTACTCTGAGGAAATGAAAGGGAAGAAATCTGTGAACTTAGCTTATGAGGCTAGTATATAGTCATGTCAAAATAAGGACACAACAGCAAAAAATCTCTGAACTGATATGAGTGACAAATATATCTGTAAAATATGTCAAGAAAATCTTAGCAAATAGGATCTAATAGCACATCAAAAAGATCACTCATCATGATCAAATTTATTCTAGGAATTTAAAGATGATTCAACATATGTAAATAGATAAAATGTAATGCCTCACATCAACAGAATAAACTCTAAAAATCATATTAGCATTTCAATAGATACCAGTATAGTATTTGATTAAATTCAACATACCTTCATGATAGAAAACTTGAATAAATTGAGTATAAGAGGAATGTATCTCAACATAATTAAGACAGTATAAGACAAATCTTGTACCAACATCTCACAGTGTAGGTAAACCTAAAACATTACTCTTATTATCAACAAGACATAGGTATCCATTTTTACCTCTTCTCACACATAGTATTAGAACTTCAGTCTAGAACAATTAGACAAGGGAAAGAAAAAGGCCAAAGTTGGATTTTCAAATGGTATGATTTTTAAATTATTCTTATTATTTGTGGATGAATGTTTACCAGTGTGTATTATCATGTGTATGCAAAGTACTCATGAAGGCCATAGAGGATGTCAGAAATCCTGAAACTGGAGTTACAGACTATTGTGAGTCATCGTATGGGTGGTTGGGGCCAATGAAGTTCCTTTGCAAGAGAAGCCAAGGTTTTGAGCTCCTAAGGTCCAAATGATATTATTTTTGTACATAGAAAGAACTCAACATCACATTATTAGAATTGGTAAATAAAGTCACTAAATTTAGAAACTCAGGAGCATAAATTACACAAAAGTAGTGACTATTTGTATACAAGTGAGAGTTCTAGGAGAGAAATTAGGTCAATAATCCTATTCACAGTGCCTACAAAAAGTTAAACAACTAGACAGTAGCACAATGAAAGTTGTAAACCAATGAAATAAGTTGAAAATAATACAATAAATATGGAAAAATCTTCTATGTTACAACTTGGAAGAATTTATATTGCTCAAATATCTGCAATACTTAAAGTGATGGAAATATACAATGCAATTCTGACCACAATGTCAATGGACCTCTTCAATAAACAACAACAATTGCCTAAAGTTTAAGCAAAAGCACAAGAAATCCTGAAAAATCAAAGCAATCTTGACACAAAAAACAAAGCTCCAGGGATTAGGATATCTGATTTTAAGACAGAACTATAGCAACAAAAAGAAAGAAAGGAAGAATGGAAGGAAGGAAGGGAGAGAGAAAGAGAGAGTGAGAGAAAGAACGAAAGAACGAAAGAACAAAAGAAAGAAAGAAAGAAAGAAAGAAAGAAAGAAAGAAAGAAAGAAAGAAAGAAAGAAAAAAAGAAAGAAAGAAAGAAAGAAAGAAAGAAAAATAAACACCATGGTTGCATTAAAACAAGCCAATGGAACACAATACAGGCTTGAGAAATAAACTTTTACATTCATAGCCACTAAACTTAAATATCTATAGCCAAACAATACTTGACAAAAGCTCTAAGGATGTAAATGGAGAAGACCGAGAAGACAGGAAAGCCTCTTCAATAAAGAGTGTATGGGATAATAGACCTTCCTCCATCTTCCTTTGTACAAAGGTACCTTAAATGGTCCAAAATCCTAACAGAAGACTTAAATTTTTTGAACTCCTAGAGGCAAACTCTTCAAGGTCTCAAAATAGCCAATGACTTTCTGTAAAGGATTTCAGTAGCCTAGGAAAGAGCAACAAAGGACAAGAGTACAAGAGCAATGACACAATCTACAGAATGGTAGAAACTCTTTCTAACTACTCATCTCAAAACTCAATAGCAAAACTGACATAATCTGGGCAATTAACGAAACAGACTTTTATCAAATTAGATATTGTTACATCCACTCCAGTAGTGATTTGCTTGGCAGGCCTGAAAACCTGGAAGCAGTCCTGAGGCAGAGAGTTTCAAAGGAAACCCATCCTCCTGGTACCTTGGCATTTCCATAGCTAAAAAGCCCATTAGTCCCTGCATTAGTCTGGCATATGGATCCACGTGCTTATTTAGTAGGATTTTTATTATAAACATAGAATGAATCCTGACACAAGCTAAGCCTTTCAGCGTTCCAATGGTCCTAGAGAATTCTTGATTTTCAGTGGGAATTCAGAAAACCATCTAGAGACAGGGAAACTAGCATTACATAGAAAGGAGCCAAAAGCAGCTCAGAGCTGGTCTGCAGAATGTTTGCTAAGGACAATAGCTTTGATCTGCAGAATGTTTGCTAAGGGCAATAGCTTTAGGGAATAGATGGACTTCTCACTGAAAAAGGAATCTTCATTACAACCAGGAATAGCAAACTAAATTGTAGAATAGAAGCAAGTTAGTAAATTCCTCTTCTTTAAAATCTACATGGACCTAAGAGATAGGGAGGTTGTAGTAATACATTCACCCCCTGGCGCCAGCTCCCACAAGGAGTAGAGCAAATTGTGATGTATTCATTCCTATTGTATTGTTTCATTGTAACTTGATGGATGTACCTGGCCTGGTTTCTTCCCCGCTGTATAAAAGTTTGGTGCTTGGTCTCACAATTACACTCAGATTCACATTCCCTTGTATATAAGTCTGTTTGTCAATCGCTGAATCCTTGTGCACTTGCTCCAGAGAACTCGACCCAAGCAGACAAAGGGACCCAGAGTGTCTGTGGCAAGATATAAGAGAGGCAGGCGGATTTCTGAGTTCGAGGCCAGCCTGGTCTACAAAGTGAGTTCCAGGATAGCCAGGGCTATACAGAGAAACCCTGTCTCTGAAAAACAAAATAAACAAACAAACAAACAAACAAACAAACAAAAAAAGAAGTACTCAGATTCCTTCCTTGCTGCCAGGTAATGCTTTGGAGAATAAAATGTGAGTAGAAAGGATATATATTTTGTTATGGATGAAGTCTTCATAGCCAAGTGATAATCAAGTTGCTCTCTTATATCTGTATCCTCACGAATATGCAAACAGTTGTTGAGACAGCTTCTGTCCACTCAAGTCTCTGAGTTACTTGACTGAGCTTGACCCTGACCTGCAGCTAAGATTTTATGAGTTCTATGTAACTGCCACAGAATATAAGACTGATGAATATAAGAAGAGAAAATTTTAACATACAAAAGCCCTTGGGTTACTAATAAGCTTAACCTCTCTAAAATTTCAGGTTTCTTTTTCCTTTCTTTCTGTTTCAGTTACACAGTTGAGTATGAGGTAATAGTTTTCCCTTGTTAGATCCACAGTAGATAAACATAGTGAGGACCCTTTGACATATCTTTTTTTTTTTTTAATTCTGTCAACGTAGACAATGCATCATGATAATGTTGAAACTTACTCCCTCCCTCCAGTGCCTCCACTACACCAATGCATCTCTCTCACAAATCCATGCCCTTTTTGTTTTCATCCACCTAGCTTAAATCTGTGTTCTCCATATGTACATAATTAAGGGACTAGGGTATAGACAACCTACCAGTGACCATATTGCAAAGAAGAGTGACTCTCCTACCTTATATTTCAAGGTCCTCTATGGCAATCCTGAGTTTTAGGGCATGAACTCATTTGATATTAGCAATAATGAAATAAAAGAACACTTAGGAACAACTACATGTTTAAGTTTCTTCTTCTTTTCTCACTGCCACAAGAATATGCCTGGAGAAAAGATGACAGATGTAAAAAAGGAAGGAGGGTTTTCCCATGTTGCTTTGTAGTAATAAATAGCTAATTAAATCCTGCCCATGTGAGGAAACCCTACCAAATCAACACCACCACCACCAACAACAAAACAAAGCCCACACAATTAATTGAGACATATAAACAGTAGACATATACTGTATGCCAGTGAGACTTAGTGGCTCTCCAGTACTGGAAATCATTTTACTACTAGATAACCAATAAACCTCCCTACCTCTACTCCCAAGCCCCACACTCTACAAGGTCTTCGGGAAAATAATCCCCTAGTATAATTGGATATTTGCTGTGGCTTCATTCATGGCCCATTTAAAACTTTTAGAAAGGTTACTTTCTGTCTGAACATTGAAAATAGAAAAAAAAAGTCTTCTATTCAATGTGTGTGTGTGTGTGTGTGTGTGTGTGTGTGTGTGTGTGTGTGTGTGTGTGTAGGGGTGATGTTAAAGTATTTATGCATTTTGGGGGATTTCTCCCAAGCAAAAAGTGTTACAAAGCCATTATACACCTATTAATCAAGTCTTTCTTCTCTACTAATCCAGATAACTGGCTCGGTGGAAGAGTTAATCCTGTTTATGTTATACTTCACTTAACATGAAGAGGCTCTTTTATTTTCCCTTTCCCAATAACAGAAGGTAGGCTGGAAGGCAAAACACTGCCATAAGGCCAAAGGGAATTGAAACACTAGTTATTTATTTTCTGATTTGTTTAGAGTTTGATTGCTCTTCTTAAAACAGCATTGGAGTTACATTTAGTTCATTGAGTTCATCTATAGTAGAGGTAAAAATGTAATTCTGAGATAATCAGACATCAAAATAAAAAGATTGAATACTCCAAAATAATTTTTTGGCAGATTTTAAAACACTTAATCCATGCTCTCAAAACAGTCTAACTTGCATTAAATGACCGATATAGAAATGTCCCAATAAATTTTATTTGTAATATCTTAAAGGAAAGCAATCTCACCGTTGTCCAGAAGATTTCAAAAACCTGCTTTAACAGATGTTATAGACAAGTTCATATTATAGTGAATCAACCTTATTTCAAACAGCCTCTGGCTACCTTCACATTATTTTAACATTGTTTTGAAAGTCTTAAACTCCGGGGACTTGCATTATTGTTTTAAAACTTTTAACTAGAAAGTAATCTCAAACATATCTGTGCCTTTGAAGTAGAAGTGGGGTACCTGTTCAGGGACAAGCGAATTGAAAGCATATGGAGACTCTTCTTGCTCTTAACATCAAGTGCTATAAACTCTAGTTTTGCAATGTGCTTTTGGCATGAAAATGCTTTTTCCTTTCTCACGTACTCTGCCTTTCCAATATTGTAGAGTATTGATCTGTCTATTTTCCTTGTGTGTATCATATGCTATCCCAGCTGCCACAATATATTTCAACACTTTTGTTATATTGGGTATGAAAAATAAAAGGTCTCTAGCAACCACTTTTAAGACAGGGTATCAAAACTCACTCTTAAACTTGGGCACCAAAATCTGATGAGACAAACAAGAAAGGCTTAGGTTTGCTTTCTCTTTCTTTCATTCCTTTGTTTTCTTCCAGTTTTTAAAGAAAAAAATAACAAATCTATATTCACTGCATGCACCTCCATTTCCATGTGTATTTAATAAAGATAGTGATGGTTTGAACTAATTTATAAAGTAGAATATTTTAGATGACAATAAATGGTTATTGACTCACTGCAAATGCACCAAGTCTATCAAAAGCAAATCATGATTTTGGAGGGCTGTTAAACACTCTGCATATTTTCATAGCAAATCAGTGTGTGGTTATTTAACACAGGTGTTTCTGTAATTGCTCTACTTTTGGAAAACTCAATGCTCAATGGCCCTCAAGCGTTTCCACCTGTCAAGTGTGGCTGGTCCATTATTAGTATTCCAGATGAAATTGTAAAACATGGAACATGCTTAGCTGATTAAAGATTTCATCTTACTTATTCGGAGTCTGTGTGCATTTTTTTTTTGAGTTATCATTTAATTCCTGATAAATGTATCTTCACATTTCACACCCATCCAGAAATTGAACATTTCTAATGATCTGCTCAGCAAGAGGTACAGATGTTATAGCTAAGGAAGATATTGAATTAAAGACAAATTTAGTTTTCTACCCTACAAACCTGCTTTATAAAAAAAAAAAAAAAAAAAAAAAAAAAAAAAAAAAAAAAAAAAAAAAAAAAGAAAGAAATAAAACAAGACGAGCCAGAGGCCTTTGGTTCTTTGAAGGATCAATGGATGCCCCAAAGTAGGGGAATACCAGAACAGGGAATCAGGGAGTTAGTTAGTATTTCATTGGGTTAGCGAGCAGGGAGATGGGTGATGGGATAAGGAGGTTTTGAAGGGTAAATGAGGAAAGGGGATAATATTTGAAATGTAAATAAAGAAAATATTTAATAATAAAAAATAGACTAGCCAGTAGACCTTTGTGGCAGTCTTATTCCATGATACACTATTTTAAACTGTAATGAAATAAGAGTACACTGTGAAACATTAAAATAAATAATTGGTTTTATAACTTATACAAAAAATCAGTTTGGAGCCCAAGCAGCCCAAAGATGGGAGCCATATGGTGTTTCAGCTTCTGCTACATAAAAATAAAAAGTATAGAAGTAAAATAAGCCAGGTCTCTTTCTTCTTAAAACCCTTACAAACTAGTTTGGTATGAAAATTTACATGAGAAACAATTAGGAAATAAGCAGCTGTTAAATCTTGTCAATTTACAGTTAACTTTAGAAAATTTAAACAACAAAATCCTGTGAACTCTTTTCCAAGAGAACCACTCAGCACTGGACATGTATAAGAGAATGGGAAACCAATTTTAGACAGCAGGGAAAAGATATGTCATTGTTATTGATGCTAAAACTTTTGATTGTGGTATCTCAAAATCATTTTCATTATTTACTTTTAAGCAGTCTAGAATTTACATTATAATTTCTTAGTTATCTCCTGAGTGATTTAGCAATGATATTTTAATTTGAGTAAATATCAGTGTCTTTTTTCCTCTTTTTCTAATTGAAAACCTATTTAATTGCTTTATGAACAGAAATTCTCCTATATAATACCTACTATAAAATGTTTGACAACTTCTTTATTGTTACGCATATCCCAGTGTAGGGCTTGGCAAGTTGAGAGGCCTGAAATCACTCATGCTCATGAGACACAGAGTTTCAAAAGAAACTCATTCTCCTGGGAAGGCGTTCTCATAACCCATATATCCCAGAGTTAGTCTGGTGTATGGATCCACGTGCTCTCCTTTAGTATTATTTTATTATAGTGCCTTTAAAGATTTAATTCTGACCTAGCTAAGCCTTCTGCTAGTGTTCCTAGAAAATCAGATAGGGAAACCAATTAAGCATTACAAAAGAACGGAGCCAGAGTAGTAGTTCAAGGCTGGTCTGCAGAAGGTTTACTTGACAATAGCCAGTCTTACCCAGGCAAGCGACTATGAAAGAGTTAGAATTTTCCACTGAGACAGGAATCTTCACTACAGCCAGGTATAGCAGACTACATTGCAGATTAGAAGCAAGTTGGTGAATTCTTCTGACAGATGGAGATTCCCCACACAGATACTTAAAACAACAGCCAAGTTATACTCTTGCTAGAATTTACTTGGGCCTAGGAAATATGGGGGGTTATGGTAATACATGATAAGGTCTGCTAGAGCAGAACCCCCTGGTGCTAGCTCTCACAAGGCTGAAAGGAGTAGCATAAATGGTGACTAGGGTGTGAAATCCTTACCTGTCATTAGCTCACCCTAAGCAGAGCTGTTTTATCTTTACTGTAAATATTACCTGGTTCCTGTAAGCCTTTTGAAGTCATTCCTTTGTTTTGTGTCAGGTAACTTAAATGAACTTTGCCTGCTTGCTTTGTTTTCTGTATTTTATAAGACTGGTGTTCACTTTGTGAAAATACATTCAGATTCTACACACCCTCTCCTGTGGTGTCTGTCATTCGCAGAATTCTTGCTCTAGAGACTCTGTTCCACACAGAATAGAGACCCAAAAAGGGGACAGTTTGTAAGTTCAATTTTTATGAATGACCCATGTGTTCTACTTTCAGAACAAGTAGTTCTTTTTGCTCTTTTGCTGTTGTTGGTTTGAGACAGATTCTTTCTCGATATGTAGCTCTGACTATTGTAGAACTCATGGTGTAGACCAAGCTGGCTTTAATCTCACAGAGATCTGCCTTCCTCTTACTCCTAATTGCTGGGATTAAAGGCACACACCACCCTATCTAGCAACCAGTTTTTCATTTTAAATACTTATTTTATTATTAAGTATGTATATGGGTATGTGTGGGTAGGTGGGTATAGGGGTGAGGAGTGGGTGTGAACCTGTGTGAGAGTGACAAGAGATTGTCAGATTTCCTGGACCTGGTATTACAAGTGATTGTGAATCACCCAACAAGGGTGCTAGGAACTGAACTTAAGTCCTCTGGAGTAGTGCATGCTCTTGAATGCAAATTTATCTGTAGAGATCCCCTGTCCTGTGTATAATTTTAAATATATATATATATATATATATATATATATATATATATATCTTCTTATATATGTTATAATATATATAAATATATGTACTATTCATATTATATACGGGGACTGTGATGTTGTTGGTAGATAAAATAGATTTCAGTTTAGTTTAGAGGTAAAGACATAATCTAGCTTAGAGAAACTAAGAGAAATTATATAAGTGGTAAGAATTAACGTTTCTAAGTATAACCCCCTATCTCAGATATTTAGACAGACACAAAGTTTACTATTATGTAGCTACTGCTATACTAATTGGACAGTGGCTTTAATTTTTCTGCAGGCCTTCTCTTTTGTTCTCTTTCTTCCCCTCCTTTCCCTGCTTCCTTTTCCAAACACATACCAAGTTTAAATTGTATGTCCAGCACTGGCTTAGCCACATGCAAGTCAGCAGGGAACAAAACAGATGGAAATCATGACTTTCATTAACCTGCATTCTAGCAGGGAAAGATTTCCAATAAGCATGTAAACAGAATATATTGTATTCCAAAAGTAGATATAAATAGCAAGAAAGGGAGCACATTTCAGTTTAAGTAGGATAGACAGCCATTAGAGGGTTTTTAATGGGACCAGTGACATGATTTGACATAATCTGTTTTGAGATAGCTGGGAAAGGAAAGGGGGAAAATTAGATTTGCAAAGTTCCTATGCTGCAATGTGTTTAACGTTGATGTTGATTTTTTTCTTTACAATGTTAAGCAATTGTAAAGTCTTTAGTTTAACAGAATACAAAATTCACAAATGGCTCACCTGTGAAGAATTACATCTTTGACTTGTTAGACTAAATGTACCACTCTCCAATGATTTGTAAACCTAAGTGTGCATCAGAATCACCTGGAGAACTTTTTAGAATAAACTGCTGGAAACCACTTGATTGAATCCCTCTTCACATAGAACCTAAGATTTCCCTTTCTAGCAACTTTCTTGCAGGATCAGGTCCTTAGTTTTCAGACCTACAGATCAAAGTCGTGTAGCAATAGTGTGAGACATATTGGTATGTGTAGTAATCCTGCTAGGAAATGAACATTTTGTTTGGCTTCTGGTATTCAGAGAGCTTCTCATTCTTCTTCACTGACATTTTCCCTTTCCATGTTTAGTCATGTATCACAGAATAATTGAAGCTAGATGAGAAACGGATATGTAGATTACCAACTTGACTGTTTTAAAAGTCTGAGTATGGAAGCTAAAGAAATTGTTCAAAGTTAAGAGCACTGGCTCTTCTTGCAAAAGACCTGGGTTCTGTTTTCAGAACCCGCATGATAGCATATGACAGTTGGTAAATCCAGTTCCAAGGGATCTGTCACCCCTATGGTGCATATACACACAAGCAAAAACAGTCATGCACATAAAATTAAAATGAATAAACCTTAAAAGCCAGAGAGTGCTAATGTTGCACCTTTTAAAGAGGTAAAACAAATTTGCAACTAAGTTAAATGCACTCATTATACAAAATGCTTAAACCAGATAATTTCCATTGCTATTAATCCTCAGTTTGTCATAGCTTCCCTGAATCCTTTTGAATCATTTACAGGATACCATCTTATCATTATTGCAATATATTGTAAAGAAGAGCCATATAATAAGGAAATACATGGAACAGTCTGAAACAATAACATGGTTGAGGTTGCATTTATTTCTTATATTTTTAGAATAGAGAACATAAGGAGATAAAGAATTTTGCCATGGCTTTAGAACAGTTTATTTATAAATATTGAACCATTGTTAGAATGCTAAATGTACTGAATTCAAAGGACATATATGCTAAAAGCTCCAGTTTAAGAAATATATACTTTATATATTAAAGCAAATGGGACAAATATTGGGCATTTCATGGACTATCAATTATTATCATCAAAGGACATTTCTTCAGTTTTGCAGATTTACATATTTTCAGTTAAATACAGAGATTTCCCATTTTAATTTGATATAAATATAATGAGGAAACAAGGAGGTACATATAAAGGTAATGTTGTATGAAGAGATATGTATGTAATAATTGAATAAAGAGAGGCCATTAATTTCAAAGCCAGCAAGGGGGTGCAAGTGAGGGCTGGGAAAAAGAAAGGGGGAACTGATGGAATTATATAGTAATTTAAAAACAAACATTATTTTCCAATGATAGTCATAAATACATTTTTAATTCATCAATTTATTTATGTAAAAAAAAATACTGCAAATTGACCAAAATGAAAGGTGAGTAGATGAAGTTACATTTCATTCACTTTCAAATCCCAAAGAAAACACAAGACAAAATAGGTCATGTAGAGTCAGAATATGTGATCTGTTCAATCTGTCATGATAGTTAAAGATTATTTCAGGATGTTAATGTCTTGCTATTCTATGCTTTATGTAAAAGAAGTGACAGACCAATTTTGCTTGGATAATCCAAAACTGCATTATTTGAAAATGAGGCTTTGGGGAAGTTTCTGCTTTTCATATTTGGTTTACGTCTGCAGCATATTCATAAAAAGGGTGTTAGGAGGAGGCTGCTATGTTTGTATTTTTAGTTTAGTCTCTCTGTGTGCAGTTTTACATTTGTATTTCTGGAGCCATATTGATTAACTCAGTATACAGTTTTTTTTTCCACATTAACAGAGACAAATTTTAAGCACAAGAGATTATTTTAAATTGTCTACATTTTCTGTGTTCCACAGCTGAAATAATTGCAACATATATAAAATTTAAATGTCACGCATTGCTGATGAGAAACTTTTGGGTTTTACAAATAAAGGTAATTTGACGATTGCTAGAAAAGCAAGGTTTGTATGCTTCTTGAGAAAACTTATGATATTCATGAATATAAACCTTACTACTAAAGTCTGAAATGTTTCCAAGTATTCAGCAGAAACTACTAAAACTATCCGCCTTTGTCCTTTGTATTTTGTCTATGTCTTACACACAGCTAGTACCAGCAACAATTTGTTGAGTGAATTAACAAGATAATCTATGTAGTTACTGGATAAAAAAATAGACTTTACTAATTAAAGATTTAATTAAAATTTATTTTATGAATATATTTTGGTGCATGAAGGTATGTTCACCACATGCATACCTGTCACCTAAGGCAGCCATAGGATCTCTACAACTTGGGTTACAGATAATCATGCACTATCATCTTTGAACTTGACCTGGGCCCTCTGCAAGAATAGCTAGATCAGCCGGGCGTGGTGGTATACGCCTTTAATACCAGCACTTGGGAGGCAGAGGCCGGTGGATTTCTGAGTTCAAGGCCAGCCTGGTCTACAAAGTGAATTCCAGGACAGCCAGGGCTATACAGAGAAACCCTGTCTCAAACAAACAAACAAACAAACAAACAAACAAACAGAATAGCTAGACCTCTTAACCACTCACTCACTTCTCTAAGCCCATACTAAAAATTATTAATGCCATAGTAATGGTTTCCATGATACCAACTTTTATTTTGATATCCCTAACAGTGGCATGAGGGCACAATTTCCTCTTCTTCATTTGAATTATTGTCTTGAGAGTCATCTAAGCATAGAGGAGCCAAGCCACCTAAACTAAAAGAAACAGTAATTTAAATGTAACTCAGCGTAGTTACTTGAACACCCTCCATCTCCAGTGTATTCACGTTTAATCTTTTACATTCAATTGCCTTCCCTTCTATGTGTCATCTGACATCCACTCAACAATCAAATTCTCAGTCAGAAAGATTTGATAGGCCTGTCTTGGGTCACATACCCACCTATGCAGTGAGAAAAACAGTCTGGTCAGTGAGGACTCTAGCAGAATTGTATGTAATATGAAATGGGATGCCAACTAATGCAATGTATTATGGTTGTATAAAACAGGATGGATAATATCTAAATAAAAATAGGAAATCTTTCTTCTATTTGGGGAACAGGATCTCATGTATCTCATGCTGACCTCTACTTTGTACATGTAATGGAGGATGCGCTTGAACTTCTGATATTTCTGATTGCACTTCCTTTGTGTTGGGATTGCAAATGGTACGCCACCAAGCCTGGTTCACATGTTGCAGGGGATCCAACCCAGGACTTTATTCTTGCTAGGCAAGCACTATACCAACTTAGCTCAACTATTAGTCTTTAAAAAAAATAGCACTCAAAACATATACATGTTTTGAATATAAAGCATAAACCACATTAAGGGATGGCTGGTGATGAATTAGAAAAGAGACCCAGATTTGGGCAACTGCCTTTTATAAAAATCACAGTCATTAAGCTCATAGTGTTTCATGGGGAACTCTGAACATATACTTTGAATGGGCAGAGATGAGTAAAAAAAAAAAAAAAGCTTTTGTCTCGTGAAAAAGGACAGTGGGTTGAGTTTGGGAGTGTATTATTTTAGCACTGCAGATTTTGGTTGGATGGTTCCTACTCACCTATAGGCACTGAGTTCTGGCACCATTCAGGTTTTATCCCATCAAAGTCAGTTTCTACCAAGGTAATAAGGTCAAAGGGGAGCTGTATAATAGGACTGAATGATACATGTAAGATTCATTCCCTAGAAGGCAGATTACAGTGAGGGGATTAATCATATGTGAGTGCCTTTTATAGATCATACATTGGGCTACAAACCTTACATATCTGATCTTATTTTCCCCTCATAAGTTTATAAAGTAAGATCTATCCATATTTTTCAGTTGAAAGCCCAGTTGATAAAAGCTAAATCAGTTACTCAAAATCACATACTGATTAATGGTACAGGTTAAATTCAAAGTCAAGTTTAGCATATTGGGACTTGGCTAAGCAAGTAAGGTTGAAGTCAGAGTTCTAAATTTGGAACTAAAGACAGTTTATAGTCACTCCTTCAATAAAAGCACAGAGCAATTAAAGAGAGAAAGAGGGCCCTGGAAGTTTCATTCAAGCTATAAAACACACAAATAGAATAAGATGAATCTATTCACTTGTATTACAAAAAAAGAGAATTCTGTTCTCTTCTTGCCTGTGATCAAGATAGATTCCAGCAGAAGAAATTATTCATACCAGAATTCAGTCACTATAGATACACCAGAAACCATATCAATTATAAGGTTTTAAGAAATCTCATTCTATTGGACAAGAGAATTTATGGACTCACACAGGAGAATAGGACATGTCCATTAAATACAAGTAGTCAAAACTAGAAGTTCCAAAAGACACCACAATATATAGTACTCTATAGTTATGTAATAAATTTCACTTCAAACTAATCCCCAAATGTCACCAAAACTTAACAGCTTATCATAATATATACATACTTTCTGTGGTTCTAGGAGCTGGAAAGGCCTAAACCTAGCTCCAGATTTCTCATGAAGTTCCCTTGATGATTGACTGTGCCTTACAGATTCATTTTCCAGGGCAATTGATTTCAACAAGTTAATAATGGTTAGAAATAACCTCAATTCCTTATCACCTCACCATGAAACAGGTGCAGTATCCTCTTGGCATGACAACCACCTCTCCCCAAGGTGAATAAATCAAGAGAAACTACAATGTCTTTTAAAAATATCCTCACAATTCATATGTAGTTATTTTCCTAATATATTAAATGTTAGACAGGTCAGCTCTCTTAAGTTGTCTAAAATACTATAAATAGGAGTGAAAATAGTGATTTAGATCACTATTATTTATTTTAAATGGAGTGCAGCATCCATATAGCCATTTATCTTTATAAGACACACACACACACATATGTGTGTGTGTGTGTGTGTGTGTGTGTGTGTGTGTAACTTCACATTATAATTATGAAAGTGAAATTTCCCTTTTTGTCTTTAATTAAAATGAAATTAGTGTTTTATGCAGTTCAACCTACCATGAAAGAATGGGAAAGTTGTGACTCTTATAAAAAAGTAAAATCTGAGCCGGGCGATGGTGGCACACACCTTTAATCCCAGCACTTGGGAGGCAGAGGCAGGTGGATTTCTGAGTTTGAGGACAGCCTGGTCTACAGAGTGAGTTCCAGGACAGCCAGGGCTATACAGAAAAACCCTGTCTCGAAAAAACAAAAACAAACAAACAAACAAAAAAAGTAAAAGCTGAATAATATGAAAATCTGTAATATGTATTTAATACATCAGAGAATTGAACTCATGGCACAAAACACTGCCCCTACAACTGGAGAGACATAAAGAAGATGCAATTATAATAAAGCCAAGCTGAAAAGTATCCTGAGAAAAACTAATGTCTAATTGCTGGCAGCTCAATATGGACTAGTTGAAACAGACTCAGGAACACTCAGTTTTATTAATTAATTAATTAATTAATTAATTAATTTTTTAGATTTTTTTTTTTTTACTTTATGCATATGATAGATTTACCTAAATTTATGTATGTATTTCTACCACATTCATACCTGGTCCCCATTAAGGTCAGAAGACAGTGTCAGATTCCCTGGCATTGGAGTTAGGGATAGTTATGAGTCACCATGTACAGACAAAACCCAGGTCCTATGTGAGAGCAACATGTGTAATTAACTGATGTGACATCTCTCCAACCAGAAGTTATCACATTTTAATAAATTTTATCTTTAAAATCCCTATCAGGTTCTGGAGGAAAAAAAATCCTACTTTCATCAAGAAAACAGAGAAAAGTATTATTTGAAAAAATATGTTCAGATGATTTCCTACTCAATTAGGATAACTATTTTTTGGAGCCTAAACAACTTAAGATTAATTATAGCCTGTTTTTGAGAGAAGAGAAAGGCATGACTCCAGGCTGCTCTAGCCATTGATGTGCTTTTTGCCTAAAGAAAAAACATAAAACTCCTGATCTCTTGACTTCCTATGCAACGGAAACAGATGCAAGAAAAATGAGCTGCATGGGTGAAAGTCATAGGCCACGCCAGAGGCTTATTAAAATAGATACCTAATTACAAGGTTGTAGAACGGCTCTCCTCCTTACTTTACTACTTTCAGCACCCGTAGGACTCTTGTTTACTAAAGATCATAGAAAAACTAAACTGATTCTATCAGACCTTACGTATTATGAAGTCTCTATGAAAGCCAAAGGAAACAAAAACCTATAACTCAGAAGAAATTTTAACCACTGCAGTGGTTTGATTGAAAATTGTCTCCTATAGGTGCATGTATATCATCATTTGCTTCCTGTGTGGTGGCTATTTGGAGAGGTTATGGAACCTTTAAGAGAAAGAGCCATGTTGGAGAAAGTACATCGTTGAGGAAGGGCTTTAAGAAACTCACCCTACTTCCAGTTTATTCTCTATTTTGTGTTTATACTTGAACGTGCGATGTCTCAGCTTCTTGCTTCTTCTTCCTTCTGCCATTTGTGGATTTTCTCCCACACAACCATGGGCTTTTCTTCTGAAAACCATAAGCCGAAATATACTTTCTCACCTATAAGTTGGTTTAGGTCATGGTATAATCAGCAACAGAAAAGCAATTCAAAAATCACTGAGCTGTAAAACCTAATCCATTGTCAGAAAAATTCAATATACTACATTAAGAGCCCACTTGCATTTGAATTTGTAATCTTTATCATACTCAGCATTTAACAGAAAACTATAATGCCTATTAAAACACAGAAAAGGAAGTATAAGGAAACTGAAGAATGATTAAAATAAACTCATGAGACAGTGAGTATAACATAATTATGAATGCTATGATAATGGCTCTAGGAAGAAAATAGGGCAACATGGAAGGGCAAGAGTAATGGGATCATACAAATGGAAGCTCTAAATATCAACACCAAAAGCTAGAAATGAAAGCTACTATAACAGAAGTGAAGAGTGCTCATTTATGGGCTGGAAATAACCAATGAAATAGGAATAAATAGTTAAGATTTTTCCCCCAATCTGTAAGCTGCTGTTTTTTCTTGTCTTACAGAAGTTTCTCCAGTTTCATGATGTCCCATTTATCAATTGTGGATCTTAGGGCCTGATCTATACGTGTTCTGTTCAGGAAACTGAGTCCAGTAGCAAGGCATTCAAGGTTATTTCCTACTTTCTCTTTTATTAGGTTAGTGTATCCAGTTTTATGTTGAGGTCTTTGATCCATTTGGACTTGAATTTTGTGTAGGGTAATAAACATGTATCTAAGCCGGGCATGGTGGCACACGCCTTTAATCCCAACACTTGGGAGGCAAAGGCAGGTGAATTTCTGAGTTCAAGGTCAGCCTGGTCTACAGAGTGAGTTCCAGGACAGCCAGTACTACACAGAGAAACCCTCTCTCAAAAAATCAAAAATAAATAAATAAATAAATAAATAAATAAATAAATAAATAAATAAATATCTGTTTGCGTTCTCTACATGCAGACCTCCAGTTAGACTAGAACCATTTGTTGAAGATGCTTTCTCTTATCTATTGTATGGTTTTCGATTCTTTGTCAAAAAATAAGCGTCTGTAGGTGTGTGGAGACCCCTGGGAGTGCTCAGATACTGAGCCCACAACCAAAGAGCGCACAAGGGCTGGATTGAGGCCCCCATGACAAATGTAGCATATGTGTAGCTCAGTTATCAGGTGGGTTCCCTAACAACTGGAGCAGGTTGTTGTCCCTTAATCTGTTGTCTGTCTGTGGAATCCATTTCCTTAACTTGGTTGTCTTGTCTGTCCACAGGGGGAGAGAAAATGCCTAGGCCTACAGAAATTTCATGTTCCTGGGGGTGAGGGTACATGTGGGTTGGTACCCTCTCAGAGGAGAAGTGGGTGGAGGGATTCTGTGAAGGAGGCCTGGAAGGAGGGCTGTGATCAGGATGTAAAAAGGAATTAACTAATTAATTAATTAATTAATTAATAAAAATAAATAGAAAGATAAATTCTCAAAATAAAAATAAAATAGAAGGGAAAAGATATCAGAAAATACACATAGTACTAAAACATATATTTGAATAACAGATGTAACTTTGAAAGTAGCCGACTGATTTGAGACTATAGTATAAAGTTTGCAAAGAATCAATAAAAGTTAAAATAATTAAACTTAAATACAAAATTATTTTAAAAAATGAAATTGTATATGTCTCTTATTTTGTCATCTATCTCATTGTAGGTTTTTTTTTTCTTTTCATGACTGTTCAGCAGAAAGATTTAGAGAAACTAGTTCATTTTATTTCATTTTATTTTGTTTTTATACACATAAAATAGTTATTAGATTAAATTTTGAATTCTTTAATTTTTAATCTGTGCAAGTAATAAATTTCTGCCTCCAGCTTTACCGTTTATTATGCCTTTCTATTACTTGTATGTGTTATCTACATTTTAATTGATATTCTCTTTTACCTAGTGCTTATTTTAAGTAGTTATAATGATAATTTCTTTCAAAAATATTATCAAAGATAATGTTTCATTAGTTAAATTATTATCAATATCTAGATTTAGTACACCATTTTAAAGAATGACTTGTATAATTTTATTTTTGATGTGGGAGAATTTTAATTTCTTTATAATTGAACAGAAATTAATAAATTATAATCTTCAAAGAAAGTTTAAATATTAAACACAAGAATGATAATAATATAATATATTCCATTTAGAATAATCTGCACATTCATAATGATACTCAAAAAGGAAATAAATAAATGTTTTCTTTGCAAATGAAGCACAGTTAATGATAGACCCACCAAGATTAGAATAGAATTAAACATTTAAAAGTAGAAGTGTCTATGTATAGTTTCTGTTTCAACTTTTCTTCATAGTTATCACCCGATTTTATTTTGTGAAATTTTCTGTTTGATACTTGCTCACAATCATTTATAGTTATTATGAAATAAAGGAAATGCTCATTGTAGGGAATGGAGGGCCATGAGAACCAGTTTATATTTAGACAACATGACAGTGATATGGATATCTGTCATGTGCAGAGACAGTAACTCCTCACTTCTGCGGGACTATGGCACAGGCTACCCAGGCACGTCAAAAGTAAACATTGATATTATTTATTATACAATTATTTCTGATAGAAGTCACCTTGTGTTGGTTTTATATAATAAGGCCTTGAGATCATAGATGAGGACCTTCACTAGCTTGCCGGTGTTCATGTCTGTAGGTCTGTGAGTTTACCTCTGTGTGCAAGTCTGAATGTGTGCCTGTGTTGACCTGTGTGCAACATACATGTGGTGTGATGTTTTGTAAATGATCAGCCCTAGGAGTGGCACTATTGGAAGGTATGGCTCTTTTGAAGTAGGTGTGTCACTGTGAGTGTGGGCTTTAAAATTCTTATCCTAGCTGTTTGGAAGTCAGTATTCTGCTGGCAGCCTTCAGATGAAGATATAGAACTCTCAGCCTCTCCTGCATGTTGCCTGACTGGATGCTGCCATATTCCTGCCTTGATAATAATGAACTGAACTTCTGAACTTGTAAGCCAGCCCTAGTTAAATGATGTCCTTATAAGAGTTACCTTGGTCATGGTGTCTGTTCACAGCAGTAAAACCCTAACTAACATGAGGTGTATGCCTAAGTGCCTGTTAAGTGTTTGTTTGCTTAGAGTCTTGTGTGTTAGTAAATACAATTGGTTTTATTTGTCTACATTCCTCACATTCACATCAATTTCCTAACTGCTGTTCCTGCTCTCCTTCTCCTTCTCCTTCTCTTTCTCCTTCTCCTTCTTTTCTTCTTCTTTCTTCTTCTTCTTCTTCTTCTTCTTCTTCTTCTTCTTCTTCTTCTTCTTCTTCTTCTTCTTCTTCTTCTTCTTCTTCTTCTTCTTCTTCCCCTTCCCCTTCTCCTCCTTCTGCTTCTCCTTCTCCTTCTCCTTCTCCTTCTCGTTCCTTCTCTTCCTCCTCCTCCTTCTCCTAGATTTATTTTAAACTGCAGCTATTTTCAGACACACAAGAAGAGGACATCTCATCTCATTAGAGATAGTTGTGGTCCACCATGTGGTTGCTAGGAATTGATTTTAGGATCTCTGGAAGAGCAATCACTGCTCTGAACATCTGAGATATCTTTCCACTATATATGTATTCATATATATATATATATATATATATATATATATATATATATATATGTGTGTGTGTGTGTGTGTGTGTGTGTGTGTGTATGTGTGTATATATATATGATCTCAGATTTATATATATATAATAGAGTGTATGTAAACTAATACTGTTTTAATATGACAAAGTGAACATCCATTTATATATCTTAAAGTTTAATAAGTATGTTAGTAATGTCTTCTAAAATTGCCTGTGTTCTCTGCAACACAGCACATATCTTAATCTTTGTGCATTCTCCATTGTGTTTTACCTATAATACAAATCCACAAATATGATTCATAAATATAATTTTCTTAGAAAATTATTTATAAAAATGAAAATTATTAGCCAAAAATTCTTATACAAATAACTTTCTAAAGGAAATAATATTTATGTATTATATTTTGGATTTATAGTGTTCCTGTCAAAAATGTTTAACTTATACCTAAGTGTGAAAATCCTAATTTAAACCCTAATATTATACATACTAAAGTTACAATTTCTCTTTGGAATAAGTAGTTTATCTTTAGGGTAATACTTTTAAAATCATATCAACTTATATTTTCCAACATCTTTAGAAATCATTGTCTATTGTAAAAAAAATATTCACCATAAAGACAGAAGCAACAACTTTTGGAAAGGGACTATGGTAGCACAGGAACTAAGACCAACAATTGGCAAATAGGGTATCATAAAACAACAAGCTTACATATGGTAAAGGAAATCATCTGTCAATTGAAGAGGCTGTCTACAAAATGGGAAAATATATTTGCCAGCTGTACAGAGTATTAGTGTGTAAAATACACAAAGAACTTATAAAAAATAAATACTATGTAAAAAATAGTCTGATGAAAAAGTGGAGCATGGAACTAAAGATGACAAAATGCAAATGGTTGACATACTGCTTTGGTTACTCTAGTTATACTGAAATTAATACAAATATGGCCAACACAAGCTTTTCTTTGACGTGTCTTTGTGACATCTTCATGTAGTTATTTGAAGATATCCTTTTCAAATAATACTCTATTTTTTTAAATAGTCCATTGTATTTTGTCGTCTTCAAACCCAAAACTTTCTTTTTTTTTTTTTTTTTTTTTTTTTTTACTACTTTTATTAGATATTTTCTTCATTTACATTTCAAGTGTTATCCAGCTAGTTCCCTATATCCTCCCCCCTCCCAGCCCTGCTCCCCTACCCACCCACTCCCACCCGTTGGCCCCTGCGTTCCCCTGTATTGGGGCATATAAAGTCTGCATAACCAAGGGGCCTCTCTTTCCACTGATGGCCAACTAGGCCATCCTCTTCTATATATGCAGCTAGAGACGTGAGCCCAGGGGGTACTAGTTAGTTCATGGTTATTCTTCCACCTATAGGGTTGAAGACCCCTTCAGCTCCTTGGGTACTTTCTCTAGCTCCTTCTTCCTTGGGAACCCTGTGTTCCATCTAATAGCTGACGGTGAGCTTCCACCTCCATGTTTGCCAGGCATTGGTATATTTTCCCCTGAGACCTCTATATCCGGGCCCT
>LR756403.1:188693-249963 GCA_902729485.2 Mus minutoides | reverse complement strand
GTATGCGAAGCACAGGGCAGGCCCTAGGTGCGACCGCTGGGTTCAGAGGAGAGATGGCGGGGTGGGTGGAGCTCTGGCTGGGTCAGGCCCAGCCTCCGGTGGGGCGGAATTCTCAGATCCTGCCCCTGCAGGCAACTGCTGGCCCACTGCTCCCCAAACCTCCGCTGAAGTCCACTCACGTGTAACCCCGATGAGATCTCAAAGTCCTGGGGTATGCGAAGCACAGGGCAACCCAAAACTTTCTAAGGAACTCAGTTTCCTCTTAAGGAGAATGGGATGCAGAAATATAGACCTGGGTACTCATGGCACTCATGATTAGTCAGTTGGCTTTGCTTTGTCAGTGTTCCAATAGACATCACGAAGAAACAGATTTTCAAAGAAACCATGAACTCACATGAAATTGTTGTTTCTTTAGTCTCATTCCTTACTTGAATCTTCCTAGAAAAATGGATATAAATAAGTATTGGTTCTATTATTAAAAATTAAAAGTGATTGGGGACATAGTTTTGGAAATCAAGGATGTGTTTGCTATTATATCTTTAAAAAAAAACAAAACAAAACAGAAAACAAACAGAGCAGGTCAGTAGTAGCACACACCTTTAATCACAGTACTTGAAGGGCAGGTGGATTTCTGAGTTCGAGGCTATTCTGGTCTACAGAGTGAGTTCCAGGACAGCTAAGGGTACACAGAGAAACAGTGTCTCAAAGAACAAACAAACAAAAAACAAAACAAAACAATAAAACCAAATAAACAAAAATGGATCTGAGAGACACATGATGGTATAGATCTGCAATGTAATCCCTGAGCTGATGAGGCAGAGGCAAAAGCATCAGATGTTGACTAATAAATAATGAGGGGGTGTCTCAAAGACTAAAACTTTTCTTTTGGAAAAGAGAAATCTTAATTGGAACAAGAAAGTCAAACTGTTTCTGGCCACATTCAATAAACATGGTTTCTCAACTTACTGATAGCACAATACTCATTATGTCTATACTATCTCCTGCGCATATTCCTGAAACCTAACAGTTTTTCTTTTTTTGTCTCATCAAGGTAAAAATAATAAAAGTGTAGCTTCAAAACTCCAGAGGCTTCTGCTGGGGTCCTAAGGCAGATGCCTGCTCTGACAATGCCAACTTGGGAGGTATCAGCCTGGGTCTGGAAGAATCAGGAGCACTGGAGAATGAGATGGAATCGAGCATTGACTTTGAAGAAGTCTTTACATTGGAGGCAGATATCCACCTTTCCCAACTCTTCATCATCCTCACAAAGACCGAGTGCAAGCCCATGAAAACTGGAGTTATCAGCAGCCCCTCCAACCAGGTGAGTAAGAATGACCACAAAGCCTCCAAGCTCCTTGATAGAGTTTTTTGCACCAAAATTCAGTGCTAGGACCTGGTAGAGGTAGAGGAAGCTGTGGGAAGTGCTGGGGACAGAGAAGGGGCTATTGGCAACATGCAAAATCATTTAAAGGACAAGGCTCCCAAAGCAGCCCCAGAAGGCACAGAAGAGCTAGAGGACAGGGGCAAGAAAGGCAAAGTGAGCCAGAGAATAACTTCAAGAAACAGAGGAACTTAAGAGGTCAAGAAACAGAGTAAAAACAGAAGAGAAGCCCACCATCACCAAGACCAAGAGTAAGAGGAATCCACCTAAGCTCAGCCACAATTTTAAAAGGTCTTGAACCCACCTCAGCATGTACATGCTGGAATCCACACAGGTCTTTCACACACTGGGGAAGAAGGGTGAAAAGAAACCTGGCATCTTCTTCTAAGGTGGTCTGAAAACATTTAGCAGCAACAAAGATCCTGCACTAGGCCCAGACATCACAGAACTGATGGATATGCTACATGGGGTCAGGGTTCTGAAAAAGAACCTAGGCAAGAATCAGAGAGCAGAGAGAAGTACTCATGGGATTGTCCATCTTGGTCCCAGTGCGAACTGCTCCACCTGAACAAGTCAGGTCAGTACTTCTGCCTTTCCCAAGCCTGGACAAGCCTCAAGTGAGACCTGATTTAAAAAGCCTCTCTCCCTGGCTTCACAAAGGGCCACAGCAGCGTATCCTGTAGGTAGTTATTCCCACTCAGCTCAGCCTACCACACTCAGGCCACACCAACCAGCTCCTGTCAGGACACCTTTGATGGCCTCTGCCAAAGCAGCCCTTGGCAAGTTCCTCCAGTGCCACACGACATTATATAACCAACCCTTCCGGTCTAGTGCTGTGCTTCATTTCTCTGCCTCAAGGCCTGAACTTTATGGAGCATAATCTTACACTTCACTCCAGTAGGAGGCCATGAAGAAGGGAGCTCAACAGGAATTAGAGAATGCTGCCAAGTATACCTCTTCTGGGAAACTACGGCTTTTCCTTCAGAGGAAAAAAGATACAGAAACTTCTCAATATTATAGCTATGCAATTTACGAGCTGGACAGATCTTTATAACAAAGTATTTTTCACCATGGACAAGAAGAGATGTAGTCACCATTACAGATATATACAAGGACAGAGGAACATGTAAATATGTATATACATAGTTACATGTGTGGGAATGTAGAAGACTAAGTAGATATAGATGGATAGACAAAATAATTATATCCATTATATTTGACTACATACTAAAATTGCCTAAAATATGTTAAGTTGGTTGTTTTATTTGTGACTAATATGTCTACTGAAGTTCCTTTTAATTTTAATAACTTAATTTTATCATGTTTATATGAAATAGAACTCAGGAAATATTTACTTAATATTAAATCAATGGAGAAAAAAATTCCTGGGGACCTTGCACATTCAAAATTATTTAGTTTATATATATGTTGGGTTTTAAGAAGAAATTTATTTTAATTTTAAATAAAGTCCAATTGTTATAATGACTGTAAGGAAATTAAAGCAGCTAAAAGGAATTTTAAGGTATTTTATGTCACAGTGCAAAAGGCAAATAAAATTGCATTTTGAAACGAAGATTCTTATTTGAAAATTAAAAGGGACTCAGCTACTGGTCATGAGAAAGGTAGCAGTTATATCAAGTATATGTTTTCTTGAAACAAAACGAATTGGGAACTACATTCTCGAAAGTATAACAATAATTAAATAGAAGCCTTTATTTAGTTCTTTCTTATTCTGTACTTAAATAGAAAGCAACAGTCAAGTTTGTTTATAATGCCAGCATGTTTTTACAGATTACTGATTGTTTATGGCAATCTTTTCATTACTTTATTATACATAACAACTTGATCGTGACAGGGGACAATCAAAAGAAAGCAATTGAGTAGAGTCCATTTTTTTTCAGTCACCGAACAAAGTAAATTGAATTATTAGTTGGATCCCTCATGATTAACAGCTCCTCAAATTGCTAGTTTGTAATCACAGACAGACAGGAGAGAAATGTAAAATGCTCTAATCATCATTGTACAGTCAAGGGCTAGTAAAACATCCTGCTGGGATAAGCCCCATTGAAGGCTCATCACCTTATCCTTGAATCTTCCTATGGCATGCTTTACAATACCCATTCAAAGTGAAAAGCCTAAATACAACATGTAAGGAAATAGAAATTAAAAAAACAAGGTGCAATGATTTGGAAGCTGGAGAAGTTTGAAAAAAATAGATCCTTATATCCCTAATTTTATATCATATATTTACATTGGTAATTTACCCAATATATGTTAACTGATTGCTTACATTTTCAAAATTAATCTGTTGCTCTTTCCTCCTTTAGCCCAAATCCTGAATGAAATAATAAACAACATATCTTGGGAGGTACATTAACATTTTGCTAATAGATACATTAAGGAAAATATTTCTTTCTAACAGATTAATTATATCTGCAGAGAAAAATAAATATGGAAGGTAAATTTACATGAGCCTTTCTCTAGATTATCTGTCACCTTGCATCCACATGTGAATGCCTTTACTCAATGAAATGGGAGTCTTTCTTTCTTTTGAAATTAATGCATAATAATTAAGTATGGGTGATCAGCACAGTGTTGTGCAATTGTAGCCAGTAAGACAGAGAATTGTTTGAATTTTTAAAGAGAATAGTTGTGAGAAGAGAAAAAAATCTTTACAAATATAATACTCAAGAATTCTGCAGCAAATCTGGTATGGTATTTGGTCCCTTTGGTAGGTTACATTGAGCGACAAACTATGTTCATCATAGTAGCAGAATGTTTCTGTATTTCCATGTATTAATTATTGATCAACGAGGTTTATTAGTGTCTTCTTGTAGCCAGATGTAAATTCAAATAGGTTATCTTGTGACAGTAAGTTATACTCTACTAAGAATTATATATAATTCAGGCAGAGTGTCTCTGTCATGGACTGTTCAGAGACACATAAACCTATAACCATGTATCCTCCCCTAGTGAAAAGAGATTTGGGGGGGGGGGGTCAAAGAGATAGTTCAGCAGATAAAGACACTAGCCTTCAAGCCTGACAACATGAGATAGATCCCTGGGATTCACATGGTAGAAGAACAGACCCCTTGAAGTTTTCCTCTAAGCACAAGTGAATACAAAATAAATAAACAAACAAATAAGTAAATACCTACACACACACACATATAACACACACACAAAGAAATGTAGTTTTAAAAGATTTTGACTAAAGAAAAGTGAGCTAAAGACATTTGTTCATGACATTCATGGAAAAGAAAAGGAACATATCTAGAGGCAGGGTTCACATTTGACTAATAGAAAGTATAGAGCAAAGTGGGAGTAATCAGACTACAAGCAACTCATTACAAAGAATGAAAAATATCTGACTGTGTGGATCAGATTCAAAGCTTGCTCACATTAACTTTCATTGTCCCAATTTCAATTAGTGTTATTTAAATATTTTTCTGTAATAACAATAGTCATTTTCTCTATTATAAATTAAAGATATAGTCTATACTATAATTCGGACAACATTGCATTTATGAATTTTCTTGAAAAGAAATTATATATATATATATATATATATATATATATATATATATATGCACAAAATGTTGAATCTTACAACATGAAAATGTGAGTGGCATATTCATGTGCTCTTCAATTGTTTTTATTGTTAAAAGTTTTCTTCTTTTCATGTGTTCAATAAAAAAAAACATCTTAGAGTATCTATTACAATGATAAAACACTATGAAAAAAGACAGCTTACCAAGGAAATGGTTTGTTTTAGTTTAGAAATCTCAGGTTATACTCTATAACTAAGAAAAGTTAGGGCAGACACTCAAGGCCAGAATTTAAAGGAAGAAACTGAAACAGAGGTGTGATGGTTTTTATATGCTCGCCCTATGGAGTGGCACTATTATAAGGTGGGGCCTTATTGGAGTAGGTGTGTTACTGTGGGTGTGGGCTTTAAGACCCTTTGCCTAGCTGCCTGGAAGCCAGAAGTCTTATAGCAGCGTTTAGATGAAGATGAATAACCTACAGCTCCTCCTGCACCATACCTTCCTGGATGCTGCGATGTTCTCACCTTGATGATAATGGACTGAACCTCTGAACCTGTAAGCCAGCCCCAATTAAATGTTGTCTTTATAAGAGTTGCCTTGGTCATGGTGTCTGTTCACAGCAGTAAAACCCTAAGACAAGAGGCCATGGAGAAGTGAAGCTTAATGTCTTGCCTCACATGCTTTGTTCCTCATAGATTGCTCAGGCTGCTTTCTTAAAGAACCCAGGACCACCTGCCCAGAGATGGCACTATCCACTGTGAGCTAGATCCTCACACATAAATCTTCAGTGAAGAAAATGCACTTTCAGGTTTGTCCACAGACCAATCTGAGGGAGGCATGTTCTCAGTTGAAATTCCTTCTTAAAAATTATTCCAGTTTGTGAAAATTGACGCAACTATCCAGCACACAAATTACTGTGATTAACAATAGAATACACTTCAGTTTTGCTTGCCAGATGGCAGCAAAGAAAGCTATCTTGCATTTGGAATTAGTGCAAAAAGACGTGGCTAAAAAACAGGCCTCAACAGATACAAAAATATAGAAATAATCCCATGCATTCTATCAGATCATCATGGACTAAGGTTGATCTTCAATAACAACATAAATAACAGATCGCCAACATTCACATGGAAATTGAACAACACTCTAATCAATAATACCTTGGTCAAGGAAGAAATAAAGAATGAAATTAGACTTTCTAGAGTTTAAAGAAAATGAAGCCGCAACATACCCAAACTTATGGGACACAATGAAAGCATTCCTAAGAGGAAAACACATAGCTCTGAGTTCCTCCAAAAAGAAACTGGAGAGAGCATACACTAGCAGCTTGACTGCACACCTAAAAGCTCTAGAACAAATGGAAGCAAATTCACCCAAGAGGAGTAGACAGAAAGAAATAATCAAACTCAGGGGTGAAATCAACCATGAGGAAACAAAAAGAACTATTCAAAGAATCAATCAAACCAGGAGCTAGTTCTTTGAGAAAGTCAACAAGATAGATAAACACTTAGCCAGACTCACTAGAGGGCACAGGGATAGCATCCTAATTAACAAAATCAGAAATGAAAAGGGAGACATAACAACAGATCCTGAGGAAATCCAAAACACCATCAGATCCTTCTACAAAAGGTTATATTCAAAAAAATTAGAAACTCTGGATAAAATGGACAAATTTCTAGACAGATTCCAAGTACCAAATTAAATCAGGATCAGATTAATGACCTAAACACTCCTATATCTCCGAAAGAAATAGAAGCAGTCATTAATAGTCTCCCAACCAATAAAAGCCCAGGACCATATGGGTTTAGCACAGAGTTCTATCAGACCTTCAAAGAAGACCTAATTCCAGTTCTTCTCAAACTATTCAACAAAATAGAAAGTGAAGGTACGCTACCAATTCATTCTATGAAGCCACAATTACTCTGAAACCTAAACCACATAAGGACAAAACAAAGATAGAGAACTTCAGACCAATTTCCCTTATGAATATCAATGCAAAAATACTCAATGAAATTCTCACTAACCTAATCCAAGAACATATCAAAATGATCATCTATATGACCAAGTAGGCTTCATCCCAGGGATGCAGGGATGGTTTAATATATGGAAATCCATCAACGTAATCCACTATATAAACAAACTCAAAGATAAAAACCACATGATCATCTATTTAGATACTGAGAAAGCATTTGACAAAATCCAACTCTTATTCATGATAAAAAGTCTTGGAAAGAGCAGGAATTCAAGGCCCATACCTAAACATAATAAAAGCAATCTACAGCAAACCAGTAGCCAACATCAAACTAAATGGAGAGAAACTGGAAGCAATCTCACTAAAATCAGGGACCAGACAAGGCTGCCCACTTTCTCCCTACCTATTCAATATAGTACTTGAAGTCCTAGCCAGAGCAATTCCACAACAAAAGGAGGTCAATGGGGATACAAATTGGAAAGGAAGAAGTCAAAATATCACTATTTGCAGATGATATGATAATATATATATGTGACTCTAAACACTCCACCAGAGAACTCCTAAACCTGATAAACAGCTTCAATGAAGTAGCTGGATATAAAATTAACTCAAACATATCAATGTCCTTTCTCTATACAAAGGATAAATGGGCTGAGAAAGAAATTAGGGAAACAACACCCTTCACAATAGTCACAAACAATATGAAATATCTTGGTGTGACTCTAACTAAGGAAGTGAAAGATCTAAATGAGAAGAACTTCAAATCTCTGAAGAAAGAAATTGAAGAAGATCTCAGAAGATGGAAAGATCTCCCATGCTCTTGCATTGGCAAGATCAATATAGTAAAATTGGCTATATTGCCTAAATCAATCTACTAATTCAATGCAATCCCCATCAAAATTCCAACTAAATTCTTTACAGAGTTAGAAAGGGTAATTTGCAAGTTCATCTGCAATAACAAAAAACCTAGGATAGCAAAAACTCTTCTCAACAATAAAAGAACCTCTGGTGGAATTACCATGCCTGGCCTCAAGCTGTACTACAGAGCAATCTTAATAAAAACTGCATGGTACTGGTACAGCGACAGACAGGTAGATAAATGGAATAGGATTGAAGACCCAGAAATGAATCCACACACATATGGTCACCTGATCTTCGACAAGGGAGCTAAAACCATCCAGTGGGAAAAAGATAGCATTTTCAACAAATGGTGCTGGCACAACTGGCTGTTATCATGTAGAATGGGAATTGATCTATTCTTATCTCCTCGTACTAAGGTCAAGTCTAAATGGTTTAAGGAACTCCACATAAAACCAGAGACACTGAAACTTACAGAGGAGAAAGTAGGGAAAATCCTCAAAGATATGGGCACTGGGGAAAAATTCCTGAATAAAACAGTAATGGCTTGTGCTGTAAGATCAAGAATTGACAAATGGGACCTCATAAAGTTGCAAAGATTCTGTAAGGCAAAATATATTGTCAATAAGACAAAAAGACCACCAACAGATTGGGAAAGGATCTTTACCAATCCTAAATCATATAGGGGACTAATATCAAATATATACAAAGAACTCAAGAAGGTGGACACTAGAAAATCAAATAACCCATTAAATAATGGGGCACTGAACTAAACAAAGAATTCTCAACTGAGGAATACTGAATGGCTGAGAAGCACCTGGAAAAATGTTCAACATCCTTAATCATCAGGGAAATGCAAATCAAAACAACCCTGAGCTTGCACCTCATACCAGTCAGAATGGCTATGATCAAAAATTCAGGTGACAGCAGATGCTGACATGGATGTGAAGAAAGAGGAACATTCCTCCATTGTTGGTGGTACTGCAAGCTTGTACAGCCACTCTGGAAATCAGTCTGATGGTTCCTCAGAAAATTGGACATAGTACTACCAGAGGATCCTGCAATACCTCTCCTGGGCATATATCCAGAAGATGTTCCAACTGGTAATAAGGACACGTGCTCCACTATGTTCATAGCAGCCTTATTTATAATAGCTAGAAGCAGGAAAGAACCCAAGTGTCCCTCAACAGAGGAATGGATTCAGAAATTATGGTATATTTATACAATGGAATACTAAACAGCTATTAAAAACAATGAATTCATGAAATTCCTAGGCAAATGGATGGATCTGGAGGGCATCATCCTTATTGAGGTAACCCAATCACAAAAGAACTCACATAACATGTACTCACTGATAAGTGGATAATAGCCCAGAAAACTAGATTACCCAAGATACAATTTGCTAAGCACATGAAACTCCAGAAGAATGAAGATCAAAGTGTGGACACTTCGCCTCTTCTTAGAATTAAGAACAAAGCACACATTGAAGGAGTTACAGAGATCAAGTGTGGAGCTGAAACAAAAGAATGGACCAACCAGTGACTGCTGCAGCAGAGGATCCATCCCATAATCAGCCACCTAATGCAGACACTATTCTATATGCCAGCAAGATATTGCTGAAAGGGCCCTGATATTGCTGTCTTGTGTGAGACTATACCAGTGCCTGGCAAACACAGAAGTGGATGCTCACAGTCATCTATTAGATGGAACACAGGGTTCCCAATGGAGGAGCTAGAGAAAGTACCCAAGGAGCTGAAGGGGTCTCCAACCCTATAAGTGGAAGAACGATATGAACAAACTAATACCCCCAGAGCTCATGTCTCTAGCTGCATATATAGAAGAGGATGGCCTAGTTGGCCATCATTGGGAAGAGAGGCGCCTTGGTCATGCAAACTTTATATTCCCCAGTACAGGGAATATATATATATATATATATATATATATATATATATATATATATATATATATATATATATATATATTACAACTAAAGGTGAAACATTAAAATTTTGTTTACATATGCTATTAAAAAAGGGAGGAGGGATAGAGAAACCCTGCCTCAAAAAAACAAAAAAAAGGGGGGGGGAGGGAATACTGTTTTGTTTTTTCTGGTGAATTAACTAGATGTGCTGAAGTTTCTTTTATAAATTCTTAGTTATTTATCATAGTGTTGAAATTGTAAATTGAGTGATACAATGTACACAATAATACAGATTCTACTCCCTTACTGAACTCTTGCTAACTAACAGTTTTCTCATTTTTTCTCTTCTATTTTCCATTAACACAATTCTACCATCCACAATAAATACTAATTTCCTTTCCTCACTCAAAATTTTATGTGTAGATATTCTTCATCTTATCAAATTGTATGTTTTATTGAGTAAAATATTGAGTAATAGTGGAGCTAAACTTTAGAGAATTGATTACTGTGTTTCCCTATGATATTGCATTTGAGGCTGAAGTAAATATAGTTAATCATGTTAAAGGACTATTGATTTGTTCTTATTGAGTTGTTGAAATAAAAACTTGTCATTGAATTTTGTCAAATGCCTTTTCAGCATCTATGAAGATGACCATATAATTTTCTTCTTTGATCAATTAATGTCATTGATTATTTAAATGGATTTCAAAACAATAGAATATTCATGGTTCTTAACAAAACAGCCCTACTTCTTTGCACATATATTTCTTAAAATATACTGTGGGATGATGTTCACCAATATTTGGTTTGGGATCCTTTGTCAGTAGGTTTTTTATTTGTTTTGAGAGAATCTCACTACCCTCAAAATCCTCCGAATCACTATGGAACCCAGGCTGTCCTCAAGTTTTGATTTTTCTTTCTCAGCCTCCAAAGTGCTAAAATTATAGATGTGACCCACCATACTGGTACTATGTTGAGATTGCTTGTGTGGTTTTGCAGTTGTTGATTTCATTCAGGATATTACTTATATGACATAAAATCTAAATTTTAAAGTATACATCTTAATGTTTTTTTTTATTTAAAAACATAGGATGTGCAAAAATGACTACTAATTCTAGAATATTCTCATTATGCTGATCCCCTACATATAGAATCTGATAGCCACTATGCTCTTTTCTCTTGCCATAAATATGCCTGTCCTGAAAAAAATTATATACATGGAGTCATAGTACATGTGCCCTTTGTATTTGATGTCCTTCTTTTAGTTTTTGGAATTCATCCATGTTTCAGCATGTGTCAGTATTTCATTCACTGCTGCTCAATGTTCCATTGTGTGTATGTATCAAACTAATGCATGTATTTATCCATTGACGGACATTTATGTTTTTCATGGTGTGTGGCAGCATGGTCAATTCTGCTGTACCTTTTACATAGGTTTTTCTGTTGACACAATTTTCTATTTTCTTGAATATTCACATAGAAGTAGAATTCTTGCATTATTTGTAGTCAGGTAAGTGCTTGCATTCCAGTTTCTTATTGTCTGTATGATGAATAGTTCAAGGTCTGTGTGTGACTAACATATGTCCCAAGGAGAAGATTCTTTGAAGATTATTGAGAGATGGGTATAGCACGAAGTCATTAAGAGCCATTTTAATCTGAATTTGTTATTGGCATTTTGTTTTATCATTTAGTTTACGTTATCCTATAACTACTTCTTTTAGTGTAAACTACTTCTTTTAGTGTAGTCCCCAAATTTCAGTTTGTTGAATTTTTATTTTCATTCATTTCCTAATAGTTTTCTTATTTTCTTTGTTTTCCAGTGTCCTCCTGTTATTGGTTTCTGAGAATTTCCACTTTGGTTAAAAACATGCTTTGGATGATGTCATACATTTTAAGTTCAGCCACAAATGCAACATATGCATTTTTGCCAAAACAAAACAAAACAAACCCCACTGTTTGCACTTGTGAAAATATTTTTCTTTTTTTGCTGGTGGTTGATAATCTATGAATTGCTATTAAGTATAATTAGTTTATATTCTACTTCTTGGGTGATTGTCTATACTTGTGTGATGCTGATCTTCAATTACTGTTAAACTATTTCTATTGATTCTAAAAGAAGTACTTAGGATGTCACCTTTAGGTGCATATATATGTAAAGCTGTTAGGCCTTTCTAATGGATTAATTTAATTACCACTACAAAATGTCCCTCTGTGTTTTTAGTAAAAATTTTGTAGTCACTCCAGCATTATTTTGCATAGTGTTTATATTGTATATTGTTTTTCTATAAATTTACCTTGAATTATGTGATGTTTATGATTTTAAATTTTGTCTCTTAAAGACATCACACAATTCAGTCATTTAAAAAATTGTAATCTGTCAATGCTGGTTGTGAATGGTAGAATGAAATCTATTACATTTCAAGCTAGCACTAATAAGGTAGTCTTTATATCTGCCTTTAGTTTTCTATATGTCATGTCATTTTGATTCAGTATTCTCCCATGACAAGTCTTTTGTTGAAAATTGACATTTTAGCGTACAATTTTAGTTCTCTTGTCATTTCCTTTTGAGTGTTGGGTTATATTCTTAGTAATTTTCAGAAATTTCCCTTGGCATTTAAACCTATTTTATTGCATTTTTTTTCTGGAGGTACACATGCACAAAACACAGATGAGTCATTTCCATCATTTCAGAACCTCCTCAACGATGAGTTATGCAAATAGCTGTCAAATTTTAAATCTCTGCCATCTTTAGGGATTCGGGTGTTCTTTTATCACAGTGTTCGTTTCCCAGCAACTTCTTGAATCAGATTTACATTTTGCCTGAAATATTGTATGCACTATGCCACTGCAGCACCTCAACTTCATGCTTGTTTAGATTAGTAGTAATGAATTTACAAAAAAATATTATAGAACTTTATGTGTGTTTCATTTCCTCTCTTCTCTCTTACACTGTGAGACTCATAGAAATTGTATCCACAATTTCTATTGCAAATAAATAAAATTGTACCTTTGTTCTCTATTTCTTCATGTGGATCATAAGAGCTTTTTGAAGTAAATCAATTCATTTGCTTTGAGAAACTGTCATTAAAACTTTTATTTGTCAACTTGAGTAGTTTGGGGTGACCAGATTTAATAATATTTGTGAGTATGTCTTTCAGATTGTTTCCAGGTGAGATTAACATTTGAATATGTAGACTGGGTGAAAAAAAAATGCTTTTCCCAAAGCAGGTATATACATCTGATGAGATCTAGAGAAGATAAGAGAAATAGGAAATGTTCTTTTATTTTGCCTGTTAGCATGAGAGAAGACATTTACCTTCTCCTGCCCTCTACTAAAATATTAGTCATTTGTCCTTTAATTGTCACAAATATATCACTGGTTTTCCATGATAAATCATGGCTTAATGAAGTATTTGTAAATGAGGGGACCAATCCTTTACTTATACTTGAATGCGCATGTAAACATTTCGTTTATTTATTTATTTATCTATCTATCTATTTATTTATTTATTTATAATAGGAAGAGGCACATGTTGTGTTGTATTTATTTATTTATTTATTTATTTATTTATTTATTTATTTATTTGTAATAGGAAAAAGCACATGTTCCCTTTAGTATAACTGTGAAGGAGACCCAAAATTTGGGTTGCAAATAAATAAAATAATGAATTTTATAAAAAGAAAAAAAAAATCTTCCCTCAGTTAATTTAGTTGTCAGGTAATGAATGATTGAACAGTTGTTTCCTTTCATTCATAGTTCTGATATATTTACCAGGTTTTTTTGAGGAACTCCATTTACATTATCAAACATACCTTCAATGATTATTTATTGTTTTGTAATGGTGCTTTAGCCTTTCCTTCCTCCTGTGAAGAAAAAAGGTCAAGTCTTATTTTTACATATTCATTGATCTGGCATATACACAGTGCTTCATATTTATATTTGATTAACTGTGCATAAATATATTTAGATTTATTAATTCTAGTATTTTAAATATTTAACTCAATTTATCTTTATTAATTCCTTGAGTCAAACTTGCTGCTAAAACTCTAACTTTAAGATGATCTATTTGCTTTGTTACTAAGATATTTAGGGGCTTGAATATTTCCCCACTGTTATCCCTAAGTTACTGGTGTGCAGCCTTTCATTATTCTTGTTTGAAATAAAATATTATCTTAATTTTACCCTTTTTCTGTGTCTTCTAAGATTTGTAGAGATATTTTTATAATTTATCTGAAGAAAATATTGGTTTTATACTTTGAAATAATACTTTATAGCTTCTAGATTTACTGTAATGACAATTATTTTATATTACATGAAAAAATAGTATATACTGTAGAGCCTGGTGGCTTCATTCTATTTTAGGTTATAACATTAAATATATACATAATTTATCTAAAAATAATAAATTGGCTTCTTTCATATTCATTCTTTTGTAATTTTATTTTATGTAAATTGAAAGTGGATAATAATTGTACTAGTTTGTCTTATATATATCTTCTTTTTCTATAATACCTGATATTGAAAACTCTTACTAAGTCACTTTGCACTAGATACTTATATTGTATCTTACATGTGAAGCGACCTTTATGATGTTAAAGAGTACAATTTTGTCATTTTAAATACCTATAGCATTAATTCCACAGTGCTTTATATAAAGAAGGCAACACTTTTTTTCTTGGCATTTAACAGGTACTTATTTTTACTTACTACCCTAGCAAACCAATCTGATTAAGTGTCTCTTGCACATCACAAATCTGAACTTTGTTTTGTGACATAATCTTAAATAGATATTTTCTTTCAATTACTGATGTAAGTCTATGATCCATCCCAAACAGTAAAAATATATTTGCATTCATTTTGTAATAAGAAATTGAAGTGGTAATATTTCTTAGTATTTTTATGTGATCAAGCATGTAGAGACTAATTCCCTCATCCATTATTATGCTATATTTCAATGATAAATTTTAATTCCCACCTATCACAAGAAGAGTGATTAGAGCAGTTCATTTATCTCCACATCTTTTGCTATACTCCTACCACTCAGTATTAATTACATGATCTGTATAATTTTAAAGAATATGACAAGTATATTGTGTTCTGTCACAACAGTTTCCTTTTGTTTCCTCTCAGTTATACAGTGAAATTAACTCAGCATTCACTGCCAATCATTCACTTTCATTTTATTTGTCATCTTTTTTCCCCCTCAATCTGTCCCCTTGTAAGTTCCTCTGAGATCCTCACAAAAACAATAGTCTTTGAAATCTTTCCAATTAGAAAACATATGGCTGTAGTTTTAGTCTTCCTTCACGAATGACAGTAGTTTGATGAGAAAACAAAAACAAAAAACAAACAAAAAAAACAAAAACAAAAACAAAAACCCATCCATTCCACTTTTTCCTGGAACATCTTGTAGCTGCTACTTTGGTGTCTTTTGGTATAGAATTTCTCAGCGGAATTCTTTTCTTTTTATATGTGACTGGATCTTCTCTGTGTGGTTGCTCAAAGAATCGTTTTCTCCATTTTAACTTATAACTTTACATTTTGCAACAGACCTTTGTCAGTATTGATGATTCTGGATCAAGTTTCTATTACATACACATAATCTCCTATATAATTCTTTTAGTAGGTATAGTTGCTGTCATCCTTCCTTTTCAGGAAAATCCTCTATACATTTCATTATTTGTTCTGTCTCACTGCTTTGCTTTTCTCCCCTGTGTACTGAAATTATAGATATATTTACTCATTATCACCTAGCTTCTAGATGCAACAATTACTTGACTAATTTAAAATTATTTGTTATATTATACTCATCATCATTTTCTTTCATCTATAGCCTAAATATTTTGATCTCTCCTTGAAAATATATCTTTTTCATCATAACTTCATATTTATTATAATACCATTTATGTCTGAAGCAAGTGAATTAACAATCAATTCTGGCACATCAAGATAGGACCTGATAATTCAACCCAATATGACAGTATGTTCTTAGAAATATCATAAAATAAATCCTACTAGATGAACAATTCATCCACGGTTCTTTGTCTGTCTTCGGATGCCAATTTTTATGTTAGCAGATAGACACCTCTTCTGAGTGACTAGCTACAAAATCTGGATTCTCAAGATCCCCTCACCTTTTAACTTGCCACATTATCTTGCAGAACTTTACTTACATGTATTATAAAGGATACTACAAAGAGTAAAGATGAACAGCAAGATGGAACACCCTAACACATTTAAGTTGAGGTATAAACCTACAGATTAGAAGCTTCCATGACTTCTCCATGCTTGTTAGCCATCAGTTAACATATCTTCAACTAGACAGAAATTCTCTCAAACCTGTAGTTTTAAGTTGTTGTTTGATAGGCTGATTCATTAAAGTACTTATGGAGATGTGATTGGTTATATCACTAAGTCTTAGTGATTGACTCAATTTCAACTCCTTAGTACTCCATGGAGTTGATAGAATGGAAGGAGGAAGACTGAAATTTCTAATGTAGCTACAGTGTGCTCTGTTTCATTGACAACCATCTTAGCACTCTGAGGCTAACTAGAAGCCCACCAAGAGTCACCTTAGTCAGAGGATAAATGTCATCATCACTTAATAAATTGAAGAGACTTATAAAATTTGTATTTATGTTCTTATCACCCAAAGATTCACAAAGAATATATATATGAATGCATTCAGAATCAGTTGAAAGACAGTACCCTGGGCATGTCATTAGTAGATTATCCTGGTTAGGCTAATTGAGGTAGGAAACTGGTCCACTATGGGTGACATCATTCAGTCAGACTAGATGCCGGACTGTATAAAAAGTAAAATGTTTGCTGAGTATAATGAGTCATCACTCTTGGCTTCTTGAATTTGATATCATGTGACCAGCTGTTTTCTCAATCCTCTTCCACCAGGAATTTCCCATCATTTTTTTTTTTTTTAATTTTAAAAATTATTTTTATTAGATATTTTCTTCATTTACATTTCAAATGCTATCCCAAAAGTTTCCTATAACCTCCCCTGCCCTGCTCTCCTACCCACCCACTCCCACTTCTTGGCCCTGGCATTCCCCTGAAATGGGGCATATAAAGTTTGCAAGACCAAGGGGCCTCTCTTCCCAATAATGGCCAACTAGGCCATCTTCTAATACATATGCAGCTAGAGACACAAGCTCTGGGGGTTCTGATTAGTTCATATTGTTGTTCCACCTATAGGATTGCAGACCCCTTTGGGTCTTGGATATTCTCACTAGCTCCTACATTGGGGACCCTGTGTTCTATCCTATAGATGACTGTGAGCATCTACTTCTTTATTTGCCAGGCACTGACAAAGCCTCACAGGAGACAGCTATATCAGGGTCCTTTCAGCAAAATCTTGCTGGGGTATGCAGTAGTGCCTTTGTTTGGTGGCTGATTATGGGATGAACCCCCAGATATGGCAGTCTCTGGATGATCCATCCTTTCTCCCTAGCTCTAAACATTGTCTCTACAATTCCTTCCATGGATATTTTATTCCCTATTCTTGGGAGGAATGAAGTATCCACACATTGGTCTTCCTTCTTGATTTTTTTTGTCTGTTTGTTTTGGAAGTTGTATCTTGGGTATTCTAGGTTTCTGGGCTAAGATCCACTTATCAGTTAGTGCATATCAAGTGACTTATTTTGTGATTGGGTTACCTCACTCAGGATGATATCCTCCAGATACATCCATTTACCCAAGAATTTCATAAATTCATTGTTTTTAATAACTGAGTAGTACTCCATTGTGTAAATGTACCACATTTTCTGTTTCCATTCATCTGTTGAGGGACATCTGGGTTCTTTCCAGCTTCAGGCTATTATAAATAAGGCTGATATGAACATAGTGGAGCATGTGTCTTTATTACCAGTTGGAATATCTTCTGGGTATATGCCCAGTAGAGGTATTGCTGGATCAATTGGTAGTACTATGTCCAGTTTTCTGAGGAACCTCCAGACTGGTTTCCAGAGTGGTTGTACCAGCTTGCAATCCCACCAGAAATGGAGGAGTGTTCCTCTTTCTCCACATCCTTGCCAGTATCTGTTGTCCCCTGAATTTTTGATCCTAGCCATTCTGACTGGTGTGAGGGGGAATCTCAGGGTTGTTTTGATTTGCATTTCTGATGATTAAAGATGTTGTACATTTTTTTTCAAGTGCTTCTCAGCCATTCGGTACTTCTTAGTTGAGAATTCTTTGTTTAGCTCTGTACCCCAATTTTGAATGGGATTATTTGAATTTCTAGAATTCAGCTTCTTGAGCTCATTGTATATATTGGATATTAGCCCCCTATCAGATTTAGGATTGGTAAAAATTCTTTCCCAATCCATTGGTGGCCTTTTTGTCTTATTGACAGTATCTTTTGCCCTACAGAAGATTTACAATTTTATGAGGTCCCATTTGTCTATTTTTGATCTTGCAGAAAAGGCCATTGCTCTTCTGTTTAGGAATTTTACCCATGTGCCTATATCTTCGAGGGTTTTCCCTACTTTCTCCTCTGTAAATTTCAGTGTCTCTGGTTTTATGTGGAGTTCTTTGATCCACTTAGACTTGAGCTTTATACAAGGAGATAACAATGGATCAATTCCCATTCTTCATCATATTAACCGCCATTTGTGCCAGCACCATTTTTTTTATTATTATTTTTTTCCAACTTTTATTAGATATTTTCTTCATTTATATTTCAAGTGTTATCCAGAAAGTTCCCTATACCCTCCCCCTCCTGGCCCTGCTCCCCTACCCACCTGCTCCCACTTCTTGGCCCTGGCGTTCCCCTGTTTTGGGGCATATAAAGTCTGCATGATCAAGGGGCCTCTCTTCCCAATGATGGCCAACTAGGCCATCCTATTCTATATATGCAGCTAGAGACATGAGCAAAGGGGGTAATAGTTAGTTCATGGTTATTCTTCCACCTTGAGAGTTGAAAACACCTTCAGCTCCTTGGGTACTTTCTCTGGCTCCTTCCTTGGGAACCCTGTGTTTCATCTAATAGCTGTCTGTGAGCTTCCACCTCCATGTTTGCCAGGTATTGGTATAGTTTCCCCCGAGACAGCTATATCCGGGCCCTTTCAGCATTATCTTGCTGGCATATGCTATAGTGTCTATGTTTGGTGGCTGATTGTTGGATGGATCCCTGGCAGCCGCAGTCATTGGGTCCATCCTTTGGATTCAGCTTCACACATGATCTCTGTAAGACTCTCAATGTGTGCTTTGTTCTTAATTCTAGGAAGGGGTGACATGTCCACATTTTGATCATCCTTCTTCTTGAGTTTCATGTGTTTAGTAAATTGTATCTTGGGTAGTCTAGGTTTCTGGGCTAATATCCACATATCAGTGAATACATGTTATGTGAGTTCTTTTGGGATTGGGTTACTTCACTCAGGATGATGGCCTCCACATCCATCCATTTGCTAGGAATTTCATATATTTATTGTTTTTAATAGCTGAGTAGTACTCCATTGTGTAAATATACCAACATTTTTGTATCCATTCCTCTCTTGAGGGACTTCTGGTTTCTTTCCAGTTTCTGGCTATTATGAAAAAGGCTGCTATGAACATAGTGGAACACGTGTCCTTATTACCAGATGGAATATCTTCTGGATATATGCCCAGTAGAGGTATTGCAGGATCTTCCGGTAGTACTATGTCCAATTTTCTGAGGAACCGCCAGACTGATTTCCAGAGTGGTTGAACCAGCTTGCATTCCCACCAACAATGGAGGAGTGTTCCCCTTTCTCCACATCNAGAATTGAGTTGGAATTTTGATGGGGATTGCATTGAATCTGTAGATAGCTTTTGGCATGATAGCCATTTTTACTATATTGATTCTGCCAATCCATGAGCATGGGAGATCCTTCCATCTTCTGAGATCTTCCTCAATTTCTTTCTTCAGAGACTTGAAGTTCTTGTCATACAAATCTTTCACTTCCTTCGTAAGAGTCACCAAGATATTTTATATTGTTAGTGACTATTGTGAAGGGTGATGTTTCCCTAATCTCTTTCTCAGCCAGTTCATCCTTTGTATAGAGAAAGGCCACCGATTTGTTTGAGTTAATTCTATATCCAGCTACTGCACTAAAGCTGTTTATCAGGTTGAAGAGTTCTCAGGTAGAGTTTTTGGGGTCACTTATATATACTATCATATCATCTGCAAATAGCGATAATTTGAGTTCTTCCTTTCCAATTTGTATCCCCTTGACCTCCTTTTGTTGTTGAATCGCTCTGGCTAGGACTTCAAGTACTATATTGAATAGGTAGGTAGAAAGTGGGCAGCCTTGTCTGGTCCCTGATTTTCGTGGGATTGCTTCCAGTTTCTCTCCATTTAGTTTGATGATGGCCACTGGTTTGCTGTAGATTGCTTTTATCATGTTTAGGTAAGGGCCTTGAATTCCTGATCTTTCCAAGACCTTTATCATGAATGGGTTTTGGATTTTGTCAAATGCTTTCTCAGCATCTAAGGAGATGATCATGTGGTTTTTATCTTTGACTTTGTTTATATAGTGTATTACGTTGATGGATTTCCATATATTAAACCATCCCTGCATTCCTGGGATGAAGCCTACTTGGTCATGATGGATGATTGTTTTGATGTGTTCTTGGATTCGGTTGGTGAGAATTTTGTTGAGTATTTTTGCGTCGATATTCATAAGGGAAATTGGTCTGAAGTTTTCTATCTTTGTTGTGTCTTTCTGTGGTTTAGGTATCAGAGTAATTGTGGCTTCATAGAATGAATTGGGTAGTGTACCTTCAGATTCTATTTTGTTGAATACTTTGAGAAAAACTGGAATTAGGTCTTCTTTGAAGGTCTGATAGAACTCTGCACTAAACCCATCTGGTCCTGGCCTTTTTTTGGTTGGGAGACTATTAAGGACTGCATCTATTTCTTTAGGAGATATAGGGCTGTTTAGGTCATTAATCTGATCCTGGTTTAACTTTGGAACTTGGTATCTGCCTAGAAAGTTATCCATTTCATCCAGATTTTCCAGTTTTTTTTTTTTTAATATAACCTTTTGTAGAAGGATCTGATGGTGTTTTGGATTTCCTCAGGATCTGTTGTTATGTCTCCCTTTTCATTTCTGATTTTGTTGATTCGGATGCTATCCCTGTGCGGAGATCACTCAGACCGGTTCCCAAACAGATAGAACAACTGAAAAAGTTTCTTGGTCGAGGACCAAACTAACTAAGAATGGATAGTTCTTTTTGTTTCCACATGGTTGATTTCACCCCTGAATTTGATTATTTCCTGCCATCTACTCCTCTTAGGTGACTTTGCTTCCATTTGTTCTAGAGCTTGCAGATGTGCTGCCAAGCTACTGGTGTAAGCTCTCTCCATTTTCTCCATTTTTTTGTAGGAACTTAGAGCTATGAATTTACCTCTCAGGAATGCTTTCATTGTGTCCCATAAATTTGGGTATGTTTCGGCTTCATTTTTATTAAACTCTAGAAAGTCTTTAATTTCTTTCTTTATTCCTTCCTTACCAAAGTATCATTGAGTAGAGTGTTGTTCAGTTTCCAAGTGAATGATGGTGTTCTGCTACTTATGTTATTATTGAAGAGCAGTCTTAGTCCATGGTGATCTGATAGGATGCATCGGACCATTTCAATATTTTTGAATCTGTTGAGGGCTGTTTTGTGGCCAATTATGTGATCAATTTTGGAGAAGGTGCCATGAGGTGCTGAGAAAAATGTATAACCTTGTGTTTTAGGATGAAATATTCTGTAGATATCTGTTAAGTCCATTTGTTTCATAGCCTCTGTTAGTTTGACTTAGTCTCTGTGTAGTTTCTGTTTCCAGGATCTGTCCATTGATGAGAGTGGGGTGTTCAAGTCTCCCACTATTAATGTGTGAGGTGCAATTTGTGTTTTAAGCTTTACTAATGTTTCGTTAATGAAAGTGGCTGCCCTTGCATTTGGAGCATAGATATTCAGAATTGAAAGTTCCTCTTTGAAGATTTTGCCTTTGATGAGTATGAAGTGCCCCTCTTTGTCTCTTTTGATAATTTTGGGTTGGAAGTCTATTTTATTTGATATTAGAATGGCTACCCCAGCTTTTTTCTTCGGGCCATTTGCTTGGAATATTGTTTTCCATCCTTTCACTCTGAGGTAGTGTCTGTCATTTTCCCTAGGTGTGTTTCTAGTAGACAGAAAAATGTCGGGTCCTCTTTGTGTAGCTAGTCTGATAGTCTATGTCTTTTTTGGGAGAATTGAGTCCATTGATATTAAGCGATATTAAGTAACAGTAATTGTTGCTTCCTGTCATTTTTGTTTTTAGAGTTGGGATTCTGTTCTTGTGGCTGTCTTCTTTTAGGTTTGTTGAAGGATTACTTTCTTGCTTTCTCTAGGGTAGAGATTCAGTCCTTGTATGGGTGTTTTTCTGTTATTATCCTTTGAAGGGCTGGATTTGTGGAAAGATATTGTGTGAATTTGAATTTTTCGTGGAATACTTTGGTTTCTCCGTCTATGGTAAATGAGAGTTTTGCTGGGTATAGTAGCCTGGGCTGGCATTTGTGTTCTCTTAGTGTCTGTATAATCTCTGTCCATGATCTTCTGGCTTTCATAGTCTCTGGTGAGAAGTCTGGAATAATTCTGATAGGCCTGCCCTTATATGTTACTTGACCATTTTCCCTTGCTGCCTTTAATATTCTGTCTTTATTTAGTGCATTTGTTTTTCTAATTATTATGTGTTGTTAGGAATTTCTTTTCTGGTCCAGCCTATTTGGTGTTCTATAGGCTTCTTGTATGTTTATGGACATCTCATTCTTTAGGTATGGAAAGTTTTCTTCTATTATTTTGTTGAAGATATTTGCTGGCCCTCTAGTTTGATAGTCTTCCTTCTCATCTACTCCTATTATCCTTAAGTTTGGTTTTCTCATTGTGTCCTGGATTTCCTGGTTATTTTGTGTTAGGATCTTTTTGTATTTAGCATTTTCATTGATTGTCTTGTCTATGCTCCCTATAGAATCTTCTGTGCCTGAGATTCTCTCTTCTATCTCTTGTATTCTGTTGCTGATGCTCATATCTATGGTCCTGATTTTTTCCTATGGTTTCTATCTCCAGGGTTATCTCCTTTAGATTTTTCTTAATTGTTTCTACTTCCATTTTTAGGTCCTGGCTGGCTCTGTTCAATTCCATCATCTGTTTGGTATTGTTTTCCTGTAACTCTCTAAGTTTTTCCTCTTTAAATACTTCTAGTTGTTTATCTGTGTTTTCCTGTAACTCTCTAAGTTTTTCCTCTTTAAATGCTTCTAGTTGTTTATCTGTGTTTTCCTGTATTTCCTTCTTATTGTCCTCCACCATCATCATGACGAGTGACTTTATATCCATGTCCTGCTTTTCTGGTGTGCTGTTTTATCTAGGACTTGATGTGGTGCGTGAGTTTGGATCTGGTGATGCCAAGACCCCTTGGATTCTGTTGCTTCTGTTCTTATGCTTGCCTCCTGCCATCTCTGCCCGAGGAGACCTGGCGTTGGTGCAGACCAGAAAGGACCCGCTGTTCTGCCCTGGGTCTTTATCATTCTCCTGGCTGATGTCTCAGGTTCCACGAGATTGGGCTAGAACAGAGTCTGTGTTGCCCTGCTCACTTGAGGTCCCGAGATAGCTTGGAGGGTCCCAAAAGAGCCTAAGAGAGTTCACAGTGCCTGAGGCCCGAGCCCTGAGCTCCTGATGTGATCTTAAAGTCCTGGGAGTTGCTGGGATCAGAAGAAAGATGGCGGGGTGGAGGGTGCTCTGGCTGGGAGAGGCCCAGCCTCCGGTGGGGCAGAGTTTTCGAATCCTTCCCCTGCGGGCAACTGCTGACCCACTGCTCCCAAAAACACCTCTGCACTCCACTCATGGGTAACCCCGATGCGATCTTAAAGTCCTGGGGTGTGGGAAGCACAGGACAGGCCCTAGCTGTGTCCACTGGGCTCAGAGGAAAGATCGCCGCCAGCACCATTTTTTGAAGATGCTGTCTTTTTTCCACTGGATGGTTTTAGCTCCCTGGTCAAAGATAAGGTGACCAAAGCTGTGTGGGTTCATTTCTGGGTCTTCAATTTTATTCCATTGATCTACCTGTCTGTCGCTGTACCAGTACTATGCAGTTTTTATCAGGATTGCTCAGTAGTACAGCGTGAGGGAGAAATTTCCCATTTTAATGAACTTTGCCCTTGAACTGTGAGCCAAAAGTTACTTTTTCTCCCTTAAGTTACTTTTTTGGAGTATTTTATCACTACTACATACAATGTACCCAAGAATATATACTCATGTAAGAATGTTAATATACTGTTACTTCTGTTGTCACATCTAATTTCTTATAGTATCTCTCTTTTGTGTGATTATATCATACATTTTTTTTCCAAATGAATATAGTTTTCTGTTTCATACTCTTATTTCCTTAGTGATTGATGTTCTCACTTCCTTTTCCATGTTCTTGGATCACTTTGTTCCAGATACACATTTCTGACTTGCAATCATCTTTTATACATGTGATTCCTTTTATTATAGTATATTCTGATAAATATTTCTATTTTCTTACATGGAGTTACTTCATAGTCTTTTATTCTTATGACATGTCTTTTCTACATCATTCATCACTGAGTGTGCTGTGATTTTCTGGAAAATTTTGTTGTAGACTGGAGTACGGGCCTCTTTAAAGATATAAACATTTTGCCCAATAGAACGTCTACTTCTTTACTACCAAAAGGGCATTTGAATTCTTCTAAGCATGTGCACATGATCTTTCACAGATATCTGTGATTCAATGAAATCAGGTGATCCTTATTATTCCAGCACATGTACCAAATTAGTAATCAGGAAAAACAAAAATTTTGTACTTCATGATGCATGTATATCTTTCAGACAGCTTTTGGATATATTTAACAATTGTAACTTCTGGATTAATTTGTCACTCTTCATATTTCTTACCTTTGTTTCCTCCATTGTAATTGATTACTCAGTGAATTAGTTCCATCCCATGGCCATACATACTATTATTTCTAGGTCATTGTGTTGTTTGTTTATTATTTTGTCTTTCTTTCTTTCTTTCTTTCTTTCTTTCTTTCTTTCTTTCTTTCTTTCCTTCCTTCCTTCCTTCCTTCCTTCCTTCCTTTCTTCCTTTCTTCCTTCTTTCTGAAGAATTTTGTGTTTGAATCTGCACATGCCATTTCATGCATGTGGAAGTCAGAGGGCAACCTCAGATGTTAATAATTACTTCTAATCTGTGTTGAGATAAATTCTTTTTGTTGCTTTTGTAGAGCTTATTTCAGATTCACTGACCCCAAAGCTTCTAGGGATTTTCCTATCTCTGCTTCCCATCTTCACACAGCAGTACTGGGATAATAGATGCTCACACTATGGTGACCAGCTTTTGTGGGAGTTAAAGGGATTTGAACTCAGGCCCCTGTATTTGCTTATCAAACTTTTTACTGACTGAATCATTTTCCTGAGGGTCATAAACTAATTGGGATTTCTTATTCTTGGTGTATTTTTTATAGAAGGGAAAATTCAAGGGTGAGAAATGGATAGTAATAAGTGATTATTTTTCTATCTGATATGGAAGCAGTTACTCACATCTCATAACTTCTTGATGAAATATGAGACACAGGAAGTGACAATTCACCCAAATATTTAGAAAAAATAGACAGTGTATGAAAAAGTGGCTGTAAAGTGTGAGAACATGAAATTATATCAAAATTTGAGAAAGTAAAATTAAGAAAATATCTATATTTCAATTTCCAGGTCAGTGTTATTGAAAACAAAATGGGTGAATGGTGATTATTGCATACATATAATAGCCACCAGATTTTTAGGATTTTGAGAAGAGTCTGAAAACAGTATTGGGGAACAACAGGTTACCAATGCTCATTTGAACTCTATGGGTTAGGAAAAAAGAACAAAATGATGCTCACCTAAGGTGATGACAAGAAAATAAAAGCCTTTTAGACAGCTACTATAAGGTTAAGTAGGTAGAAGAAGAAAACTTTCAGAAAAGTTACATACGCAGAACAATTTTCTCATAATGGAACTATCTACACACCATATGGCTTGAGTCCTAGAACCCTGACTAAGGGTGATAAAGGAATGATGAAAGAACAGACAGCAAGACACATGCACAGAGAGTCCCTGAATAAGATAGTTCAGCCTATTTGATGGGAAAGCCACAGCACACCAGAAACACCACAGCACAGCTCAACTAGGAGGCAGATTTAGCTAATCTCTATAGGAGCAGTCTCTGTAGAAGAGTGGACTCTGTAGAGAAGTCTTCAGTATGTAAACATCTCCTGACAGACAGCTAGGTTCAACATTGTCTATATACACAGTCAACATTCGCTCTTGGAACAGAGCAAGGCTTTGGCAAACTTCTGAAATTGTCATGGTGCTGAAGCACTGGAGTGGGGTCTTCAGCATGATCCTGCCCACGTATATAACACATATTCTTGAAGGATTTTACTCCCTCTCTACAGGATTGGTAGTTTCCAAGGTCTAAGTAGAGATCAAGATCTGAGATCACTCTGAGTGGCTAACAAGTGTGTCCTAAGCACCAAGTTTCAAATGTTCAGGAATTCTCCCAGTTTTGGTAAGGAAATACACCAGAGTTCATGCTATTGGGATCAATAATACAGAAAAAGTGGCAGAATTGGCCAAAACATATAATTTTCAGAAACATGTATTTGCCCATTTTCATACTGGTTTTGCGAAAAACCAGAGTCCACACATACATAAAGCGCCAAGCACAGGGCCTGGCATATAAAGAAACAGAACCATAGCTGTCTTCTTTTCTGTTCTGTGTGGTGTTTCATTAGGACATGCACTTTCTCAATGATATTCAGTAAAGATGTATTTGAAATTTCCCAGTAAAGACCATTTTTAGTTGTTTTGTTTTTGTTTTTGTTTTTTTCCTTTATGGAAGGACATTAGGCCACTGCTTCATTTTCATGAAGTTTCCTTTTCTTGCCTTCATTCCATTCTATATCGAAACCTATCTGGAGACTTCGGCTTGTTTATGAACATTCCCTTCTCTACTGTTATTGACTTATTTGCTGAGTTCTCTATATGAAACATATTCTAAAAATTGGGTATAGATATATCTCAGGTTCTTCTTCCAGTATCCTCATGAACTGTTTATGTAATGGAAAATTAAAGGGGCAATAGTCTGCATGTATATACCACATCATTCAACTCAAAATTTACATACTCCAAATTATTACTCTATAATCATGTAAGTTTAAATATTAAAGGTTTAATTATTAGGCAATTAGTGCTTATTAATTTTGTATTCTTTAACAATTTCATGCATGTATGTGATTACCCTTTCTTATTATCCTTCCTCTCTGAACCCTGTCTTCTTACCAACACGTCCCACTCTATCCAATACAATATGATCCACTAGGCTGATTTAGAATTGCTTGTATGTGAATGATTCAGGGTTATTTGATGGAGCATTGGCAAGATACCATTGGGTACATCACTGAAGAAAATGAGTCTGTTTCCCTTAGAAACAATTAACAGCCAATAGCACCTCAGTGAAGGGCCGTGTCATATCCCCAGTACATACTTGTTGTAGAAGCCAATTAATCAAATCAACCTGGCAGCATCAGTGTGTATTCCTCACTCCAATGCTTTGGGTTCTTGAATGAAAGATACACATGCAACATTATTTCAATATGTCTTCAACAGCTCAATGGTTGGGCCACTTCCAAAGCTCCATGAGGCTAACACACTCCCCTCTGATATTCCTCAGTTATTGCTTAACAAAAACCTATATTCCATCTTGTCTGCCCGGGACCCAGACCTGCAATCCTCCTGAGCCATGATACCTGACTCTTTAAGTGATGGCTATGCTCTCTTATGCACCTCTCAAGCCTCATGTCTCCTTTCTCCTCCCCAGCATGGTGACTACTGCTCTTCCTGTGCCTTCCACAGTTCCTTGCGCAGGAATCCTAAAAGTCCCATGTTTGTCTCCCCACCCAGCCATTGGCCTCCTGAAACTTAACAATCAAAACCAACCGGGGTCAGGGATCCTCAGCAACTTACTTACGGATATGTGGATTCTTGTGCAATTTGGGGGACCCAATTAATATAATACAAACATTATCCCAAACCACAATACATACTAAAATATTAACTAGCTTTATCTTATACAGGCCATGTACCTATAATCATTGCTTCTGTTAATTCATTGCTGCAAAAGCCGCATTATGACTAGAAGATAATATATAACATTCTTGTCCATATTTATACTCTTATACTTTTTGCGGGCTTTCTTCACAGATACTTGTTGAGCCTTGGGGGGAGCCATATAGACACCCTATGTGTACGTCAGTTTTGGCAACTTGATACAAACTTAAGCATGTGTGGGAAAAGATAAGCTCAATTGAGGAATTGCCTGCACTAGGATGTCTTGTGGGCATGTCTGTGGGGCATTTTCTTGATTAAGAATGGATGTGGGAGAGCCAATCCTACTTCAGAAGGTCACACCCCTGGGAAGGTTATATAAGTAAACTAAACAGGCCATGGAGAACAAGGCAGTAAGTAGCTTTCCCCCCCCCCCCAAGGTCCCTGCTTCTGCTCCTATTCAAATTTCTTCCCTGACTTATCTCAATGATAGACTGTAACCTCTAGGCCAAATAAATTCTTTCATCTACAAATTGATCTTGGTCAGTGTTTAGTCACAACAACATAGAAACAAACTCTGACACCTTATTTATTGCACTTTGACCAGTTATGAGTCTCTCCTTTAACCATTCTCCATTAAAATGGAAGTTTCTCTTACCAAGGAAGGCTGAGAACAGCTCTAATCTATGGATATAAACATAAATATTTGGAAGTTTTGCAGTATTCCATTTAGCAATATAAAATAAGACCCTCCCCCCACACACTTTAGAGCCTATGACTTTCTCAGTCACTGATCAGATATACAGTACCAAGTATTAATTTCTTCCTATAAAAGGAGCTTTAAAATAAACTAGAAAGCTGTTAGTAATACCTCCATGATACTCATGGCAGTGGGCACATTTTTCCTGGAAGGTTAGTATTGAAGATAACTCAGTTTTTTTAAAAAGATAGTTGAATCCTGAGCAAAGAGCTTTCTCCCTATGTGCCTATTCATTATAGGAATAGTTCAAATGTTTAGCTTCTTCTTTATGTGCTTTCCGTTTGACTATTATCATAATGGGAATAGGGATGGCCAAACTAAGTCCATATTGAATTGAAAGGGTGCAGGCAATTAGGCGTCATTGCTTTGCTGAACTAATCCAATGTCAAACTGTGACAACAGCTGGCAGGGTGGAAGATACCCTGGGAATATTTCTAGAAGCTCAAATGAAAAGTCTTTCCTTCAGTGTGATAGATGTTGTTTATAGATCCCTTGAGGAAAAAGTGTCTCTCTCAATATGACTTAAATACTTAATCTCTGTACTATGCTGTCTGGACTAAACACATCCTACCCTTTTATTCATTTTATCTACAATTGAACAAAGAGCTTCCATTCTATCATGATTTAAATATTGAAGTGCTATGTATCCCCATGCAGGACTGCCTCTTGTCATTATCTGTGGATAATATAGTGTATAATTATGTAACATAATCGTGCATTGTATGTGTAGTCTCCTCAGATAGAAAGGTGTTGCATTATGCCAAATGAATCATGTAAAACATGCACAGACTCTTTGTTAATTGGCCAATTGTCAGGTAGTAAAAGTCAGAGGAATGAAAGGGCATAATAGTTTGATATTTGCAAGATCCCAATTTCCTATGGGTTCATAACCCTCTAAAATAAATATATTCACTGACCAAATTCAGACCACAGCTGTGCAGACTGTAAGATTGAGTGCATTCTGAATTCCCATCTCTTCTCTATTTCCATAGATTGCTGTGTAGTTGATGTAGGCAGTGCTCCACTTGTTTTCAGAATAAAATGGCTGTGTATTATCCATGAGTGACTGGAAACAACAGCTGGTGATAGGGGATATGGAAAAGAAGAAAGGAAAGTCAGAGCAAGTCATAAAATACTAACATGTTTGTTGGGAGTGCCTGCTTAGTTACAGTAACCTGGCCTTTATATGAGTAAATGATAATGAGGGGAAATTATATCAGACAAAATATTGAGAGAATAAGAAATGTATTTCTAGATTTCTAAGCCATGTCCAGTTTGGATTTAAAAAAAAAATACCATACACAAATCCAATAAGCTAAGGTCTGAATATATTTGCTTTAAGTTATCCTTAACTAAGAATTCTGAGTATGTGATCCTAAATCAGAGAACTGCCTTGCTGATGATGAACAAAGCACTTCTAAATAGTTCTTTTTTTTTTTTTTTTTGCACTGCTCATTCTATTTAGCAGCATCATTCCATTACCTGGATGTAGAATGATATTCATATTGAAATTCTATCAGCTCTATATAACTAACTGCTTGCTAGTATCTCACAATGCTCCCCAGTTATCATACTTCAAGGAAAAATATGACTTTGGAGTCAATGCTTGAAAAATGAAAAGAAAGCTGCAAGGCAGAACCCATACCACATTGGGGAAATATTTACGATTCCTTCCTGTTATCATATGCAAAGCTTTCTTTGGTTCTCAAATTCCATGCAAGTTAATGTCTACTGTACATGGCCAGTCAGATAGAGAGGCAATACGAACACAAAGTTTTCATGTTAGGCAATTGATAGACCTAAGCTAAGCTGGAAATGATTTTGGCAGTATGAGTACTGAATTCTCATCTGTTATATGTTTCCCTTTTATCACCTCTAAAATGAAAATAGTCTGACAGTTCTACTTTTAAGTTTCAACAGAAATCACCAATAGTAAGGAAATTGAAAATGCATGGTAAAACCTTTATATTTCAAGTATTTCCTTGCTAAAGGCAACAGCTTTGGTGTTTTATTTTGCTGGAGCAATACAGTCACAAAAGAGTGAAGTTCTATACCACACATCATAATATACAATGAACTCAAGATTGCAAAGAAAGTTGAACCCAACTTGTTCCTGGTACAACACTGATAGCTTCCAATCTCTCAGTTTCCTGAAACTGGCTTCTTAGTTTCTGTTATTAGAATAATACTTAAAGAAGAGCGGGAAGCTACATTTTGACATCCTTTCCCCTTAGAATTCACCTAATTTAGTAGAACTCCATAAAGTGGTCATAAACAGGAAAATTAAATATGAGGGGAAAAGGAAAATTGCCAACTGGTACTCATAATGTTCCTCTTTGGCCTGGTTTAGTGAGGGACATTTTGAGTTGTGTTCTCCAGCTTGTCTGAGTTTGACGACACTGAAAAAAATCATGAGTTCATTTATACTTCAGTAGTGTGGTTGATTTTAGTGTGAACTTGCCACAAATTAGAATTTTAAGGCTCCTTAGCCTTACCTGAAGTATTGGCTTGGTTGCCTTGATTGGTGCCACTATTGCTGGCAGCATCTTCAGGTAGGAGCCCAGTTTTAAGAGCTTATATTTCAGAAGGAAGTTTACTCTCAGGTTTTGAGCCTTTAGCCTTCCCTCTCTCAAACCTGGCTGGTTTGTCCTGTTGTTATTGCTCCTGCTGGTTGCTTAGCTGATAACAGAACCAGCATTTCTAAGCTCTCATTGTTAAATAGGGACCCTTGTTAAATAGGTTCTCTGGGAACTTCCTAGGCTTCCAGTGCCAGACTGGGACTACTGAGGCAGCCTCCTCCTTCTCCACCTCCAATTCCATTTTTGGAACTGCTCTGATGCTTGAGGGTCTCAGCATCCAGAAATGAGTACCAGGTTCTGAATGTTACATGTAGATATGATTTGTCCATTCCTACTATTTTTAAAACTCAGTTAATAAATTGGTTGTCTATGGACCTGGATAAAACATCCACCAAACCTAAAATAGGTAAGTCACGAATTAGGGGCCAGGTATTGTTTCTTTTTTTTTTCCAACATTTATTAGATAATTTCTTCATTTACATTTCAAGTGTTATCCAGAAAGTTCCCTATACCCTCCCCCCTCCCGGCCCTGCTCCCCTACCCACCCGCTCCCACATCTTGGCCCCGGCGTTCCCCTGTACTGGGGCATATAAAGTCTGCATGAACAAGGGGCCTCTCTTCCCAATGATGGCCAACTAGGCCATCCTCTTCTATATATGCAGCTAGAGACATGAGCTCAGGGGGTACTAGTTAGTTCATGTTATTCTTCCACCTATAGGGTTGAAGACCCCTTCAGCTCCTTGGGTACTTTCTCTGGCTCCTTCCTTGGGAACCCTGTGTTCCATCTAATAGCTGACTGTGAGCTTCCACCTCCATGTTTGCCAGGCATTGGTATAGTCTCCCACGAGACAGCTATATCCGGGCCCTTTCAGCACTATCTTGCTGGCATATGTTATAGTGTCTATGATTGGTGGCTGATTGTGGGATGGATCCCTGGCATCCGCAGTCATTGGGTCCATCCTTTGGATTCAGCTTCCCACATGATCTCTGTAACTCCTTCAATGTGTGCTTTGTTCTTAATTCTAGGAAGGGGTGACATGTCCACATTTTGATCTTCCTTCTTCTTGAGTTTCAATGTGTTTAGTAAATTGTATCTTGGGTAGTCTAGGTTTCTGGGCTAATATCCACATATCAGTGAGTACATGTTATGTGAGTACTTTTGTGATTGGGTTACTTCACTCAGGATGATGGCCTCCAGATCCATCCATTTACCTTGGAATTTCATATATTTATTGTTTTCAATAGCTGAGTAGTTCTCAACTGAGGAATACCGAATGGCTGAGAAGCACATGAAAAAATGTTCAACATCCTTAATCATCAGGGAAATGCAGATCAAAACAACCCTGAGATTCCACCTCACACCAGTAAGAATGGCTAAGATCAAAAATTCAGGTGACAACAGATGCTGACGTGGATGTGGAGAAAGGGGAACACTCTTCCATTGCTGGTGGAAATGCAAGCTGGTTCAACCACTCTGGAAATCAGTCTGGTGTTTCCTCAGAAAATTGGACATAGTACTACCGGAAGATCCTGCAATACCCCTACTGGGCATATATCCAGAATATATTCCATCTGGTAATAAGGACACATGTTCCACTATGTTCATAGCAGCCTTATCCATAATAGCCAGAAACTGGAAAAAACCCAGATGTCCCTCAACAGAGGAATGGATACAGGTATTGTTTCTTAAAGAGTCACTGGGATGCTAGATAAGAAGAAAAATTCCATAGCCATATTAAAGGACTATTGAAAGATTTCTATTGGAATACAGGTCAGAAAGGTAATAATACAGAAAAGAGTTGACCTATATGATATTTCAAAGTAGAAATTTTACCAGTGTTAAGGTATAGAGACAAAAACAAACAAACAGAAAACCGAAAAACAACAACAAAAAACAGCAAAAACAAAAATGTCACAAAACCATTGGGCTCTAGATGATGTTTGAGTCTCCCAGTGAATGGGTTAACAGCTTTGAAAGTATATGTATACCAGGTTTGAATATATAAGTAAATATACTGGAGATAATGTGGATAATGTGGATTAGATTTAAATGATCACAAAAAATTACAAATAAAGCACAAAGTGAATCATGTGGTGTTGAATTAGACTAAGCGATGCCATTATGAACGTATGCATTTTGTCTTGAACAATTGGTAAATCTACAAATAATTATTGTCATAGAGATGGCTTAGAAAAATTGTACCTCATTTAAAAGTACTCTACCTAGGTGCCAGATAGAGGTTTGTAAATATTCTTCTCTTTTTTTAATTTCTCTTGAGCTCATAAGTCTTTCACACTTTACCAAGAGATATTCTCCAATTAAAAGAAATATTTTAGTTACTTTTGTACTCCTGCAGTCAATTCCTGAAGGATTCAGTCCATGGTGGCAAAGGAAAGAAGTTTGGGATGATGAGGACCTGTGATGTAAACAATTTACATCTCAACAGAACAAGAAACAGAAAGAGCCAGGAACCTTGCACTGCTCTTCAAAGTCCAACCAACATGACCTACTTCAGTTTCCAGAACCTCCTAAAATATTACCAACTAGGGACCAGAAATTCAAAGTATGAGCTTAAGGGGGATATTTTTGATTCAAACTATAACATGAACCAGCAAATTTTGGAGAAATGGCTGATTTTGAGTTAATATATGGTTATATTGATAGATAATTTAGAGTCCAGGAAAGGCAGCTACACAGAGCTCAGTTTCCTTTCATAATCTTGATTACTGCAGTTGTTGTCTAACAAGTCCAGAAATTCTCTAATATGCTCCTACACAGAAGGTAAAGTTCAATCCCCTCTAGAGGAAAGTTGGAGTTACTAGCTCCTTTCTAAAGAAAACTGTATGCATATGGAGAGATTAGTAGCTTCCAGTAGAAAATTCAAGAAGATACAGCTTTGTTTATTCACTAAACTCAGTTACACATAACCTAGGTTAAGATGACTAGAAATAAGATAATACTGAACACCTATGTACTGGCTAGCTTTGTGTGTTAACTTGTTCCACTCTCCTGAATTCATTTGATCTTCATCTTTTCCTTTCAAGTTCTCTTCAAGTGGGACCACATTATGGTCCAGGGCTTCAACATATAAAGTAAAGGAAAACACATTCAGTTCATAACATATCTGTATTACATTTGTAATTCTTCTGTAAATCTAAAGGTTATTGTGGGAAATGGAATGGGCATAGAAGATTATAATATCAGTGGAATCGTTATGTGTTTCCTAATCAGTATATGTAAACTGATTTGTTGCTATTTATAATATCCAAATAATGTGCTTAAAGTTTGGTTGTGACCACTTTTGCTTTCATAAACATTAATCTAAACATAAGTATTTTTATGTATAGCAATATAGCAGAAACTCAGCTTTAGCTGTGAAACATATAAGTTGCTAATAGAAAAAACTAAGAACTGACACTTTTATTAATGCATTATAAAATGTTATATGTATACCAATAAGTAGACATCAATGTGGCTATGGATTGCAAAATCCCATTTTGACAGCAGTCCAGCACTCCAAGGTCAGAGAGTAATAAGAAAAAAGTGCCAACCATTTAAGAGAGAAAATTTTTGAAGAAGTTTGTTTCTGATCTCTTTTCATCTACTACAAAAAGAAAAAAACCACATGCAGGCAAGTAAAAATGCAAACTAACTAATTTCAGTGGGTTGTTAATAACTGGTCTGTAGTGAATTAAACCTGAATTCATTCTGTTATATGTTTTTGGCAGCTTGAAACTCTATATATTTTAGTTTTGCTCTATTCCCTAAATGCAGATTGCTTGATGGTGTGTAAGAGAGCTAATTAGATATAAATACCAACCAGCACCCAAATAACAAGGATCATAATGATCATACAGTGAACAGCTGTGCCATTCAATAAATTGGTTTCTTTTCTAATACTGCCCTAATTCAAACATTTTCCAGCTCCAAAAATGTTTTTTCCTTCATAGGCCAGATTCATTTTTTAAAAAATCCTGCTAATGCAGGACTTCAGAAGGGCAGAAAATTTGAGATTTTGTGAACTTTTGTTATAAAAGCTAGAAACTTATTTTTTATGGCTATCTTTGATTTATTGACTGATCATATATTATATAATAGTAATGCTTATAAGATGCATGCAAGAACAATATAGATGAATAGTAAATAGTCATATATACATATGAACTGCATGAAATTTTGTTCTTTTGCTTTAAAAACATTTCTTTCTTTCTATTTTATTTTGGGGATGTATAGCTTGCAGGTATGTGTGTATACCACATGTGTGGAGTGCCTGCCGAGGCCATAAGAGGGCAACAGATCCCATGGAACTGGAGTTTTAGGTGGTTGTGAGCTGCCATATAGATTTTGGGAACCAAAACCTGATCAAAAGCAGTAAATACTCTTAACTACTGAGCCATTTCTATTTAGTTTGGATTTTAACCATTTTTTGTTTTGATCTATAATTAAAAATGGAAGGAGCATTTCAGTTTTACTTTAGCTCTATACTTTATTTATTTGAGTACATAAGTTTTAGTACCTATTTTTATCTAGTCCTATCACAGTAAAAATAAATACAAGAGAAAATTTCATCCATCCTTCAGTGAATTTACAGTCTAGTATGGGTGGGGACAAATTCCCTTCATATTATTTAATTAAGTAAATATAGATTGTGATTTTCTCTGGAAGAGTAAAAAAACAATTCAGGCATTTCAGAAAATCCTCGAGGACTAGATTGTTACCTGAGACACATATATCAGGAAATGTTCTCTGAGGAAGTAATATGTTAACTGAAATTAAGTTAAGCTTATGAAAATTAGCAACTTCATGCTTCTACACAGAAAGCAGAAGAAATCCATGGAACATACTTTGTGATCATGTATTTCAGCCCTGTTTTGAAGGGGCAAAAGGGCTTTCAACTTGTAGTTTAAAAACAGGGCTTCGGTGTCTTACTACCTTTGCAAAGGTCTATCATAAGGATAGCAGAAACAGCGCTAAAAGCTAGACATAATGTTAATAAGATTGAACGAATAGGAAATTAATATAACAGGAAACAAAATTTTACAATCTAGAAACTGACTTGGTGTATCTAAGCCAGCAGTTCTCAACTTCTGGGTCATGACCTAAAATCATTAGAAATCACAGATATTTACATTATGACTCATAACAGTAGTAAAATTACAGTTAGCCATGAAAATAACCTTATGTTTGGGGGTCACCCAAATATAAGGAACCATATTTAAGGTAGCAGCACTAAGAAGGCTGAGAACCTCTGATCTAAGCCTAGAAGTTTCAGAAGCCAAAAAGCCACCAGATTGTACGCAGGGAAGTGTATATAGGGTATATACTCAATATAACAAGGGTACTTCCAAGAAACCCTGAAAGGTGAATGAGATGCTAAAAGCAGAAAAATTAATTTTTAAAGTTTCTTTCAATTATCTGGAGTTAGGATCCAAACCCTTGTTTACTGAATTTAAATGGCAAACTGTCCTTTCCATATCAGTGAGAAAATAATGGAAGTTAATTCTCTAGAGAAGACAGAATTAAGAATCTCTAGAATAGGAGATACTAAGAATAGCCACAGATGGAGCCACTGTATTAAAGGAGGGATTATATGAAAGTTCACATGTTGAATATTAACAGCCTCATAAATCTTCTACTAAGATTTCAGAATGCTGGTAGCCAGGCTTATTCCTTAAAGGCGATTAGAAAATTCAAGTGCTCTCCCCCAACCCCCAAGGAAAGAATTTAGCCAGATTATATTTCTATGAAGCCATGGTCAACAAAGTTCATCTGGCACATGTAGCTTCTGATATGCTCTTTAGAGAATTAACTATAAAATGCCAGTCAAGAATAATAAAATAACTAACAAATGTCTCCAATATAAAAGATGAATACCAAAACAAATAGATATAACAAGGCAATATGTACGAAAGAGTTACTGAAGTCTATACATTGTTATTTTCAACCTAGTTCTGTAGAAATAATGGGATTATGAACCTATGAAACAAAAACACTTTGCAAAAAGTGTAAATAAAGAAGGAACACTAAAAGAAGAATAAAGAGCCCTTGAAACTTAAAAGTGATCCCTTAGATAGGAAACATCAAAATAGGAGTTAAAAGATTAAATTTGAGACAGACTCCAAATGAAGGATAATTGAGCCAAAAAAGAGAAATTGGAGAGGAAAAAAAAGTGAACTAGGAAAAACAACCCAAGAGATCCAAAACTTAATAAGAGTTTCAGAAAAACAGTGCAAAGACTCACCCCAATTGTGCAATAACCAAAGACCTACTTCAACAAAATTTCCAGGTTCGAAGGGCCTGTCAAATACCTAGCACAGAATATAAAAGCCAACCCTCACTGAACAAATCAAAGTAAAAATTTAGATGAATAGAGAAGTTTTATGAAGATAAGAAGAAACTTCACACAATGGATCAGTCCCCAGCAACAGCACCAAAGCTGACAATGTCCCAGTGACTTAAACATTCACACACACACAATATTTGTCCACTTCAAGTGATGGAGAATAAATTATCAGTTAAGTATAAGGTATAATAAAAACATTATAGATACACAGCATCTCAAAGAGTATGCTACCCACACATTTTTGCTAGGAAACCACTAACAATCCACTCCTAAAACCAAGTTCAATGCAATAGAAAGAGAAGAAAATAAAGCCTCCAACATACACATATCCTGGCAGACACACTGGTCAGGAGGAGACATGAAAATGTGCACCGCTGGGGAGAGGTGAAATTGCTCATAAATATACTATGTGCTCCAAGTTGTCTTTAGGGGTTTCAGGGTTTAGGTCTTCGGTTAAGCAGTTTGATATGGAATTGATTTTCATGAAAGGTGAGAGATAAGACTCTAGTTTAATTCTTCTACATGTGGATATCCTATTTCTGCAGAAGCATCTGTTAAAGATGCTGTTGTTTTCCCTGTGTGAAGATGTGTGGATTTATATGTGTGTTCTCTGTTCTATCCCACTTACCTATATGTCAGTTTGTGTCTTAGTGCCATGTTATTTTACCACAGGGCTACCTAGTAAAACTTGAAATAAGATGTGGTGACACTTGTAGGTGTATTTCTCTTCCATATTTCACAAGCTATGTATTTCTTTACTGTGTTCTTTTTCACTTGTTTCCTTTTGAGTTTAGAGTCAGCAACAAACATGAGAAGCAAATACTTTTGCATGTATTATTTTTTTGTTTGCATTATGTTTTCTGTTTGTTTGTTTGTTTGTTTGTTTGTTTGTTTTTGTCTATTGTGAGTGGGATTGTTTCCCTGATTTCTTTCTTAGTCTTTTTATGTTTGGATATGAGAAGGCTACTGAGTTGGGCATGTTAATCTTGTAATGTACCACTTTCCTAAAAGTGTTGATCCAAAAGCACTGCTTTGCAGAAGGTGGTAGATAAGGCTCACACGTGGACAAAGTGATGAGGAAAAGAAACTTTGTGTGCTTAGCCCTACAAAAGACATATGTATTTATATTGCCCTCCGAATGGCCGATGGAACTTCACAAAAGAAGAGACATAATCAAACCAGAGAATAATGATATAATTACCTACACAAAACATGCACACACACACACACACACACACACACACACACACACACACACACAGGATGTTAGGGCTTCCAAGGAGATTAATTGGGAAAAAGAAAGGAGTTAGCAAAAAGTGGGAGAGAAGGTAATGGGGGTTACTATAATTACAATATAATCTAAACATGTACATAATTGTCAATAATAGATTTACAATTCTTTTAAACGAGAGTGGCTGTTTCTAGGTAGCTTGAAATACAAAATAAAATCAAAGACACACTACACATGCATGTAGATGCCCACGGAAGGCAAAAATGACATCAGAAACCCCTAGAAATGGACCTATGGGCATCTGTAATCTACGCAAACTGGGTACTTAAAATCAAACTTTAGCCCTCTTTAGGATCAAGAAACACTCTTTAAAAACCAAACCATCACCATATTCTCATGGAAAATTCCTGACAGCCTTCAACAAAAACTATCAAACTATTTAGATTATATATTTGTATAATCAGGAGAAATAAATGAATAGCACCATATATAAGCTTACTTTCATATTCAAAACAAGTATATATTTGTATGAGAACAATGGTTTGAATTTCTTTAAAATAGGATGGTGAGAAAATGTGTATGAATTCAGTGAACCCTTGTTGATAATTAACTGATTCCAATATTTTAGTATCCAATTTCACTATTATAGGCATAGAATCTGGCACACCATGTCCTCAATAGGCTATTTTTTATATTTTATTTTAGACTTGTTATCCTGGTCTGATCTTGTATTAGGTTTGTATTTCTCCTAGTTTCTTAATTATATATTGAATAATTCACAATGCACTTTTATCTCCAAATATCTTAGCATTATATAGAAAAAAGCAATTCATTGGAGGAGTTGCTGTTAGATGTTGACCTTTCTAATGAATTTATAGACTCTTACTCATTTTAAGTTTTGAATACTAAAATTGATTTATGTGCATTTCTGACTTATTTCTTAAAATTTTGACTTAATCTAAAGAAACAAATACCTCATATTCACAAAGAGAGATGGTTAATTTATGACAATATTTCATGGGATTTAGTGACAGGTGTGTTCATTCTACTAACAGGGAAGGCACTGAAATCTGTATTGAAATATATTCTACATGCTAAAGATCTGAAGTTATGTCATTTATGCATAAGTTGTCATATAAAAAATGCAATCAGCTATTACTCAAAGATATCCACTTATGGGTAATGAGTGGCTTTGTATGAAAGAGACTTTCATGACATAGATAGTAATAAAATTGAATGATCCATGTGATCAGTGTCCTGAAAAGATTTTCAAGATCACAGTTACTGTACAGAAAGTTAAAGGTCACATTTAAAATATTGAAACTGAAATACCAGTGTGTTGATTGATATAGTAAGATGACTAATCTATGCATTCCTTTGGATCTAAGTGGCATAGCTCTCATAGGGCACATGGTACCTTTTTGCTTCATACACTTTTAGCTCATAATATAAAAATTACTTCTTTATGATAAAAGTAAAAAGATAAAAATAAAGATAGAAGGGGCTGGTGAGGTACCTCAGTGGAAGAGTACTTTAGTTTTACTCATCAGGCTCCAAGTTTAACCCTAAGCAAAAGAACAAAACGTGTAACTGAAAGAAATCCCAACACTGAAAAATACAAACACATAATTTAAAAAAAACACATATAATACCCCAAACTTGAGACAATCTACTATAATTTTGTCAAATAATATATATTTACAGTGTTCATTTTAAGAACATAAAATGTGTCTTTGTATATGTAGATTCATTTATTCACAAAATTCTGATTACTTCCTGAACACTATACTTCAACTCTGTTTTAATTTAATAATATGAGCATTTCCTATGTCAATAAATAGACTTCTACAGCATGATTATGAGTGTTTAGTGTGGTTCAATCATATTAATATCCTTTAATTTACATAATCAGGCTTTGGCTATAGGGCATTTACCAATATTTCCTTATTATAAATTAAGCTGAGCAGAAAATTATTCTGCGTGAACCTTTGTACTCATCTTTGATTGCTGTTGTAAAATAAATTTCTAAAAACAAAATTGGTGCCTCAAACCTTTCTAATACTTTAAATCACCAATTTTACCTCTAAAAATTTAATCTTAGGAAATAATTAAGTTTCACTTAAAATCTATTTTTAGTTTTAAAAACTGCTGCTCACTTATAAAGTAGAATAAAAAAACCATTCTTTCCATTTTAGCATCACACAACTTTCAATTTCAATACAAGCCCTATTATCATCACATGTCATTGATGCATATGTAGACTCAAGAAGTTCTAAGCATTAACTGTGGAAAAAATGATCCATATGTCTATGATATAATAAGATTTCATGTTGAAATATGGCCCTAAATCTAATAGAGCTAATAGGTAATTAGGTAATCTCTGTATAGGCAAGCTAGGTTTTATATATACAAAACCTAGACAGAGAGAGAGAGAGAGAGAGAGAGAGAGAGAGAGAGAGAGAGAGAGAGAGAGAGAGAAAATGCTTCCATCAATTCCTTATAAGAGTTCAATCTAACCTTGGTACATCAACTGTATCCTAGTACTTAAGACACAAAGATAAGTAGATGTCTGTGAGTTTGAGGATAGCCTTTTCTACATAGTGAGTTTCAAGTCAACAAGTCAGTACTACATAGTAATAGATATTGTCTCAGTAAAGAAAGAAAGAAATCAAGAAAGAAAGCAAATACCAAGTATAAGTTATCTGTGGTTTCTCCATCTCTGCTGTAATGAATTATTCAAATAACAGAATTATGTTGTTGAAATTTTGCTTGAAAACAAATAATGGAAACTTTATTCAAAGTAGTTCATGGAGGTGGTAGATAAGTTGTGGATCTGTCTTAGCTAACCAATTCTATGTTGGTAATATTGTTAGTCATCACATCCCCCATCACAATGAAAACTAGTTAAAATCCAATTTTAAAGTGCTAATGTCTTATTCTGTCTTGAAGTGACCAAATCAGACTCTCTTGAGATTCAACCTTTAATACACATTTAGAAATAAATTTTCTACATCATTATTATTTGTACAAACATATAGAATTAATAATCAATGACTTAGGGCCAGTATTAAGACCTTTATGTTTCTAAAGAAATGAGTATGAAATAGCTAAGAAAAGAAAGTAATGAATGGGTAACAAATGTTTCCCCATAATCCCTAAAACTGAAATACACATACATAGGACATAAAATTAAAAAAAAAAAAAACATATCCACATATAGTCATGTTTCAAATAATGATGGAGAGACATTCTGAGATATATTGTTAGGTGAGTACATCATAAAGTATACTCATACAAATAGAAAGCTAAAGGTCACAAAATATGACCTCTTCATGCAATTAAGAGATACAATAAGCATGAGATATGTGAGGCTGCCACCAGGGTAGTACGACATATCCTTTTATGGTATAGTTTTTTAATAGATAATTCTATACACTGAAATAATTATAGAATTAAAATTAATACATAGTGAATAACATGGTGGGGTTTTTTTTTTGTTTTTATGGTATTTGTTTTTATGTTTTGTTTTGTTTTGTTTTGCTTTGCTTTCGAGACAACGTTTCTCTGTAGTCCTGGCTGTCCTGGAACTCACTCTGTAGACCAGGCTGGGCTCAAACTCAGAAATTCACCTGTCTCTGCCTCCCAAGTGCTGGAATTAAAGGGGTGTGCCACCACTGCCCAGCTGTTTTTTTTTTTTTTTTTTTTTTTTTTTTTTTTTTTTTTTTTTTTTTTTTTTTTTTTTTTTTTTTTTTTTTTTTTTTTTTTTTTTTTTTTTTTTTTTTTTTTTTTTTTTTTTTTTTTTTTTTTTTTTTTTTTTTTTTTAATCATTATGAAGCATTGCAAATAATTGAATATGCTATGTTTTTATATGACTGGGAATACAATAATTTGATTCACATGAAAATAATGAGAAATGTGTTCTATATCACTCTTTGAAACAATGGCAACTAGGTCATTAAATAATAAGAATTTTTTTCTTTCCCTCTTGGAACTTATTATTTTGGTAGCTGTCTTAGCATGGTTTCTGTTGCTGTGATAAGGACCATGGCAAAAAGTGACTTGTGTAAGGAAGGGACTATTTCTCTGTACAGTTTATAGTCTTTCTGGAAAGGAAGTCAGGAGGAGAGCTGAAGGAAAAAACTGGAACCCAGGACGCATAAGAGTGCTGCTTACTGGGTTGTTCCATATCGCTTGAGTAGGCTGCTTGCTTATACAATCCAGGACCACCAGCCTTCAGGTGGTACCACCCACAGTAGGCTGAGTTCTCCCACATCAGTCAAGAAAATGCCCTACTAATTTGCCATCTGATAGAGGAATTTTCTCAATTGGCTTTTCTCTATCCAGATAACTCTAGCTTGTATTAGGTGATGAAAAAAATAAGCAACAAACAACCAGGACAGCAGTAGATATTTAAAATTTAGAAATGATTATAAATAATGATCTGGAGAGGTGGTATTGAGTATTCATTAAGAAGACTTGGGTTCAATTCTCAGCACCCATATTGCAGCTTACAATGTGCATAACTCTTCTCCTATGAGATCCAAGAACATAAATACAGATGAAGTAAAAATACTCACAAAAACTAACTATCTACCAAAATCAGCTTGAGAGTGCATAGATAATCTGAATAAAGCTATGAGAAGTAAAAGACATTTAATTAGTATTGTTAAAAAAATATTTTCCCATGAGAAGAGTAAAGTAATTGTCTTAACTATGAAAGTTGCATTCAAAGAAGAATAAAGAGAATTCTTTTACACTTTAAAAAATGGAGATAAAGGAAACACTTCCAAAATTAATCTATGAGAACAGTGTTACCTGGTAGAGACACAAAAGGCAGTGCTTATGAAGACAATCAAAGCTACAGACAATAGGTTTACTAGATTGTAAATCTTGAAATTATGAGGAAAAAAACAAATGAAATATAGCAACATGTAAAAATATCTACATAGCATGACCAGATGGTACTTACTACAGGAAAACTATACTGTTTTAATTACCTGAAATGAATTAGTGTAATGTATCATTAATAACTGAAGCACAAATCATGTGAATACCTAAAGAATAGAGAACATATTATTTTACAGACTCAAGTGTCTTTTCATGAATAAATTTTTTAACAAAGTAGGACCAAGCAGAAATTTTCTCAAAGCAGTAAAAGGATATATAAGAAAAAAAAAACATAGCTATTGTCACATTCAAAGAGAAAGAAGAAAATATTTTTGCCTCAAATTACACAAAGAATCAGGGCTATAAGATCATATTTCTATTCACACACACACACACACACACACACACACACACACACACACACACACACATACACCCAAAACAATTAGATAAGAAAAAGACAGACACTACCTCAGAGTAAAAGGCTGGAAAACAATCTTCCAAGCAAATGTTTCGAAGAAACAAGGAAGAGTAGCCATTCTAATATCTAATAAAATTGACTTCCAACCCAAAGTTATCAAAAAAGACAAGGAGGGGCACTTCATACTAATCAAAGGCAAAATCCTCCAAAATGAACTCTCAATTTTAAATATCTACGCTCCAAATGTAAGGGCAGCCACATTCATTAAAGAAACTTTAGTAAAGCTCAAAGCACACATTGCACCTCACACAATAATTGTGGGAGACTTCAACACCTCATCTCACCAATGGACAGATCCTGGAAACAGAAACTAAACAGAGACACATGGACACTAACAGAAGTTAATGGAACAAATGGATTTAACATATATCTATAGAACTTTTTATCCTAAAACAAAAGGATATACCTTCTTCTCAGTACCTCATGGTACCTCCTACAAAATGTATTCTTATTGGGAGATAACCTGTAATACTTTCATTACAAATGATACAATTATCTATCTATCTATCTATCTATCTATCTATCTATCTATCTATCTATCTATCTATCTATCTATCTATCTATTTGTTTATATTGAAATAGATTTATCTCTTATATAATACATTTAAACCACAGTTTCCCCTCCTGCTACTCCTCCCGGAACACCCCTGACTCTCTCCTCTTTCCCAGATCTACTCTCCTTTATTTTTCTTCAAAATAGAGCAGGCCTCCAAAAGACAAGAGCCAAACATGACAAAACAAGATAAATTGACACAAGGCAAAAGCCCTCAGATGAAGGCTTGACAAGGCAACCCAATAGAAGGAAAGGAGTCCCAAGAGCATGTAAAAGAGAGATACAACTGTTCCACCAAGCTATCTGCCATAACATATACACAGAGGACCTGGTGAAGACCATTGCCAGCCCTGTGCTTGTCATTTGAGTCTCCGTGAGCCCACATGAAGCCTGCTTAGTTGATTCAGAGGTTCATGTTCTCCTGTTGTCCTCTTTCTCTTCTGTTCCTATAATCTTTGCTTCCCCTTTACTGTGGGGTTCCCTGAGCACCACAACTATATGGTATTGCCTTTAAAATAGAGCATATGGCTTGGTAGGTTAAACATGACCACCTAAGATCAGTCCTGCAACCCATATGATGAAAGGAAAGAACCAATTTCAACATGTCCTCCTCTGATTAAAAGTATTTAATGGTGCACCTACACAAATAAACAGATAAATGAATAAATAATAGATTTAGTAAAAATTGTGCACATTTTAAAAGCTATAACAGATTATTTGAGCAGAATTAAGACTTCTGATAATCAGTCCAAGAATTTATAGTTAATTAAGTCTTCACAGGTTACTAAAAAATGTTCATTAGATAAAGAATAATCATTTCAATAGAAATTTTTTTCTGAAAATTATATATCAATACACAAATAAAGGTCTAACTGTGTACATTAATTGAAAATTAATTCCAACTCTATCTCATGGGAAGGAATAAGTAAGAAAAAAAAACCGTATCTTCTCTGAAGAATTAATTGTCTATTCAAATTCATTGGCCATTTCCTTTTTTATGCTTTTTTAAAAATTGATTCTTTGTGAATTTCACATCATCTTACCCCAAGGTCACTCACCTCCCCATGCCTCCACCTCTTCTCTCCATGCTTGCAGCCTCCCCCAAGAAGAAAACAAAACAACACAAAAACAAAACAGTAAACAACAAAAAACATCTCACCAGAGAAGCTGCAGTGAGTCACTGTGTGACATATAGTATACTCTCTTATTCAAACAGCCTCAATTGAAAATGTTCATTACAATGAGTCATTGGGTCTGGTTTCAGGCCTCTGGTTTCTGCTATACTTTTCATACTGGATCTTCAAATGGGACTCTACTTGGATATCCTGTTGTTACCCTGTATCATGGAGATCCTGTTGCTTTGAATCTACAGAAGTTGCCCCTTCACCAATCCAGCAATTTAAAGATTGGGTAGAAGTTAGGATGTACCCACTCAAAGGTCCTAGAACTGAGCCTGGGGGGTAGCTATGTTTGTCTGTCCACCAGCTCTCCCATGCCCATGCCATCAGGGCTAGCTCTACCACATTTTCCTGGTAATGGGTAGGGACAGCTCTTCTACTTCCATGCTCTTGGGGACAGCTCACCTTCACAGGTCCCCTCTACCATATTGCCCCAGTGAGGTGCTGGGAAGCTGTCCCAAGTGTTGGGGGCAGGGGAGGCAGGTCTCTCATTCTCATGCCCTAGGGTCCACTTCTCCCAAGCTGATCAGGCAAGGAGCAGGGCAAGCTCTCCCATGCTCCTGTTCTCAATGACAGCTCACCTTCACCCCTGCCAATAGGGTCAGCTCTAGGGTCATACTCAGACAAAGTATGGGGGCCACTCTCCTGAGTACTATAGCCAGTGAGGGGTAAGGCCAGGTCTTTTGCTCTCATGCCCTTTGGACCTGCTCTCCCTCATTCCTTAGCCAAGAGGTGGGGCCATTTCTTCCATGAGCTACTAGCAGCTAAGTGTGGCAGGGTGTTTGGCCTGTCTCTATTTTTATTATTTAACTGGAATAATTCTTTATATATTGTGAATACGACTCTTACTTTTTAAATTTTTAAAATTTTTACTTTTATTAGATATTTTCTAAATATACATTTCAAATGCTATCCCAACAGTATCTTATACCCTCCCCTCGCCCTGTTCCCCTACCCACCTACTCCTGCTTCTTGGCCCTGGCATTCCCCTGTACTGGGGCATATAAAGTTTACTAGACCAAGGGGCCTCTCTTCCCAATAATGGCTAACTAGGCCATCTTCTAATACATATGCAGCTAGAGACACAAGCTCTGGGGGTTCTGATTAGTTCATATTGTTGTTTCACCTATAGGGTTGCAGACTCCTTCAGCTCTTGGGTATTCTCTTTAGCTCCTACATTGGGGACCCTGTGTTCCTCCTAGAGATGAATGTGAGCATTCACTTCTGTATTTGCCAGGCAATGAGAAAGCCTCACAGGAGACAGCTATATTAGGATCCTTTCAGCAAAATCTAGCTGGAGTATGCAGTAGAGTCTGTGTTTGGTGGGTGGTTATGGAATGGATCCCCGGGTGGGGCAGTCTCTGGATGGTCTATCCTTTCATCTTAGCTCCAACCTTTGTCTCTGAAACTCCTTCCATGGATAATTTATTCCCTATTCTAGGGATGAATGAAGTATCCACGGGTTAGTCTTCCTTCTTGATTTTTGTGCATGTGTGTGTTTTGGAAGTTGTATCTTGGGTATTCTAGGTTTCTGGGCTAATATCCACTTATCAGTGAGTGCATATCAAGTAACATATTTTGTGATTGGATTACCTTACTCAGGATGATATCTTCCAGATACATCCATTTGCCCAAGAATTTAATAAATTCATTGTTTTTAATAGCTGAATAGTATTCCATTGTGTAAATGTACCACATTTTCTACATCCATTCCTCTGTTGAGGGACATCTGGGTTCTTACCAGCTTCTGGCTATTATGAATAAGGCTACTATGAACATAGTGGAGCATGTGTCCTTATTACCAGTTGAAACATATTCTCGGTATATGCCCAGGAGAAGTATTGCTGGATCTTCCAATTGTACTATGTCCAGTTTTCTGAGGAACTGCCAGACTGATTTCCAGATTGGTTGTACCAGCTTGCAATCCCACCAGCAATGGAGGAGTGTTCCTCTTTCTCCACATCCTCACCAGCATCTTCTGTCACCTGAATTTTTGATCCTAGCCATTCTGACTGGTGTGAGGGGGAATCTCAGGGTTGTTTTGATTTATATTTCCCTGATGACTAAGGTTGTTGAACATTTTTTCAAGTGCTTCTCAGCCCTTCGGTACTCCTCAGTTGAGAATTCTTTATTTAGCTCTGTACCCCATTATTTAATGGAGATATTTTAATTTCTGGTGTTCAGCTTTAGAGCTCTTTGTATGTATTGGATATTAGCCGCCTATCAGATTTAGGATTGGTAAAAATTCTTTTCCAAACCGTTGGTGGCCTTTTTGTCTTTTTGACAGTATCTTTTGCCCTACAGAAGCTTTGCAATTTTATGAGGCCCCATTTGTCTATTTTTGATCTTACAGAAAAGGCCATTGCTGTTCTGTTTAGGAATTTTACCCATGTGCTCATATCTTGGAGGATTTTCCCTAATTTCTCCACTATAAATTTTAGTGTCTCTGGTTTTATGTGAAGTTCTCTGATCCACCTAGACTTGAGCTTTGTACAAAGAGATAAGAATGGATCAATTCACATTCTTCTACATGTTGACTTCCAGTTGTGCTAGTACCATTTGTTGAAAATACTGTCTTTTTTCCACTGGATGATTTTAGCTCCCTTGTCAAAGATAAGGTGACCAAAGGTGTGTAAGTTCATTTCTGGGTCTTCAATTCTATTCCATTGATCTACCTGTCTGTCCTGTACCAGTACCGTGTAGTTTTTATCATGATTGCTCTGTAGTACAGCATGAGGTCAGGCATGGTGATTCCACCAGAGGTTCTTTTATTGTTGAGTATACTTTTTGCTATACTAGGTTTTTTTGTTATTCCAGATGAATTTGCAAATTTCCATTTCTAATTCATTGAAGAATTGAGTTGGAATTTTGATGGGGATTGCATTGAATCTGTAGATTGCTTTTGGCAGGATAGCCATTTTGATTATATTAATCCGGCCAATCCATGAGCATGGGAGATCTTTCCATCTTCTGAGATCTTCTTCAATTTCTTTCTTTAAAAACTTGAAGTTCTTATCATACAGATCTTTCACTTCCTTAGTTAGATTCACACCAAGGTGTTTTATATTGTTTGTGACTATTGTGAATGGTGTTGTTTCCCTTATTTCTTTCTCATCCTGGTTATCTTTTGTGTAGAGAAAGGACATTGATTTGTTTGAGTTAATTTTATATCTAGCTACTGCGCTGAAGCTGTTTTATTACATTTAGGAGATCTCTCGTGGAATTTTTAGGGTCACTTATATATACTATCATATCATCTGCAAATAGTGATATTTTGACTTCTTCCTTTCCAATTTGTATCCCCTTGATCTTCTTTTGTTGTTGAATTGCTCTGGCTAGGACATCAAGTACTATATTGAATAGGTAGGGAGAAAGTGGGCAGCCTTTTCTAGTCCCTGATTTTAGTGGGACTGCTTCCAGCTTCTCTCCATTTACTTTGATGTTGGCTACTGGTTTGCAGTAGATTGCTTTTATTATGGTTAGGTATGGGCCTTGAATGAGGAATTCTCATTTTCCCATGACTTTTATCATGAACCGGTGTTGCATTTTGTCGAATGCTTTCTCAGCATCTAAGGAGATGATCATGTGATTTTTGTCTTTGAGTTTGATTATATAGTGGATTATTTTGATGGATTTACATATATTAAACCATCCCTGCATCCCTGGGATGAAGCCTACTTGGTCATGATGGATGATCATTTTGATGTGTTCTTGGATTCGTTTTGTGAGGATTTTATTGAGTATTTTTGCACTGATATTCATAAGGGAATTTGGTCTGGAGTTCTCTTTCTTTGTTGGTTCTTTGTGTGGTTTATGTATCAGAGTAAATGTGGCTTCATAGAATGAATTGGGTAGAGTACCTTCTGTCTATAGTTTGTAGAATAGTTTGAGGTGAGTTGGAATTAGGTCTTCTTTGAAGGTCTGATAGAACTCTGCACTAAACCCATCTTGTCCTGGGCTTCTATTGCCCACGTGCTCTCAGGTGATCAGGAGGTCCTAGGTGTGGTAGGGTCCCATGATTCTGAGGTGATCTGGAGAGCCCGCTGCGTTGGGAGCACTCCGGAGCCCATAGCAGCCCCTGCTGGGCTCAGAAGGAAGATGGCAGTGGTGGCCCCAGCTGGAAAAGATCCTCATGACTCTCTTACTTACTACATGCTTTTGAATACTTTTGCCTAGTCTGCAGATTTTCTTATTTTTTTCATTTTTTATAATAAAAAAGTAACACAAAGAATTTTAGTTTTGATTATATCTATAGGTGAATTTATCATTTCTAAATCTTAACTCTATAAAATTGAAATTTAAAAAGCTGTGTAGCAAAATTAGCTCTATCTTTGAAACATCTTTAACACTGCTCTAGATTACTTTTTCTAGGAAATATCACCAGCAAAATATACATAATACTAGAAAAAATCTGCATTTGACACTGAGGCAACTCAGAGGCCAAAAAGACATCAGGAAACATTCAAATGGAGCCATATTTGGATCTTAGTCCGCAGCTTTATTGTAAACTCTTGTTCTTATACATGAGCATTTCCAGTGTTTACATTTTATACAAGTACCTTGGCTTTGTAGGAAGTACTTTGGTTGAGAGTTGTTGTAGTGTAGGAGTTCACTCAGCAGACTTCAGATTCAGAATGCATGGGTTTAAATCCTACCTCCACCTATTTATAATTATGTAACCTGAAGAAAATTATACAACCTTTCTAGAGCTTGCTTTTCATCACCTACATCTTTCCTACTGAATTGGTGTGAATTTTAGATCTTATATGTAAACATCTCTGATATGCCTGACATGTCATAAGGACTAAGCATAAGTTAATGATGCTGTTCCTACTTGGGTCTCGGGGAAAGCCAGAGGAGACCATTTAGATAACTCAGAGTGCTTAGTATTCTGTTTTACAGTTGGCAAAAGAAATCTTTCAATTCATTTTGTCTTGACTTTTGCCTCCCACTAACTTCCTCATTTATTTTGGTGACACCATGTTTCCATATACTTTTTCAGATAAAAACTTTTTCAGAAGTTTTGTCTCCTTGACTCTCTTTTTGTCACCCACCACATTTTAAATCCAACACTGAGTCTCCTACGCCCTACCTTTGTCTGACTTTCCTGATGTGCCCATATGCCATTATATCGACCAAGAGTACCCTGGTGCAAGCGATCATCTTTTTCTGTGTGTTGCAGTTACCTCCTAACTGGTCTTACAGGCTGCACTTTTGAAACACTGAAGTCCATTTTCCACAGCAGCCAGACTATTCTTTGTAAAGCTTAAATCAAATCACATCGCTCCCTTGATTAAAACTTTCAATAGCTTCCTGCTGTATTTGGATTATAATCTAAACCCATTACTATGCCCTACAAAAGATTTTATGGTAGTTGGTCTCCGAAGACTGCAAGCATCAATCAAGAGCTAGAGTCTATTTTCCCACTGCTTGAAATTGAGTTGGCCTTGTGAATTGCTTTGACTGATGAGATGCCTTGGAAGTAACATTCTAGGACTTTGAAGCTCAGATAATGTCAAACTGTGGCTTCTGCTTCTTCTCTAATGGAAACCAGTTGCCAAGGATTAATTATGAGAAGCCTGATGTCACCATGTTCCTAGGAAGCTCAAGGTAGTATTCCAAATATACAAAGTACATGTGGGAAAGCACCTATTTGCAAGGGACACAAGAACCTTACAGAAGAGTAGAGTTTATTAAAGGCACAAAATGAATGTTGCCAGGTGTCTGAATCTGACACCATGTGAGGCTAGGGCATCATCTAGTCAGTACTTCCCAGATTCCCAACCACAACACTGGTGGCTTGTAGTAAATTGTCATATTCAGCTATGTTGCAGTGACATGGTGTCAGTAATTGAGAACAGAAATTCTCTTGTGACTTTTTTGTGTGTGTGTGTTTTTTTTTTCTTCCTACTTCTCAGAGCTCATCATAGAAGCTCTCTTCAGATTTCATTGCTCTTAACCTCTGAGGCATCTCTCCAACAATGCTCTTAAAAATCACTGTTCCCTGTGCTTTGACACATCTCTCTTTAGTTGTGAGTGTAATAAACCTGCTTTTTTCATCATTGAGATCTTAGTTCAGTTATCACACCCCTAGACAGGCTTTAGCCAAGTCACCAAATATAGCTAAACAGTATCCTATGATCATTCCATCATGCTTTTGGATTTAACTTTGCAGCATAACAATATTATCTGAACCTACTTGGACAATTTACTGACTTTTTTGTTATGTGTTTTTCTTTCCAGTTAGGGCAGAAACCTTTTTTTTTAGCATGTTGACAACTGAAAAATCTAGTCTAAAGGGTACTTTATGGATAGTAAGTATTAAATAATAGCAGATAGAATGCATGAATAGAAGTAAAAGGGTGTTTTTACTTTCCGAAGACAAAAAGTAGTAACTAATGGCTCTGATAGCGAATGGATCTTTAGTCTTTTGCCTAACTCTACTCTCTACCATATTTACCTTGCTTTGCTTTGTTTCTTTAAAAAAAAATGGCCTTCCTTCCTTTTTGTCTTTTGTTTGGTTTGAACCAAAGGCAACAATGACAGATTAGAAGGCATAAATAGAAAGGGGAACATATTTATTATAGATTTAGAAGCTGATAAGGTCAAGATCAAGGCATCATTTTCATTTTCACTCGGTCATCACATGGTGGAAAGGTTTGTCTAGTTCTATTTGGTATCTTTTGTATGGGTACTAATCCCAGCCGTTAGAGTTCGACCTTCATGGTCTATCCCTTCCTCAGTGTTCCTTCCACTTCATCACTTCATGTTATGACTTAGAAAGTTTTACTGAATTATAAATATTCAGATTATACCACCTACCAAGACTGTAAGTTTTTTTCTAGTTCTGAAAAATAGATCCTTAACAACAGATGTTTTTATTCATGTATAGCAATGATAATGCTTTTAAAGATAGACAACTGTAAAGTTTTGTTTTATTCCATTATATATATATATATATATATATATATATATATATATATATATATATATATTTGCTAACCTTGTTTCCAAAGTAGTATTTAGTATCTTTGGACAATTATGGTTCTACCTCTATACACTATACACATACAAATGGATGGACAGATCAATGGACATCCAAACAGTAAAATAGACCTTCTGTGTTTAGGCTGGGAGAATGGCATGCCTAACTGTTACAGGAAGAAATCACCACAGTTATTTATTCTCTGAATTTTGATCCACTGTAAATATCTATATTAACAGCAAAAGCTTCTCTGATGAAGGCTGAGAGCTTCACTCTTCTGTGTCTATAACAGTATCTAAAAGGCAGTTTTATATACTGTCCTTTTATCAAAACAGTAGCAATATGTTCTCCCCTAAAACCTTGGTTTGGTTCCAACTTGTAGAAAGGGACTTATATACATTCAGAAAGCTATTGATCTTGCCTTCATTAGGGGTTTGTCAATTTGATACAAGCTACACTTATTTGGGAAGGGGAATCTCAACTGAGAAAAATGCCTCTATCAGATTGTCCATTGGCAAGCTTGTAGGACATTTTCTTTTCTTTTCTTTTCTAACCCTTTCTTTTCCTTTTCTTTTCTTTTCTTTTCTTTTCATTTCTTTTTTAATGAAAAAAAGTGTAGGGGACACAGTGCCCGAAGCTGATCCTCTGCTATAGTTCTCCATAACCAAATACTGCCAGGAGAGAGCTAGGACCCCAGGAGTGCTGACATGCCTGTAAGCACAGGTAAGACCACCACTTCTGTTCAAATTCCTGACCCAACATGGACCTGCCCAGAACCTTCAGTACATAGGAACCAAGGAAAAACTGGGGACAGAATACTTCCAGTTTCTGTCTGCACCCTAGAGCAGACCCTGTAGCACAGCTGTTAATACACAAATTCCTCCCAGAGAGAATTGGTCTCCAAGAACTACAGACACATAGGCTTGCAGGATGGACAGGCCACAGTCAAAAACAGCAAGACCAGATAATACCAGAGATAACCAGATGGCAAGAGGTAAGGACAAGAACATAAGCAACAGAAACTAAAGCTACTTGAAATCTTCAGAACCCAGTTCTCTCACCACATGAGCCCTGGATGCCCCATCACACAAGAAAAGAAAGACTCTGATTTAAAAGCACATCCAATGATGCTGATAGAGGACTTGAAGAAGGACATAGATAACTCCCTGAAAGAAATGCAGGAAAACACAGGTAAACACATAGAAGCCCTTAAAGAGGAAACACAAAAAATTCCTTAAAGAATTATAGGAAAACACAATCAAACAGGTGAAGGAATTGAACAAAATCATCCAGGATCTAAAAGTTGAAATAGAAACAATAAAGAAACTACAAAGGGAGACAAACCTGGAGATAGAAAAACTAGGAAAGAGATCAGGAGTCATAGACACAGGCATCACCAACAGAATACAAGATATAGAAGAGAGAATCCCAGGTGCAGAAGATTCCATGGAAAATACAACACTCAAAGAAAATGCAAAAAGTTCCTAACTCAAAACATCCAGGAAATTCAGAAAACAACGAGAAGACCAAACTTAAGGATAATAGGTATAGAAGAGAAATAAGAATATCAACTTAAAGGGCCAGTAGATATCTTCAACAAAATTATGGAGAAAACTTCCCTAACCTAAAGAAAGAGATGCCCATAAAATACAAGAACTCCAAATAGCCTGGGCCAGAAAAGAAATTCCTCCTGACACATAATAAACAAAACAACAAATGCACAAAATAAAGAAAGAATATTAAAAGCAATGAGGGAAAATGGTCAAGTAACATATAAGGGCAGACCTATCAGAATTATATCAGACTTTACAACAGAGACTATGAAAGTTAGAAGATCCTGGGCAGATGTCATACAGACCCTAAGAGAACAAAAATGCTAGCCCAGGCTACTATATCCAGTAAAACTCTTAATTACCACAGATGGTAAAAACAAGATATTCCAGGACAAAATCAAACCCTATAAAAGATAATAGATGGGAAAACTCCTTCACAAGGAGGGAAACTACACCTTAGAAAAAGGAAGAAAGGCCCTTCCAGTCCACACTGCACCAGTGCTGGGTCTCGGGAACAGGCTCTGTGCACACCCCCAGGGTCCCTACAGGACTCTCCAATAGATCTTGGGACCACTGGTGAGTGGAACACAACATCTGTTCCAATCCAATCACGTGGGACTTAAAACAGCAGCTGGGAGATAGACAAAGGGCCAGACCAGGGCAGCAGGTCCCTTTCATCTGCACCACACCAGCGCCTGGTCTTGGGTGCAGGGTCTGTGTACTCCCCTAAGGCCCCTAGAGGACTCTCCAAGAGATCTTGGGACCACTGGTGAGTGGAGCACAACATCTGTTCCAATCCAATCGCGTGGGACTTGAGACAGCATCTGGGAGGCAGACAAAAGGAAAGACCAAGGCAGCAGGTGGGTCCCTGCTGGTCTGCATCAGTGCCAGGTTTCCTCAGGCAGAGATGGCAGGAGGCAAGCATAAGAAGAGAAGCAACAGAAATCAAGTGTACTTGGCATCACCAGAACCAAATTCTCCCACCATGGCAAGTCCTAGATACACCATCACACCTGAAAAGCAAGAAATGGATCTAAAGTCACTCTTCATGATAATGATGGAGGACTATAAGTAGGAAATACAGGAAAACACAGATAAACAACTAGAAGCATTTAAAGCAAAAAAACTTAGAGATTTACAGGAAAACAATACCAATCAGATGATGGAATTGAACAAAACCATCCAGGACCTAAAAATGGAAGTAGAAACAATAAAGAAAACCAAAAGGAGATAACCCTGGAGATAGAAACCATAGGAAAAAAATCAGGAACCATAGACACAAGCATCAGCAACAGAATACAAGAGATAGAAGAGGCGCAGAAGTTTCCATAGAAAGCATAGACACAACAATCAAAGAAAATGCTAAATGCAAAATGATCCTAACTCAAAATATCCAGGAAATCCAGGACACAATGAGAAGACCAAACTTAAGGATAATAGGAGTAGATGAGAATGAAGATTCTCAAACTAAAAGGCCAGGAAATATCTTCAACAAAATCATAAAAGAAAACATTCCATACCTAAAGAATGAGATGCCCATAAACATACAAGAAGCCTACAGAACTCTAAATAGGCTGGAACAGAAAAGAAATTCCTCCCGACACATAATAATTAGAAAAACAAACCCACTAAATAAAGACAGAATATTAAAAGCAGTAAAGGAAAAAGGTCAAGTAACATATAAAGGCAGGCCTATTAGAATTACTCCAGACTTCTCACCAGGGAGTATGAAAGCCAGAAGATCCTGGACAGATATTATACAAACACTAAGAGAACACAAATGCCAGCCCAGGGTACTATACCCAGCAAAACTCTCATTTACCATAGATGAAGAAACCAAAGTATTCCATGACAAAATCAAATTCACACAATCTTTCCATGAATCCAGCCCTTCAAAGGATAATAACAGAAAAACACTAATACAAGGATGGAAACTATGCCCTAGAAAAAGCAAGAAAGTAATCCTTCAACAAACCTAAAAGAAGAAAGCCACAATAAGAGAATCCCAACCCTAAAAACAAAAATGACAGGAAGCAACAATTACTGTTTCTTAATATCTCTTAATATCAATGGACTCAATTCCCCAATAAAAAGACATAGACTATCAGACTGGCTACACAAACAGGACCGAACATTTTGCTGCTTACAGAAAACACACCTCAGGAAAAAAGACAGACACTACCTCAGAGTGAAAGACTGGAAAAAAAAATTTCCAAACAAACAGTCCAAAGAAACAAACTGGAGTAGCCACTCTAATATCGAATAAAATAGAGTTTCAACCCCAAATTATCAAAAAAGACAAAGAGGGGCACTTCATACTCATCAAAAGTAAAATCTTCCAAGAGGAACTCTCAATTCTGAATATCTATGCTCCAAATGCAAGGGCAGCCAAATTCATTAAAGAAACTTTAGTAAAGCTCAAAATACACATTGCATCTCACACAATAATAGTGGGAAACTTCAATACCACACTCTCATTAATGGACAGATCCTGGAAACAGAAACTAAACTGAGACACAGTCAAACTAACAGAGGCTATGAAACAAAGGGATTTAATAGATATCTACAGAATATTTCATCCTAAAAAAAAAAAAAGGATATACCTTTTTCTCAGCACCTCATGGCACCTTCTCCAAAACTGACCATATAATTGGCCACAAAACAGGCCTCAACAGATTCAAAAATATTGAAATTTCCCCATGCATCCTATCAGATCACAATGGACTAGGATGTTCTTCAATAACAACATAATTAGTAGAACAGCAAAATTCACATGGAACCTGAACAACATTCTACTCAATGATACCTTGGTCAAGGAGGGAATAAAGAAAAAAAAATTAAAGACTTTCTAGAGTTTAATGAAAATGAAGCCACAACATACCCAAATTTATGGGACACAATGAAAGCATTTCTAAGAGGTAAACTCATAGCTCTGAGTTTAAAAAAAAAAAAAAAAAAACTGGAGAGAACATACACTAGTAGCTTGACAGCACATTTACAAGCTCTAGAACAAATGGAAGCAAACTCACCTAAGAGGAGTAGATGTAAGGAAATAATCAAACTCAAGGGTGAAATCAACCATGTGGAAACAAAAAGTATTCAAAGAATCAATCAAACCAGGAGCTGGTTCTTTGAGAAAGTCAACAAGATAGATAAATCCTTAGCCAGACTCACTAGAGGGCACAAGGATAGCATCCTAATTAACAAAATCAGAAATGAAAAGGGAGACATAACAACAGATCCTGAGGAAATTCAAAATACCATTAGATTCTTCTACAAAAGGCTATATTCAAAAAAATTGGAAAATCTAGAAGAAATGGACAACTTTTTAGACAGATACCAAGTTCCAAAGTTAAACCAGGATCAGATTAATGACCTAAACAGTTCTATATCTCTTCAAGAAATAGAAGCAGTCATTAAAAGTCTCCCAAGCAAAAAAGCCCAGGACCAGATGGGTTTAGTGCAGAGTTCTATCAGACTTTCAAAGAAGATCTAATTCCAGTTCTTCTCAAACTATTCAACAAAATAGAATCTGAAGGTACACTACCCAATTTATTCTAAGAAGCCACAATTACTCTGATACCTAAACCACATAAAGACAAAACAAAGATAGAGAACTTCAGACCAATTTCCCTTATGAATATCAATGCAAAAATACTCAATAAAATTCTCCTAACCGAATCCAAGAACACATCAAAACAATCATCCATCATCACCAAGTAGGCTACATGCCAGGAATGCAGGGATGGTTTAATATATGGAAATCCATCAATGTAATACACCATATAAACAAACTCAAAGATAAAAACTACATGATCATCTCCTTAGATGCTGAGAAAGCATTTGACAAAATCCAACACCCATTCATGATAAAAGTCTTGAAAAGATCAGGAATTCAAGGCCCTTACCTAAACATGATAAAAGCAATCTACAGCAAACCAGTGGCCAACATCAAACTAAATGGAGAGAAGCTGGAAGCAATCCCACTAAGATCAGGGACCAGACAAGGCTGCCCACTTTCTCCCTACCTATTCAATATAGTACTTGAAGCCCTAGCCAGAGCAATTCGACAACAAAAGGAGGACAAGGGGATATAAATTGGAAAGGAAGAAGTCAAATTATTGCTATTTGCAGATGATATGTTAGTATATATATGTGACCCCAAAAAACTCCACCAGAGGACTCCTAAACCTAATAAATTGCTTCAGTGAAGTAGGTGGATATAGAATTAACTCAAACAAAGCGATGGCCTTTCTCTATGCAAATGATAAATGGGCTGAGAAAGAGATTAGGGAAACAACACCCTTCACAATAGTCAGTAACAATATAAAATATAATGGTGTGACTCTAACAAAGAAAGTGAAAGATCTGTATGATAAGAACTTCAAGTCTCTGAAGAAAGAAATTGAGGAAGATCTCAGAAGATGGAAGGATCTCCCATGCTCATGGATTGGCAGGATCAATATAGTAAAAATGGCTATCTTGCCTAAAGAAATCTACAAATTCAATGCAATCCCCATCAAAATTCCAACTCAATTCTTCAATGATGTAGAAAGGAAAATTTGCAAGTTCATCTGGAATAACAAAAAACCTAGGATAGCAAAAACTCTTCTCAACAATAAATGAACCTCTGGTGGAATCACCATGCCTGATCTCAAGCTGTACTACAGAGCAATTGTAACAAAAACTGCATGGTACTGGTACAGCAACAGGCAGGTCGACCAATGGAATAGGATGGAAGACCCAGAAATGAATCCACACACCTATGGTCACCTGGTCTTTGACAAGGGAGCTAAAACTATCCAGTGGAAAAAAAAAACAGCATTTTCAACAAATGGTGCTGGCACAACTGGCAGTTATCATGTAGAAGAAAGGGAATTGATCCATTCTTATCTCCTTGTACTAAGGTCAAGTCTAAGTGGTTTAAGGAATTCCACATAAAACCAGAAATACTGAAACTTATAGAGGAGAAAGTAGGGAAAAGCCTCGAATGATATGGGCACTGGGGAAAAATTCCTGACTAGAACAGCAAAGGCTTATGCTGTAAGAGCGAGAATTGTCAAATGGGACCTCAAAAAGTTGCAAAGCTTCTGTAAGGCAAAAGATACAGTCAATAAGACAAAAGGGCCACAAACAGTTTGGGAAAGGATCTTTACCAATACTAAATCAGATAGGGGACTGATATCCAATATATATAAAGAACTCAAGAAGGTGGACACCAGAAAATCAAATAACCCCATTAAAAAGTGAGGAACAGAGTTAAACAAAGAATTCTCAACTGAGGTATTCCAAATGGCTGAGAAGCACTTGAAAAAATGTTCAACATCCTTAATCATCAGGGAAATGCAAATCAAAACAACCCTGAGATTCTACCTCACACCAGTAAGAATGGCTAAGATAAAAAATCAGGTGACAGCAGATGCTTGTGTGGATGTGGAGGAAGAGGAACACTCCTCCATTGTTGTTGGGACTGCAAGCTTGCACAACCACTCTGGAAATCAGTCTGGCGGTTCAACAGAAAATTGGACATAGTACTACCAGAAGATCCTGCAATACCTCTTCTGGGCATATATCCAGAAGGTAAGTGGATATTAGCCCAGAAACCTAGACTACCCCAGATACAATTTGCTAAACACATGAAACTCAAGAAGAATGAAGATCAAAGTGTGGACACTTCGCCCCTTCCTAAAATTAAGAAGAAAGCACACATTAAAGGAGTTACAGAGATCAAGTGTGGAGCTGAAACAAAAGGATGGACCAACCAGTGACTGCTGCAGACAGGGATCCATCCCATAATCAGTCACCAAAAACAGACACTATTGCATAGGCCAGCAAGGTAGTGCTGAAAGGGCCCTGATATAGCTGTCTCATGGGAGGCTATACCAGTGCCTGGCAATCACAGAAGTGGATGCTCACAGTCAGCTATTAGATGGAACACAGGGTTTCCAAGGGAGGAGCTAGAGAAAGTACCCAAGGAACTGAAGGGATCCCCAACCCTATAGGTGGAAGAACAATATGAACTAACTAGTACCCCCAGAGCTCATGTCTCTAGCTGCATATATAGCAGAAGATGGCCTAGTTGTCCATCATTGGGAAGAGAGGCCCCTTGGTCATGCAAACTTTATATGCCCCAGTACAGGGGAACGCCCGGGCCAATATGTGGGATTGAGTGGGTAGGGGAGCAGGGCGGGGCATGGGGGAGGTTTTAGTGGACTTTCGGGATAACATTTGAAATGTAAATGAAGGAAATATTTAATAAAAATTGGAAAAAAAAGAAAAACTAAGAAAGTAATCTCTTCCAACAAGCCCAAAAGGAGATAGCTCCACAAACATAACTCTACCTCTAACAACCAAAATAACAGGATTCAACAATCACTTTTCCTTAATATCTCTTAACATCAATGGACTCAATTCCCCTGTATAAAATCACTGAATAACAGACTGGATAATCAACCAGGACCCAGTAATTTGCAGCATACAGGAAATGCATCTCAATGACAAAGACAGACACTACCTGAGAGTAAAAGGATGGAAAACAATTTTCCAAGCAAATGGTCCCAAGAAACAAGCTGGGGTAACCATTCTAATATCGAATAAAATCAACTTTCAACCTAAAGTTATCAAAAAAGATAAGGAAGGATACTTCATACTCATCAAAGACTAATCAGAGGGCACAAAGAGTGTATTCAAATTAACTAAATCAGAAATGAAAGGGGAGAGATAACATCAGAAGCTGAAGAAATCCAAAAAAATCTTCAGATCCCACTACAAAAGACAATACTCAAAAAAACTGGAAAATCTGGATGAAATGAACAATTATCTAGACAGATACCAAACACCAAAGTTACATCAGGATCAGATAAACCACCTAAATAGTCCCATAACCCCTAAAGAAATAGAAGAGTGGGGCGTGGTGGCGCACGCCTTTAATCCCAGCAC